>CM041292.1:177210699-177618199 GCA_023052935.1 Piezodorus guildinii | reverse complement strand
CGTGAAAATTTTCGAATTCCAGTTTTCAACGGAAATACACATTTTAGGGTCTTCTGAGTCCAAATAACCAAGTCCCGCAAAAAGGTCTCTTTGTGTGTGTGGTAACTTCCGAGCGAAAACGACAAGTCTCATGAAACTGAAATTTCATATTTAAGACAACTATACGCCCGAGATGTTACAAAACCTTTTTCATCAAAATGAGCTTACCAGAAGAGCAACTTTATACCATGCAATTATTATCAACTTTATACTATGCACCTTTTTTAGATATTCTCGAAAACGGTTCCGACGATTTTGATTAAACTCGCTATATCGATGTAAAATTTAATGGGCTTTAATATCATTTAGGTTTCATTCGAATAAAAATGGTCTGACAGGGCTTAAATGCCGATATTTTAAATTTTCTTTCTCTAAAGTACCTTTAATTTTGTTGATTCTATAAAAATAACTATATTATCTTGTTACCACTAGTGAAAAACAGGTAAATATATATAATTGAATGAATTCGATATCCAACTAAAGAAAAAAACAGAAAACATATTTTTTTAATGTAATTTTTCGTTTTGGAACATAATATACATGTATGATATACCGTTATCATAAAACACATGTTTCTATAGAAGTTCAATTTAATTAATTCTTTAATAGTTTCACGTATTTTTTTTTTTTTTTTTTTTTATCTCGAATTGAATTTGAAAATTCTTTCATTGATTTTAAAAATGAAGGTAAGTGAAAGTCATGTGTTGCCCGCACCAGATTTCATTTTATTATTGTTTCATTTAGTTATAAAACATCATCTCCTTGTAGAGATATATCATCTTGAAGTGTCATCGTAATCTGAATGTGACTGTAGACTGTATGAGTTAGTGGTACACATAGCACTTTTTTCTTAATGGACCTGCCATTTGTATCAAGGAAATTCAGACATTTAGGAATAAACTTTATAGTTGTTTCACAGTGATAACCTCATACACAGTCATAACGGTTCCGACGATTTTGATTAAACTCGCTATATCGATGTAAAATTTAATGGGCTTTAATATCATTTAGGTTTCATTCGAATAAAAATGGTCTGACAGGGCTTAAATGCCGATATTTTAAAATTTCTTCCCCTAAAGTACCTTTAATTTTGTTGATTCTATAAAAATAACTATATTATCTTCTTACCACTGATGAAAAACAGCTAAATATATAAATTGAATGAATTTGATACCCAACTAAAGGAGAAAACATATTTTTTTTAATGCAATTTGTTTGTTTTTGAACACAAGACAGTAATATACATGTATGATATACCGTTAGAAAGCTAAAGATTTTAGAAAAAATATTATCTTATACTCAAGCTTTCAAAAGGTTATAGAGAGTGATGAAAAGAAGATAAAACTAACTGATTATTTTAGATAATAATATAATAGATTTTTTAATAAAACACATGTTTCTATATAAATTCGATTTTATTAATTCTTTAATAGTTTCACGTATTTTTATCACTAACTGTATTTGAAAATTCTTTTATTGATTTTAAAAATGAAGGTAAGTGAAAGTCATGTGTTGCCCGCACCAGATTTCATTTTATTATTGTTTCATTTAGTTATAAAACATCATCTCCTTGTAGAGATATATCATCTTGAAGTGTCATCGTAATCTGAATGTGACTGTAGACTGTATGAGTTAGTGGTACACATAGCACTTTTTTCTTAATGGACCTGCCATTCGTATCAAGGAAATTCAGACATTTAGGAATAAACTTTATAGTTGTTTCACAGTGATAACCTCAGTTTCTCTTCCAAGTGAACAAAACAACATATGTTTTAATTAGTAATGGAATATACATGGTACTTAATTAATATCTATATTATTTAAACGAATTTAATTTTTATATAATATTTTTGCGTTTTTTTTTCTTTTAGTTGGACATAAAATTCGTTCCAACATATATGTTTATCCGTTTTTACCTTAAAGAGAGAAAATTTGAAAAATCGGCATTTAAGCCCTTTCAGACTATTTCATTTCGAATGAAACTGATACGACATTAAAGTCCATCAAATTTGGCATCGATAAAGGGACTTTAATCAAAATCGTTAGAGCCTTTTTTGAGAAAATCCTAAAAAGGTACAAAATGCATGGTTAAAGTGGCTTTTCTAGATAGCTGGTTTTTATGAAATTGTTGCTGTAACATCTCGGGCGTATATTCGCCTATATTAAATAACAAATTTAAGTTTCGTACGACTTTTCGTTTTTGTGCTAGACACCACACACACACATTTTAGCGGGACTTGGTTAATTGGACTTTGGGGACCTGTATTTCCTGTAATTCGAAAATTTTGAAATATAGGTAAGTGAAAAACCAACACTCAGTTTCGAAATAAAAATTGATTTTATTCTTGTTCTATGTTCATCGTAATGTAAAGTGTACTTCTTAAGAAAATATTAGGTTTATTTTATAA
Source organism: Piezodorus guildinii (assembly GCA_023052935.1). Taxonomy (NCBI): domain Eukaryota; kingdom Metazoa; phylum Arthropoda; class Insecta; order Hemiptera; family Pentatomidae; genus Piezodorus; species Piezodorus guildinii. The sequence continues at coordinate 177,615,752 of CM041292.1, read as the reverse complement.
CGTCTATTCATTATTATATTTAATAATTTAATTAACTATGATATTTTTTGGTTAATGTGCCAATATTTTGTTTTTCCACTGTATGAATGAAATAAATGAAGTTTTCTATGAGTTCATTCAATTCATAATAATTTCGAAAGGATTGTATTTTTCTGAACTCATCCAACTGGTGTCTTATTAAGTCAACACACTTATCTCTTATTGTACTTATCTTCCTGATGATACATACTTATTTCTGCGTTGTAAATGTATGCATGATTCATTAAATACACAGCAACATCCTGTGTTTTTCAAAATCAGTCATAAGTGGTCAAACATTCTTTAGTTGGATCTAAAACTCAATTACTTAGAAATAATCATTCGATAAATAGCTTTGAATTCTATGTACATGATTGAAATGAAATTCCAGATGAATTGTCTTAATAAATGTTATGAAAAAATTTGTTTCAAATTCAGTTTCGGAACAAATTTGTAACTAAAAGGATATTTAGGTCTTAATGTTATAGCTGATTTGGTAAGAGAGAGGAGCGGCGTGGTCTTCTGGACAGAGCACTAATTTACTCTTCTCCAAAACCTGGGTTCGAATCCCGGCTGTGACAGAATATTATTTCTTATGCTATTTCAGCTGTGGCGATGGAGACCCATTAAAATTTGTAGGTTAATTTTTGTAAAAATATTGGATTACCAGAGAAACCTTAACGCGAAATCCCGTTTTACCAAATAAGCCTTAATAAAAATTTATTTTAACCCGAGATCATACTTAACACAATCCTCACATCGACACTTCGGCCTACCTCTCGTACACCATACCAGTCGGTTCAACGCCTATCAAAGTTTCGGGATTCGTTCTTAACTTAGCCTAACAACTTTACATGCCTATTTGAGTCGCAGAGATGCAATCAACTCAATTATACTGACAGGATACAAGCTCCGTAATCCGGCATTGCGTAACCTTCCAAAGTTCCCAGTAGCCCCATCTCTCTTTAGACTAAGTATTTTACGTAATACGTTATTCTTGAAAACCTTAAGGCGTTGTTCATACTTTACGTCGGAATAGAACCGCTGGAATTACAATAGTTTAATAAATTCTAACAAGTTTCTTGACATAAGCCGCGAACTAAGTAATTTCGCAACTGTATATATAATAAAACGCATTTCCGACCTTTAATCATTTAATTTATTATGTCCTCCTGGATTTCGTTTTTTCTAGTTATCATTGAACGTAAATACTTAAATTTCTTTACGTGTTCAACCGTATATCCTTATATATCAATATCACCAAGATCGTCACTGCTTCTACTAATAATCGTACACTTCTTCTCATGTCTGTACCCCACCGTCGAAATAACGGAATATATAATTATTCTGCCACAGCCGAGGTTTGAACCAAGGACCCAAAGAACTTTAGTTCATTTTTAATCTCTATTTGTTTTCTTCGTTTACTGGACTTCGATTATAAAATTGTGAAATATAAGAATTCTCTATTTTGATCCGCAAACGACAAAACGTCAAAATGAAATAATCAACATTTGATATGAGTTGCGTGCAGGAAATCCTATAAATTGATAAAGATATGCCGTATCAGCGCTCTGGTTATCAGTAGATTAGAGTCGGTATTTAGCGAGGCTACTTAAAATGTAATCTTCTGATCTGTTTGACCTAACTCAAAGTGTACCTCTATGTACAACAATGTTTTTTTATGTCGCTATACGTATTTGAGTACCAAGTATCATGTAACGATTTGCGGGGTCAGATTCAAAGGTAATCTTTGACGCCTAGGTAATCTTTTTTTTTTTTTTTTTTGTAGGAGGGAATTATTACAATATCGCTTATTGTATTTTAGCGGCTTGTTTTCGTTTATTTTCTTCTGAAGTGAACCCAAAGGTTCGACTAATACTAACACCATTGCATGTCCATTTGAGCCTCCGCGACGTTACAAATTCATAAAAAACCAGAGGCGTACAGATAGATAGAAAATAGAAAAGGTTTATTTACTTATTTACAAGATACAAGGATTTGCTAACTATATTTGGAATGATTTCGGATTTCCTTAAATCAACAATTTTATTTTGGTCAGTCACTATTTGAACATGTAGAAGAAGGTACTAAATAGCAAGGAAAATATGGGCTATTCGCAAAGAAACGTAGAAATGCTGTCCAAATGATTTCCCTCGTACTAAAACTGGTTATTTTCCAAACATTTTTTTCTTTTTCTGAAGATATTCTTCTGTTCTACTAGGTGCACATTCATAAATTCAAACCAAGAATCCAGTTCAAAGTCAAAGTTCAAATAAATATTCCTGAATGAAAAATTTGAATAAATGCTTGAAACGTCATTGGCTCATCATGTCCAAGTCAGATTTTGCCAACTCCAACGTGGTACCCAGTCAAGGTACTTGAAAAATTTAACTGGTTTGGTCCATTGCGTTCATACATACACTCTATAGTTTCAAAATTCAGAATTGGAGGTTGTGAAAACGGTTATATTCGTTTTAAACAAATAAAACAGAAATGTCCAAGGGATTTTGCGTCGTTGAACCACCCCAAATGCTTTTTTTTTCGCCGTGATCTCTCTTCAAGCCATAGAAAGGCGGGAAAAAGCTCGCAGAAACCGTCACACCTTCGGCAAGCCGATCCAGAGGTTTGTTACCGCCTTCTGTTTCTTCCACGGTGGCAGGGAGTGAATACATACGCTGGTGGGTGAGAGTATTTTTATTGGCAGTCATTGTTGCACCCACTCTACCTTTGCTAGTTATTTATTAATATTTATTTATTAGATTTATTAATAATCTTTAAAAAAAGTATAATACACATTATAAATTTAACAATAAATCTTTTCTCCTTTTATGTATGTAGCGTTATGTTTATTGTAATTACCTGTTTCTTTTATTAACGGGTTCAGAGAGCTTATGATTTTTCTAAAATTAAATCTTGGCTTGGGATAAAACTAGACTTTGAATTAAGGGAAGTTTCAGGCCTGCAATCATAGTGAATATTTTAGTGTATCGAGAGTAATTGTTGATTATTCTCATCCAAAGATTCTGGGTTCTTTCGAGTTTTTTATAGTTCGAGAGGCAGGTGGAACTCCACACGAGTGAAGCATATGTAATTTGAGACCGTATAACTGATTTATAGAGGATGAGTTAATTCTTTGAGCTGAGTTTAGAAGATTTATTAAAATATGGAAACATTTCATAGATTTTTTTTTGTTGAATCCGTTTTTTCTATTAATGCGCTCGGAAAAAGTTAGGGATTTGTCCAGGGTTAAACCAAGATGTTTTAAAGATTTAGACCACGGTATGTGAGTTGAGTTTGTAATAATATTGCGATTGATATGCTGTCGGCTTTTTGTAAAAATTATGGCTTCTGATCTACTGGGATTTATTTTTAATTTCCATTTATGACAGTATTTATTTATTTTTTTGAAGTTTTTTTTAATCTGTTAATTATTGTATCTGTACGATATGAAGCTGTGTATTAGGCTGTGTCGTCTGCGTATTAGGATCTTACAACGTTTGAGGGGTATAAGTTTTAATGAATTGTTCTAAAGATGTGGTACTATGAGCCTCGAAAAGTTAAGTGCTATTAATGAAATAATTTATGAATGTGATAATAAATAAATTTAGAAGAAGAGATGGTTATAATTAATTAAATAATAAAGATATATAGATCTTAGTTAGCTAATATTTAGTAAAACCGAATTTTTTTTAATGATAATTGATTTAAGTACTCTTAAATTTTTCCATCGCTCCCGTCATCTCCTTCCCCTATCCACTCGTAAGCTCCTCGTATCCTCACTCCTTTTCCCCTACTTTGACTATTTTGGTGTGGTGTATGGCGGCCTCCCGACTGTGCTTGAAGACAGACTAAAGCGTATTATAAACATTTTCTTAAGATTTCTCTTCGGCACTTCAAGGAGGTCTCATGTTACCTACCCACTTATATGGTGAATTAAAGTGGCTCCTCCCCTCAAACCGCAGACAATATTTCCTTGGATCATACCTTTACCAAACTATTAGCTCCCAGCATCCTTCCTACATCCTCAGTCTACTCACTTGAAACTAGATCGCGACATTCTGACTTTTACCTTCCTACCCCCAGATACAAAACTTTGATCGTTCCTTTATTGTTCGTTCCACTATACTCTGGAATTCTCTACCAATCCATATCCGCCATGCTGCCTCTTTATCCTCATTCACTTTTCACTTTTCCTATACCTTCTTTCATCCCAAATAGACTATCAGTCATGTCAATTCTATCCAGAAATCTCCAATATATTTCTCTATTTATGCGCTTATCATCAAATGCCTAACGCATCCAATCCTTGCAATTAAATGGGGATTCACTCACAGCCTCTCCCCCGGGTAGTGAGACCCGTCAGCCTACTGGTGGCAACTCGTACAAATAGGCGTAAGGAGTGATGACCCTACCCTAAACATTTCATCCAGAAACGTGAGTTTATTCTCCCAGGAGTTTATATCACGCGGCCAAGGGCCTACACGGCCTGTTGCGCCAGAGAAAAAAAAAATAAAATAAAATAAATAAATAAAAAAAAAAAAAATTTTAGCCTTTAAGTTTCTGGATAGAAGTGATGTTCTGTATACATCAGTGATAATTATTTAGTTTCCAGGCGAAAAATCGGATTCATCATAATTTAGCATGTTCATTGGTTTCTTTGCAATCCACTGAAAAATATAAATGACTATGGTTCTAGAAAAATATGTTGAGAAGTCGTTAGTTCAAGGTTAGGAATGACTCGGGAAGGTGAGTTGAAGCGATCCTAAAAGAGAAATACGCCAAGACTAAATAATTACCATGTTCCAGATTTTAGGAGTGACTTGCATTTTAAAAACTGAAACATGCAAGGACATAAGCAGGAATTTAGCTAGGCAATGGCCAAATGGGGTGGAAATATAATTTTTTTTTCCCCAAACACTGTGCATAAGGTTTTAAATTATGTATGCGCTTACACCCTTATGTATGCGCAGCCCCTGCAATACAAAATCCTAGATGATTGTTACTTTGCCACAATAAAATGATCCATAAAGACCTTAATATCCTATTAGTTGGATATTAAGCCAACTTGTCAGTAACTTATCACCCCTATGTATTACTGATAATCCTTCGAGGAGACTGAAAAGAGTATGGTATAACTGTTTATATATATACTGCTGTTTAAAAGGCAATTAACTAATACGAAAAGCAATAAAGAATTCAAAAGAAAATGGCCATTCACCACTGCTAGTTTCAAATTTTTGGTATTTATTTATTTATGTGCCGGTGACTACATCTTGAAAATATTTTAGATTTTTCTCTATGTTTAAGAATAACTGAGTTTTTAGGGAATTAAATCTCTTCTTATTTTAAACTTAAATATATAGAATAATTTTTTTTTGGTCGTTAATTTTTTTTCGCCCTATACTGATTCTAAAACTTTATAAAATATTTTTGGTTAATTATTTTCAATAATAAACCTTTGTAATCGACCAAAAAATACCCACATAAGTTTCAAGATGCGTAGAACCTAATTAATAAATAAAAAATACCATAAATTTTGCTCTTAGTGCTATTGTATAGGGAATTAAATTGTCTACCAAATGAAAAAAAAAATCATTGGAATTGGTTCAGAACTAGCAGAGCTATAGCGTTTTGGAATTAGCAGTGGTGATATGCCATTATCCTTTGAATTATTTATTTATTTTTCATAATTGCCTATCAACAGAAATATAAAACAGTTATACCCTAATATTGTTATTTGGAAATGATAAACCATTGTGTAATAATTTGCAGCGTTTTTATTTTTATACTTTATATGATCATGTGAAGAAACTACCCAGTGGTAGTACTTCAGCGTTTATTTAAACCAGTAGGGCTCGAGGCATCTTCTTTTCAGCCGCCTCGTAGGATCATCGGGAATAGAAGGAGTTAAGATGTTGAGGAAGAGTGAGTTGGAGGGGACTGATAATTTGGAATTAAAGGAGGTATATCTAGTTCGGGCTAGATATGCAAATAATGGGATATTTAGGTATTTATGGATTATTGTATTTGTGACTAATTACGGAAAAAAAAAATACTAAAAATGGCAATTTCAAAACTGAAGAGTTTTATCTTAATTTATTGATCCATCGTACTAAATCTTCGGATTATCCTGTAAAACGACTTTCTAGAAATGACGAAATCTGATCTCTACCCAGGAATTGAAACCAGGTTATTAATAAACTTATTATTGAAATAAGAATTATATTATTTCGAAGGAAACATTTATTTTAGATTAGATTAAATATGAAATTTCAGTTTCATAGGACTTTTCGTTTTCGCCCGGGAGTTACCACACACACACACACCTTTTTGCAGGACTTGGTCATTTGGACCCAGGAGACCCTAAAACGTGTATTTCCGTCGAAAACTGGAATTCGAAAATTTTCACGACCGCAATACTTCCCCTTACTATATATAGTAAGTGAAAGTAAAAAAAATCAATTACATTATCATCTAAAATAATCAATTATTTTTTTCGGCTTTTCATCACTCTTTATTAACTTTTAAAAGCTTGTGTGTTAAAAATTTTTTTTTCTAAAATGTTTAGCTTTCCAACGGTATATTGCACATGTATGTTACTGTTCAAAAACTAAAAATTGCAAAAAAAAAATATTATTCCAGTTTTTTCCTTTAGTTGGGTATCGAATTCATTCAATTTATATATTTACCTGTTTTTCATTAGTGGTAACAAGATAATATAGTTATTTTTATAGAATCAACAAAATCAATGGTACTTTAGAAGTAGAAAATTGAATATATCGGCATTTAAGCCCTGCCAGACTATTGTAATCAGAATGAATCCTACATGATATTAAAGCCCATTAACTTTTACATCGATATAGTGAGTTTAATCAAAATCGTTAGCCGCTTTTAAGAAAATCGTAAGAAGGTGCTAAATGCATGGTATAAAGTAGATCTTCCGGTCAGCTGCTTTTCATGAAAAAGATTCTGTAACGTCTCGGACGCATAGTTGTCTTAAATATGAAATTTCAGTTTCATAGGATTTACCGTTTCCGCCCGGGAGTTACCACACACACACACACACACACACACACACACACACACACACACACACACACACACACACACACACACACACACACAGACACATACAGACCTTTTTGCGGGACTTGGTTATTTGGACTCAGGGGACCCTAAAACGTGTATTTCCGTTGAAAACTGGGGGTGGTACCGCCACCATTATGGTATAAAGTAGATCTTCCGGTCAGTTGCTTTTCATGAAAAAGATTCTGTAACGTCTCGGACGCATAGTTGTCTTAAATATGAAATTTCAGTTTCATAGGATTTACCGTTTCCGCCCGGGAGTTACCACACACACACACACACACACACACACACTCACACACACACACACAGAAACATACAGACCTTTTTGCGGGACTTGGTTATTTGGACTCAGGGGACCCTAAAACGTGTATTTCCGTTGAAAACTGGGGGTGGTGCCGCCACCATTATGGTATAAAGTGGCTCATTTGGTTCCCTGATTTTAATGAAAAAGTTTCTGTAACATCTCGGGCGTATGGTTGTCTTAAATGAATTTTAGTTTCATAAAACTTACCGTTTTCGAGGGAGACTTACCAAACGCACACACATTTACAGACCTTTTTGCGGGACTAGATCATTTTGATTCAGGAGACCCTAAAACGTGTATTTCCGTCGAAAACTGGAATTCGAACATTTTCACGATCGCAATATTTTCCCTTACTATATATTTCATATATAGGTAAGCGAAAGTAAAACTACACAAGTAGGAACGGGGGTTATATGTAGCAGGGTGGTTAGCATAACAGCCTCTCATACCAAAGGTCCCGGGTTCAAACCCGGTGGTAGCCCTAGGAGTTTTTAATGGGAGTAAAAATTCCTTAGTTATGCCGTCCTTCGAAGGGGACGTTAAAAGGTGGTCCCAATGTGGCCTGTGCGATTGTCAGGGACTCGTTAAAGATCCCTATCCTAATAAAACCTGAATAGGCAAAATTTATGACTTCCGCTGTAGCATCGTCCGATTAGCCATAGTAGCATAAAGTGACGTTAAATGAATAAACAAACAAACAAGTAAGACCGGTTTATTACTTTTTTATATTTCCAATGAACTATTTAAATTACACTCTAAAAGTTTAATTAACTTTTTGAAAGAATCCCATTTCGTTTATAGTGAAATATCCGTTTTCATGAAACAATATTAAATTTGAAATAATTATTAACAAAGTTAGTATATAGATTAATAACAACTTACCATTTATGTTAACAACTTAGTTGTTGTTCGGTACGTAATATTGTTCCTAAAATGTTGCGTACTTAATTTGTTTGTTTAATTATGAAACGTCACTTTTATACTACATTGGTTAATCGGAGGATCCTAGTTTTTGCTGAACCAGGTTTAATTATGATAGTGATGTTTAACGAGTACCTGACATCGCGGAAGCTTCGGAGCAACATTTTACGTCTCCTCCGATGGATGGTTAAAAAAAAAAATCCTATCCGTCGAGCTTGGACCTTGAACCTTGGCCGTAGAAAGTTGTTATGCAAGCCACTACACCACAAATGACCACAGAGTACTTAAACTGTTTCAGCCATGATTCTGAATTTAACACCGTGATGATTTAATACGTCATATAAGATTTCGGGCACCTACTTATCGTTATTGGAAAATTTTATAAAACAGAATTTGTATCCACTTACTCTCCGAACCCTGGAGTTTCATAAGCTACAGATAAGAAATGACCTTGAATATAAGATATCAGAATTGCAACAACGATTTATATCCGATTATAGTTCAATATTTAATGGAAAACATAAAATAAGATATCGAAATTTTTCACTTTTAAATAAAAATCCGATATGTAGGACACCTTCATGACAAGCATCTTAATGAAAACCCTCATACAAATCTGAAACGACAAGAAACTGCCCGATGTTTACGGCTACTTCAACACTTACTACACAAACGTTCTAATCTTCTACTTGACTACAAAAGACTCATCTACATGACTATCATAAGGCCTATATGGACTTGCGGAGTAGAGCTTTGGGGCTCTACTGAACCATCAAATTCTTCCCGAATGCAACCCATACAATCCAAAGCTTCTTACTTTGTGACGGATAAAGTGATCCATAAAGACTTTAATGTTCCTGATTTGGCACGAACCAATTGTTCTTCAATTTTTGATAATCTTCCGAGGCGCCCCTGAAAAGGAGATTGCCCTGAGACCTTCTAGTTAAGAATATTTTTAGAGTGCTTCCAATGGGAACCTGCCAAACATGTGTTTCATGCCTTTTTATATTTTATTTACATTTACTGGTTGTATTATACTTTTGTATAAGAATTTTTAAATACAGTTCGAGATGAGAATAATTGTTAAAGAATTAATTTCGCTCGATTTTTAATAGTATCGTGTGTTTTATTAAATAATCTATTATATTACTTGCGACTCGCCCTTGCTACGCGGGGGTGCAATTGAGATTTGGTGTGATTTATGTTTAAAAACTTTTAAAAGTTTATTAATTAGAAGAAACGGTTTTTTTTTATTCGTTATTCGGATCCACGCATCTTGAAACGTAAGCTCTCAAATTTTGAGAGGGGGGAATTTTTTTTTTTTCTTTTGGTCGATTACAAAGATTTATTGTTGAAAATAATAAACCAAAAGCATTTATACAGGACTGCGTTACTATTTCCTTTTCTTTTCCTTTCTTTTGATTTTCATTAAAATATTCGAAACAAAATTTCCTGGTTCCAGAGCACCTTACACTTTACCTTTATCATTAATAATAACTGGATATACGTTTATTTAGTTTGATTTAATTTTAATGTAATTTGACTTTATATTGTAAATATTGTATGAATGTGATCCATTAAAAATATTATTATTGTCCATTGTGACAAATTGTAATGCATACGAATAAATAAATATATATATATATATATATATTGAGGCTAAAAAAAAATAACCGGAGGGATCGACCAAAAAAAAAAAAATCCCCCACTCAAAATTTGAGAGCTTACGTTTCAAGATCCGTGGAATCCGAATAACTAATACAAGAAAATCGATTTTTTCTAATTAATAAATATCAACATGCTTGCCACATGTCATTTGATAGAGAATTAAATTTTGGACCAAATGAAAAAAGAATGATTGAAATTGGTTAACAACTAGCTGAGATATTGCGTTTTGAAATCAGGGCTAGTGATATGATATTATCCTTTGAATTATTGCTTTTCATATTACTTAATTGCCTATTAACAGCTATATAAACAGTTATACCCTAATATTGTTATTTGGAAATAATAAACCATTGTGTAATCATTTGCAGCGTTTATTTTTTTATTATTATTTTTTTTGTGTATATACTTTCATTAGAAGTTTTGCTTAATGAAATTTTCAGTAATTACTTTTTCAAGGCCGTTCAAAGATATTATAATAGATTGGTCGTTCGCGAGCTAGTAAGTCAATGTTTATTGTTTGTTGTCATTTTTTCTTAAATTTTCTTTGAGACTTTTGATTATCTCTTTTAAAAAATACTTATTGTTGGTTAGTGTTGATCTTAAGACCCTTAATTTTCTCTTCATCTTAAATTTCGGCATAATCATTAGAATTATTCTCTGTTTTAGAAAATTGATTCATCTATGAAAACTTAAAATTTACGTGTTTTCTTATATCTATACCGTTGATTTTTTTTCTTCTTTTTTTTCTATACAACTCTTAATTTTTTCTTTCTACTTAAACGTTAATGTTAAATATTCATTTTGTTAAATTTAAAATAAAGATATATTAAGTATAATAAAGAATGAAGATATTTTAATATTTTCCAGATAGTTTTAGACTGGCTGCTATTCTAATGCAGCGATAGCTTCAAAAACTAGATTAGTTAATATATTTAAGGACTGTACTTTTCGAACGATTGGAGCACTTTTCCATAGGTTTCGTGTATACCAATCTCAATAGGTATTGTATTAGGTGGCATGAAGGAATATTTAAATGTCTTATAGTTTCTCGTTAATACAGTTATTATTAAAAAAATAACTAAATAAATCTATCATAATTAGTTAATAATTCAATAAAGCATAACAGTATGACAGAGAATACTGAAGAGATCGATACTACTAGCTCTGCAACACAGTATTACAAAAATTCACCTCAGGACACTCAGTCGATTAGCCAAGTTCGAGTTCGTCATCCTCCAGCATCTGACTTCTCTAGGATCTACAACGGCCTCCGTGGAAGGTCTTGCACTCTTCTGTATCTGGAATACGACTGACCTCGTCTGCTTCTCGATTCTCACCCTCGTCACCTCTATCTTCTCTTCTTTTCCAAAATATCATTTTTTTGGGAAAATGCCGACTTCTTATCGGTAGACATGACAAAGGGAAGCGTGGGAGATAGGAGATGCGCCCGAAGTCGGCGGTCCAGCCTTTGTCCTTACCCTTCCTAGGGTATCGCGGGTAGCCCATTGGGGAATACATAGGAGGTGACTAAACACTTTTTGAACTTTTGCCGACAAAGGCTTATTAATATTTATTTGATTTTTATCAAATAATCTAATAATGAATTAACTCTCCTCAGTATCTTCAATACATAACAATTTAAATATATATATATATATATATATATATATATATATATATATATATATATATATATATATATATATTGCTACATCCTTCCCGCCTACCTCATAATTAGTAACAATAAATTAGCCCGACTTGTCTAGAAGAAAGTTACCTGAAGGGGAGAGAGTTATCAAAAATCAATCAATCATATTCAATTATAACGCACAATTATACTTAACATTTATTACATAAAATTATATTAAGTTTAAGAATTTCACATACTATAACATTACAAATTTACATATAACTACTAAATAATACATTTCAGAATTAATAACTTATATCCTTTGAGGAGATGATCTGAGAGAAGCACAGCAGCTGTAGTGGAGAACAAAGACGCATCAATAGTAGGGATATGAAGTAGTTGTGAAGTTGTAGAAAAAATGAGCGCTTGGACTTCTTCTCTTGCCATTTTATAGAGTTCTCCATTCCAAGCATCCTCGCTGGTTTTCTTTGGTTGAAAGAAAGCAAAAGGAGCGACATCTAAAGGGGGAATTGTGCATTGGTTTGGTTTTGCGAAAAATGTCTGTCGGCGTTTTTTGAAACAAGGCCGCTTCCTCGTTCGGTAACATGAGATGCTAATCTCTTAATTCCTCTGATCTATGAGTTGCTTCCGCTGCAGTACATTCTTCATTTTCAAATTAATCCTTATTATGGTATAGACAACATACATACATACATACATGTATATATATATATATATATATATATACGAAATTCTTTGTAATAAACCAGAGCAAACTGCCCTCACCACTTATTTCAGAACAATGGGACAAATATCCAAATTCCATTTACCTAAAATTATGCATTATGTAAAAACCAGCTTCAATCGAAATATGAAAAAAAATGTCCAAGATCTTAATACATTTTCTTAAAATTTAATAAAAATATATCAACAATACGGCTTAATAACAACAATAATAAATAAACAACTCTGATTCTCTGACGTCATTTATTTCGAAAATCACTCCCTACCTTTTTCTTAACTATTCCTAGCATCTTTGTTTCAGTGTTATTCTAAGTTTATAAGTGTAAGACACTATTTTATCTCAAAATGTAAATAAATTTATATTAATATCTTTAATGTAAAATCTAATCAAAATATCTATTTAACTACTGAATATTTTTCTGTCTCTCTAACAAAAACGTCATCCATTAATTGTTGTATACAAATTTTAATGTACTTAATTTTCCACTGTTAGGGCATGATTATGAGAACAATAAATTCTCGAAAAGTAGCCAGAATAAAATCGATTATTTATTGACTGAACCATAAGACCATTAGATAACAAAATATATATATATATATATATATATATATTTCCATATTTGAACTATTCCTTTTTTATTTTTTCAGTGTTCTTTCAAAGTTTGTAGACTACACAAGTCTAATTAAGACACTATTTTGTCCAAAATTGTAAGTAATTTTATAGTAAAATCTTTAATGTAAATCCTAATTTAAAATATCTATGTACCAACTGTATGAGTATTCATTGTTCAATGTATTCTTTTCTATATCTCTAACAATAACATCATATATTAATTATTATGTTTGCCATTTAGGCTAATGTACTATAATCACAAAAAAACAAAAATATTTTCTGATTGTAAGGACTCATCCAAAATCATTGTTAACATTTTGTCAAAATGTAAAAATATGAATACAGTTTATTTTATTTATATATTAATTATTGTATAATAATATTAATGTTCTTTTTTTTTTGTTTTTCCGTTGTTAAGGCATGATTATGAGAACAATGAATTCTCGAAACGTCGCATAGATAAAATTGTTATATATTGACTGAAACCTGAGAACAACAGAAACTTATATATAAACATATATATATATATATATATATATATATATATATATATATATATATATAATCAATCCATTACGAATGTATATTATTACCGTAGCGCCTTATAGACAGTTGACAAGCGAAGAAATGACAAATCGTTGTAGTGGGGGACGTAGCCTTTAGATAATAGTTAGTCAGTGAGTAGCTGTCATACTTTCATCATCTTAGGTCAGTCTGATATTATTATCGTATTATACACACACACACTCACATACATACATACATACATATATATATATATATATATATATATATATATATATATATATATTATTATATATGTATATAAGTATAAAATTTTAATATTAATTTTAAGAAAAAAAATTTTTTTTTCGTTTCACATCCTTCTTTGATTTTTCAAACAAAACATACACAATAAAATATGTACGTACATAAAACCTCTATTTCATCTTTAGCCCAAGGGTATTTTAAGGTGAATAATACATAAATAATGCACTATATGTGCCTAAAGCATTTTAGCTTTTGCCGTAAAAAAAACAACTGGATTAATTTTTATTATTGACTATTTACGTTTCTTACGAGTCTCCAGGTCCAGTCAATAAATATACGATTTAATTTAGGCTAAGATTCAAAAATTTATTGTCTCATATTCATGCCATAAAAATGAAAAAACAAAATATAATATTAAAATTTGCTTACAATAATAGTAGATCGAATTTTCAGGTACATGATTTATTAGTGTATCATTATTTCTTTCACTTACCCATATATGAAATATGTAGTAAGGGAAAGTATCGCGATAGTGAAAATTTTATAATTCCAGTTTTCAACGGAAATCCGCGTTTTAAGTTTAAATAATCATTTCGCGCGAAAAGCTGTGTATGTGTATCCGTGTGTGGTAAGGCTAGCGCGAAAACGAACAATTTTACGATTTCATATCTAAGACAATAATACGCCCGAGATCTTACAGCAACTTTTTTTATCAAAATCAGCTAACCAGAAGAGCCACTTTACACCATGCATTTTTTATTTTGTCCTAAGCTGCCTCTAGTTGAGATTTTATCCCTGTGTGGTAAGTCTTACGATTTCATATTTTAGACAACTACACGCTCGAGATGTTACAGCAACTTTTTTTTTTATCAAAATCAGCTATCCAGAAGAGCCACTTTACACCATGCATTTTTCATTCTGTCCTAAGCTGCCTCTAGTTGGAATTCTATCCCTCCTGAGATCCAGGCTCGAACCCGCTGTCGGGATAATATTGGGTTGTAAAATAAGTTCTTAACATTATTCAATATTTCAATTAAATCCTCCCTCTCTATGTTTATAAATTAATATTTACATATTTAAAAAAAGGATTAGTTAAGGTGCCTTTATGCATCAGTTTTAATCGAGATTCATTATCTTGATGAGGTATTTCGCTTGCTCGAATGGAAGAGAAAAAAATTCATTTTCGTCATTTACTGAAATGAAAATCCGCTGTATAGTTAAAAAAGTTGTTAGTGTGTATGGCGATGAAAGCACAGTCTGTAAGTGGTTTGCTCGCTTCAGAACCGGGAATTTTGAATTTTGAATTTTGAATAATGAATTAACTCTCCTCAGTATCTTCAATACATAACAATTTAAATATATATATATATATATATATATATATATATATATATATATATATATATATATATATTGCTACATCCTTCCCGCCTACCTCATAATTAGTAACAATAAATTAGCCCGACTTGTCTAGAAGAAAGTTACCTGAAGGGGAGAGAGTTATCAAAAATCAATCAATCATATTCAATTATAACGCACAATTATACTTAACATTTATTACATAAAATTATATTAAGTTTAAGAATTTCACATACTATAACATTACAAATTTACATATAACTACTAAATAATACATTTCAGAATTAATAACTTATATCCTTTGAGGAGATGATCTGAGAGAAGCACAGCAGCTGTAGTGGAGAACAAAGACGCATCAATAGTAGGGATATGAAGTAGTTGTGAAGTTGTAGAAAAAATGAGCGCTTGGACTTCTTCTCTTGCCATTTTATAGAGTTCTCCATTCCAAGCATCCTCGCTGGTTTTCTTTGGTTGAAAGAAAGCAAAAGGAGCGACATCTAAAGGGGGAATTGTGCATTGGTTTGGTTTTGCGAAAAATGTCTGTCGGCGTTTTTTGAAACAAGGCCGCTTCCTCGTTCGGTAACATGAGATGCTAATCTCTTAATTCCTCTGATCTATGAGTTGCTTCCGCTGCAGTACATTCTTCATTTTCAAATTAATCCTTATTATGGTATAGACAACATACATACATACATACATGTATATATATATATATATATATATATATATATATATATATATATATATATACGAAATTCTTTGTAATAAACCAGAGCAAACTGCCCTCACCACTTATTTCAGAACAATGGGACAAATATCCAAATTCCATTTACCTAAAATTATGCATTATGTAAAAACCAGCTTCAATCGAAATATGAAAAAAAATGTCCAAGATCTTAATACATTTTCTTAAAATTTAATAAAAATATATCAACAATACGGCTTAATAACAACAATAATAAATAAACAACTCTGATTCTCTGACGTCATTTATTTCGAAAATCACTCCCTACCTTTTTCTTAACTATTCCTAGCATCTTTGTTTCAGTGTTATTCTAAGTTTATAAGTGTAAGACACTATTTTATCTCAAAATGTAAATAAATTTATATTAATATCTTTAATGTAAAATCTAATCAAAATATCTATTTAACTACTGAATATTTTTCTGTCTCTCTAACAAAAACGTCATCCATTAATTGTTGTATACAAATTTTAATGTACTTAATTTTCCACTGTTAGGGCATGATTATGAGAACAATAAATTCTCGAAAAGTAGCCAGAATAAAATCGATTATTTATTGACTGAACCATAAGACCATTAGATAACAAAATATATATATATATATATATATATATATATATATATATATATATATATATATATATTTCCATATTTGAACTATTCCTTTTTTATTTTTTCAGTGTTCTTTCAAAGTTTGTAGACTACACAAGTCTAATTAAGACACTATTTTGTCCAAAATTGTAAGTAATTTTATAGTAAAATCTTTAATGTAAATCCTAATTTAAAATATCTATGTACCAACTGTATGAGTATTCATTGTTCAATGTATTCTTTTCTATATCTCTAACAATAACATCATATATTAATTATTATGTTTGCCATTTAGGCTAATGTACTATAATCACAAAAAAACAAAAATATTTTCTGATTGTAAGGACTCATCCAAAATCATTGTTAACATTTTGTCAAAATGTAAAAATATGAATACAGTTTATTTTATTTATATATTAATTATTGTATAATAATATTAATGTTCTTTTTTTTTGTTTTTCCGTTGTTAAGGCATGATTATGAGAACAATGAATTCTCGAAACGTCGCATAGATAAAATTGTTATATATTGACTGAAACCTGAGAACAACAGAAACTTATATATAAACATATATATATATATATATATATATATATATATATATATATATATATATATATATAATCAATCCATTACGAATGTATATTATTACCGTAGCGCCTTATAGACAGTTGACAAGCGAAGAAATGACAAATCGTTGTAGTGGGGGACGTAGCCTTTAGATAATAGTTAGTCAGTGAGTAGCTGTCATACTTTCATCATCTTAGGTCAGTCTGATATTATTATCGTATTATACACACACACACTCACATACATACATACATACATATATATATATATATATATATATATATATTATTATATATGTATATAAGTATAAAATTTTAATATTAATTTTAAGAAAAAAAATTTTTTTTTCGTTTCACATCCTTCTTTGATTTTTCAAACAAAACATACACAATAAAATATGTACGTACATAAAACCTCTATTTCATCTTTAGCCCAAGGGTATTTTAAGGTGAATAATACATAAATAATGCACTATATGTGCCTAAAGCATTTTAGCTTTTGCCGTAAAAAAAACAACTGGATTAATTTTTATTATTGACTATTTACGTTTCTTACGAGTCTCCAGGTCCAGTCAATAAATATACGATTTAATTTAGGCTAAGATTCAAAAATTTATTGTCTCATATTCATGCCATAAAAATGAAAAAACAAAATATAATATTAAAATTTGCTTACAATAATAGTAGATCGAATTTTCAGGTACATGATTTATTAGTGTATCATTATTTCTTTCACTTACCCATATATGAAATATGTAGTAAGGGAAAGTATCGCGATAGTGAAAATTTTATAATTCCAGTTTTCAACGGAAATCCGCGTTTTAAGTTTAAATAATCATTTCGCGCGAAAAGCTGTGTATGTGTATCCGTGTGTGGTAAGGCTAGCGCGAAAACGAACAATTTTACGATTTCATATCTAAGACAATAATACGCCCGAGATCTTACAGCAACTTTTTTTATCAAAATCAGCTAACCAGAAGAGCCACTTTACACCATGCATTTTTTATTTTGTCCTAAGCTGCCTCTAGTTGAGATTTTATCCCTGTGTGGTAAGTCTTACGATTTCATATTTTAGACAACTACACGCTCGAGATGTTACAGCAACTTTTTTTTTTATCAAAATCAGCTATCCAGAAGAGCCACTTTACACCATGCATTTTTCATTCTGTCCTAAGCTGCCTCTAGTTGGAATTCTATCCCTCCTGAGATCCAGGCTCGAACCCGCTGTCGGGATAATATTGGGTTGTAAAATAAGTTCTTAACATTATTCAATATTTCAATTAAATCCTCCCTCTCTATGTTTATAAATTAATATTTACATATTTAAAAAAAGGATTAGTTAAGGTGCCTTTATGCATCAGTTTTAATCGAGATTCATTATCTTGATGAGGTATTTCGCTTGCTCGAATGGAAGAGAAAAAAATTCATTTTCGTCATTTACTGAAATGAAAATCCGCTGTATAGTTAAAAAAGTTGTTAGTGTGTATGGCGATGAAAGCACAGTCTGTAAGTGGTTTGCTCGCTTCAGAACCGGGAATTTTGACTTAGTAGACGCAAAGCTCTCGGGTCGTGTTTCAACGGTTCTGGGATGACATAATTTAAAAAAATACCTGAAAGATTACAACATACAATAGATCAAAACTGTTCATTTATAATTGATTAAAAATATTTACAAGAATCGGTTTTTAGTAAATTTTTGTTAAAGAAAGACTCGAACTTATTTTACTACCCAATACTTTTATATATTTATTTATTGAGATATATTACAGTTTGTTACGTAATGAACCATAGTAATAGTGATGTGATGCACATTCATACAATATATACAGAAAATAATGATAAAGTCAAATTACACAAAATCGGAAATAAATTAATTCAAATATATACAAAAAAATAACAATTAATATAAACAAAAAAACAACAAACAAATCAAAACAACAACCTGTAGTAGAGATAAATACAAAGTTGGGAAAGAAATAAACATCATACAAACAAACTTAACTATATACAATATATATAATCTGCTAAGGGGACGCCAGGCTGGGCTTCTACCTCCACAAATGGGGAGAGAAGCCGAATCCAGGAGATCTCAGCGCCTCTCTCTCAGCCGCGGTGTAAGAAAGTGAAGACTGAGATAGGGCGCAATAGCCTCAAACACTACCCAATACTATCACAGTTCTTTACCCAATCAACAACCCCTCTTTATCCGGAAGTAATATAGCCTGGAATAATAACCTTTCCAGAAATAAGTATATATTTTCAATCGGAAACACGATGTTTCACGTGATTACAATATCTTCCTAGTGTAATGAAGGAAATCTGTCAGATATATTTGGACCATAAACTTTATTAATAGCATATGCATTGTATATATTTTTTTTGCCTTTTTTAGTGATGAATTGAAATAATTTATGTTAATATATATATTTTTTTTACCTCAAAGTAACGTACTTAGATTAATTATGTGAATAATTCTCTTTGTACACCAACGCCTATTTGACGCAAACAAACGTGTGCCTAACATTCGTCTGGACAAACAACAAACACATACTTCCCATGACTATTAAGGTCCTTTCACTCATTTGCCAAACTATTTCAAATCGCAAGCGTGTACGCTTAAATACATCTGTACAGCTAATTATTGTATTTGTCGTAATCTATATTTATATTGATGTTCCAGTGATACTGACTGATATAAACAATAAGAAAAATAATTTTTTTAAATATTTATTATAATTAGTACATTTATGAATATTATATTGTTGATCGTTTACTTTACACAATTGTGTATGTATGTATGAATACGAGTAAATTGTTAAGTAATTTATTAACATTAATTATATATTTAAACTTTATTTTTTTATAAATTTTTTTTAATTTATTAACACTATTAATTTTTATTTAAACTAACTCTAATATTTTCATTTAACTAAATTAATATTATTACTTATACGTAGCAAGGCTCTATTTGTAAGGAGATTTTTAATACAATTTATTTATTTTATGCAAATAAATAAATATATCTATCTACTTATTATTGTATTTTATTAATTAACAGATACCTTCGATGTATTTTTAATATATATTTAAAAATATATATATATATATATATATATATATATATATATATATATAATGAACACGAACTGGGTGTGCCCCATGAGGTTCTGCCTACTATTATGCCACACAGCCGGGATTCGAACCCACGTGCTCTATCCATTACACCGTTGAATATAATATTTTTGTTTTAAAGACTAAATAAGGACACTATTTCAAATAAAGATAAGAAGAAAATGAAAATTTGCTGAGTCAGAAATATATATTGTGTGGATTAGTAAGCAAGATTATGATTAAGGAGTCCGGCTTAGAGTGGGCGTCCTGGGATTATTTATCTAATGCTATCCAGGTTTAAAGTATTTAAGTCATAGTCATTACGTTGTAATATAATATTACTTTCTTTTAACTATTTGTAAATATAGATTCAAGAGCAATGTTTTCATCTTGAAAATTCCAGTATTCAACAAAATTGGTTAAGGATTTCACGTTTCCAGATAACGAAGTCTCTGCAAAACTCCTATTTGTTAGAATGTGGCAAAAGCTTAAAAGAGAAAGTATTGCGATCGTAAAAATTTTAGAATTCTGAGTGTGTGTAAGTGTATGTGTGTTTGTGTGTGTGACCGGAAATCTTTCTTTATTTCATGCACTTTGCACCTTTTTACGATTTTCTCTGAAACAGCTTTAACGACTTTGATTAAACTCGCTTTATCAATGTAAAAGTTCATCAGCTTTAATGTCATGTAGGTTTCATTTTGATTGAAATAGTCTGACGGGGCTTAAATGCCGATATTTTAATATTTTCTCCCTTTCTGCAGATTAAAAAAAAAATAAGCACATCTTATTAGCATTGATAAATAACAGCTAAATATGCAAGTTGAGCGAATTTGATAAACAACTAAAGTAGAAAAGTGTTTTTGAACATATTTTTAATGCAATTTTTGTGTTTTTGAACATAAGAATAGTAATGTAGATGTATAATACTCGTATACTGTTGGAAAGCTAAAGATTTTAGAAAAATATATTATCTAATACACAGAATTGTAAAAGGTAATGGGAAGTGATAAAAATCCGATGGAACTAACTGATTGTTGTTGAAAAAAATATTATATATTTTATAATAAAACACATTTTTTATTGAAATTAAATTTAATTAATGCTTAATTAATTTATTTTTATCTCTGAATGTATTTAAAAATTCTGAAATTGATTTTAACAACGGAGGTAAGTGAAAGTCGTGTGTTGCGCGCACCAGATTTTTATGTATGTATATTACGATTTTCTTAAAAACGTCTTTAATGATTTTTAATTAAACTCGCTATATAAATGTAGAATTTAATCCGTTTAAATATCATGTACGTTTCATTCTGATTCAAATATTTTGACAGGGCTTAGCTGCCGATATTCTAAGTTTCATTTTTTCTAATAGATCTTTAATATTATAGGTTCGAAAAAATTAAACACATCATCTGATCAGTATTTATATAAAACCAACGATTAAATATACATATTGAACGAATTTGATAAACAAATCAAGTTTCGTCGAGTTCGGCAAACCGGAAGAGCCCTTTTATACCATACATTTTGAAACTTTTTATGATTTTTGTAAAAACTGCAAATTTTTATTTTCACTTACCTATATATGAAACATATAGTAAGGTAAAGTATTGTGATCGTAAAATTTTAGAATTCCAGTTTTCAAGGGAAATACACGTTTTAGGGTCCCTTAAGTCCAAATAATCAAGTCCCGCAAAAAGATCTGTGTGTGTGTGTGTGCTAACTCCCGGGCGAAAAAGAAAAGTCCTATGAAACTGAAATTTCATATTTAAGACAATTATATGTTCAAGATGTTACAGAACCTTTTTTATCAAAATCATCAATTTTATCAACTGAAGTAATGAACCAGAAGAACCACTTTATCCCATGCATTTTGTACTTTTTTACTATTTTCTCAAAACGGCTTTAACGATTTTGAATAAAATCTATAGATCTATGTAAAATTTAATGGGCTTGAATATAATATTTTTCACTGATTGAAATAGTGTAAGAAGACTTAAATGCCGATTTTTGTTATTTTCTTCCTCCAAAGTATCTTGGTATTTTGTAAATTTGAAAAATTTACCCAAATCATCTGGTAAAAATATAATCTTATACTAAAAATTGTAAAAGTTAAAGGAGAAAGATGGAAAGCCGAATGTATTTAAATATAATAGATTATTTTGGGTTCACCTGTAGCATAGCGGCTAGTATAAGAGCCTTCTATGCCCAAGGTCACGGGTTCAAATCCACAGGTGCTCCAAGTACTTTTTAATGGGATTAGTTATGATGCCGTCCTTCGGAGGGGGTGTAAAAAAGGTGGTCTCGAGCCTATGCCCTGTCAGGTACTAGTTAAAGATCCCTCCCATTTTTAATTAAACCTGGATAGGCAAAATTTAGTACCCATACTGTAGCATCGTCCGATCAGCCACATAAGTAGCACAAAGTGATGGTAAATAAACAAACAAATTTAATGAAACACGTTGTTCTATCAAAACATAATTTAATTAATTATTTAAACTTTCCACTTCCACTGACCTGTATATTTCATCTAAAATGTATTTGGAAATTCTTATTTGAAAGTTTATTTTAACAACGGAGGTAAGTGAAAGTCGTGTGTTGCGGGCACCAGATTTTTTAACATATACTTTTAATAAGTTCTTTAATTGATTTTAATAATCAAGACAATTAAAAGTCGTGCGTTTCGCGCATCTGATTTTTTTTAATTTTATTTATGTATATTTAAACTTATATAAATGTTGTGTTACGAGAACCAAAGGATGACAAACAAAAATTATCAGCTGACTGTGATATAGATTGGTGATAAAGTAATAAATAAACCAAAGAGTTCGTTTATTATTTAACTTAAACTTAGAGAAGGAAATCCCCTTGATGTAATGGTTCATTAATATTTAGCCCCCTCACCAGCAATTTTCAATAAGAAATAGATTCACAGCTGTTGCAAAATTAAATATTTTTTAATTATTAGTAAATTAATCATTTAGTTTTTACTTTCACTTATATATATATATATATATATATATATATATATATATATATATATATATATATCTTTATTTCGGATGTGAAACGTGGCCGCTTACTTAGAAGGATGAACAAAGGCTTAAGGTTTTCGAAAATAAGGTACTGCGTAAAATATTTGGTCCGAAGAGAGATGAGAACAATATGGAGTTTAGAAGGTTGCACAACGCGGAATTGCGGAACTTGTATTCTGTGAATATAATTGAGTTGATAGCATCGCGGAGACTCAAATGGGCGAGTAAAGTTGTTGGACTCGATGAGGAGCGGATTCCGAGAAAGTTGGTATTCGCTGATCCGACTGTTAGACGTTCGAAAGGTAGGCCGAAGCGTCGATGGGAGGTTTGCGTTAAGGCTGATCTCGGGGACTTGGGCTTGAATGATGAACATTGTACGAGTCTGTGTAGACAGAATTCGGTGGTATCGGCATCGAACCTTCGGGTTCGGTAAGCCTATTATTATTATATATATATATCGTGATCGTGAAAATTTTTTAATTCTAGTTTTCAACGGAAATAAACGTTTTAGTATAGTAGTAGAGTATCAGTAGAGCACAGGTGGATATCTGGCAAAAGAATCGGTTGACTAGCCTTTTGTGCTTTCACTTACTTATAAATGAAATATATAGTAAGGGAAAGTATTGCGGCCTTAAAATTTTTTTAATTCTAGTTTTCACCCATTTTGATATAAAAACAGCAATATAGACCTTTGGAAAGCTTAATATTTTCGAAAAATTAATACCCTATACATACTATTGTAAAAGTTAATGGAGAGTGATGAAAAGGCTATAAAACTAACTAATTGTTGTTGATAATAATATAATAGATTATTTAATAAAACGTATGTTTCTTGAAATTTAATGTAATTAATTCTTTAACAATTTATTTTTATCCTCAGGTGTATTTCAACATTTTTAATTGATTTTAACAACGTAAGTAATTGAGAATCGTATGTTGCGTCAACCAGATTTTTACTTTCACTAACTATATATAGTAAGGGAAAGTATTGCGATCGTGAAAATTTTCGAATTCCAGTTTTCAACGGAAATACACATTTTACCCTGAGTCCAAGTAACCAAGTCCCGCAAAAAGGTCTGTGTGTGTGTGTGTGTGTGTGTGTGTGCTAACTCCCGGGCGGAAACGGTAACTCCTATGAAACTGAAATTTCACATTTAAGACATATATACGACCGAGACGTTACAAAACCTTTTTCATCAAAATGAGCTTACCAGAAGAGGCACTTTATAGCATGCATTTTGCACCTTTTTTCGATTTTCTTGAAAACGGTTCCGACGATTTTGATTAAGCTCGCTATATCGATGTAATATTTAATGGGATTTAATATCATGTAGGTTTCATTCTGATTAAAATGGTCTGACAGGGCTTAAATACACATATTTTAAATTTTCTTTCGCTAAAGTACCTTTAATTTTGTTGATTCTATAAAAAAAACTATATTATCTTGTTACCACTGATGAAAAATAGCTAAACTTGCATGAACGAATTTGAAAAGCAACTAAAGGAGAAAACTGAAAAAATATTTTTTTAATGCAATTTTTTGTTTTTGACATGTATGATATACCGTTGGAAAGCTAAAGATTTTAGAAAAAATATTATCTTCTACACAAGCTTTTAAAAGTTAATAGAGAGTGATGAAAATAAGACAAAAGTAACTGATTATTTTAGATAATAATATAATAGATTTTTTAATATAACACATGTTTCTATATAAAACAATTTAATTTACTCTTTAATAGTTTCACGTATTTGTATCTCTAACTGTATTTGAAAATTCTTTCATTGATTTAAAAAATGGATGTAAGTGAAAGTCGTGTGTTGCCCGCACCAGATTTGAAGAACATAACCTTTAATTTTATAAACCTTTTAATCATGTGATAAAAACAGAATATTATTATTATTATTTCAACTTGAAGGCTTTATTTCGATATAATACACAATGTGCACGAATTTTTTAATCCTTGGTGGGATCACTCCCATACGGTGTGCGACAAATTGTATTGAATTAATTTGTTAATCATTTTTACTAACATATGAAATATGTAAGTATTGCGATCGTGTGTGTGTGTCTATATGTCCGTGTTTTAGTAGTAGGTCTAGGAAGAGAAAAAGTCGGACGAAACTGAAATTTCATATTATACAACAACTATACGCCAGAGATGTTACAGCAACTTTTTCACAACAATCGGCTGACCGGAAGAGGTACTTTATACTTTGGATTTTGCACCTTTTTACGATTTACTCCAAAACGGCTCTAACGATGTTAATTAAACTCAATATATCAGTGTAACAATTAGTAGGCTTTAATATGACATAAGTTTCATTCTGATTGAAATAGTCTGACCGGGTTTAAATGACATATTTTTGTATTTTCTTCCTCTCAGATACCTTTAATTTTTTGCATCCTAAAAGATTAACCATATAATCTTATCAGCATTAACGAATAATAAACGAAAGTTTAATGTGTAAGTTGAACGAATTTGATGATCAACTAAAGAATAATTAAGCAATAATATTTTTTTAATGTAATTTTTGTTTTTATATGTGTATTTAGAAAAGTAATATAGACGTAAAATATACCGTTGAAAGGATAAAGATTTTAGAAAAACATTATCTTATACACGAAGTTGTAAAAAGTAATGTTAAGTGACGAAGAGAGCTTTAACTTATTACTATAATAAAATAAAAATAAACTTTATTCACATATTTACATTTTGACAAAATGTTAACAATGATTTTGGATGAGTCATCCTTACAATCAGAAAATATATTTATTTTTTTTGTGATTATAGTACATTAGCCTAATGGCAAACATATGGTGAAAAATTGAGGTTACTTTGCGATTGTAGGAAAAATTATACAAAAAACCTACGCATAAAAACTACACATAAAATAATTGAGAATAACTTATTACTGATTATTATTATTATATAGCTATAATATTTAATCTAAATCATATGTTGTCAACAAAACTGAATAGGCTTTTTGTTAAGTTTATGTAATAGTTCTTAAATTGATTTTAACAGTCGAGGTAAGTGAAAGTCAAGGGTGTACACGTACCAGATTTTTTTTTAATTTTGGGTAAAAGAAAACATATATATATGTTTG
Source organism: Piezodorus guildinii (assembly GCA_023052935.1). Lineage (NCBI taxonomy): Eukaryota > Metazoa > Arthropoda > Insecta > Hemiptera > Pentatomidae > Piezodorus > Piezodorus guildinii. The sequence goes on along the minus strand of CM041292.1, from coordinate 177,589,478 downwards.
TTTATTTATTTAACGTCACTTTATGCTACTATGGCTAATCGGACGATGCTACAGTGGGAATCCTAAATTTTGCCTATCCAGGTTTAATTACGATAGGGATCTTTAACGAGTATCTGACATCGCACAGACACGGGACCACCTTTTTATGTCCCCTCCGAAGGACGGCATAACTAAGGATTTTTTACTCCCATTAAAAAATTCTAGGACCACCTGCGGGTTTGAACCCGTGACCTTTGGCATAGGAGGCTGTTATGCTAGCCACCCAGCTACAAGTGATCTCTGCATTTAGGCAAAATTTAGGACTCCCACTGCAGCATCGTCCGATTAGCCGCAGTAGCATAAAGTGACGTTAAATAAACAACAACTAAACATATATAAATATGTTCTTTTTCACACGACTAGGAAGTTTTCAGAGCATTTCTTTTTCCTTTTCAACAAAGTTCGTATACGGACAGAAAACTAAACATGCGCGCGTTGGAACACAAACCCGAAATTTCGTTCTAGCATGCGAATAAGTGCAATTAAGAGATTATCACATAAGAAGTAACATTATTAACTTATAGAATGTACAATATTAAATTAATTCCATTATAGAAAAAAAAATAGTAATTAGTCATTAATACCATGTTAAAACCTCTTTCATAAAAATGTTACAAAAAAATAAACTTGAAAAAAATCGTAATTAATATCAGTAATATTGATATCTCATTCATAAAAATGTTTGTCGTATCGCGGTTCGGTTCACTCACTGCCTAAATTTGTGTATTTACACTGACAAAATTATTATTGTTATAATCAAGAGAAAGGTAAACAATAGCAGGGAATTCAAGCATCAGCTGTTTTTTGAGACAATATTTTTGTTCTTGTTTCATTAATTTATTACTTTTTTTTTTTTTATGGTATGAATGAAAAGCGTAATAAAAAAAATCTGGTACGGGCAAGACACGACTGTCACTTACCTCGGCTGATAAAATTAATTTGAAAACTAATTAATATACTTCAATTTGAATTTTTTTTTTTTTTTTTTTTTTTTTTTCTTTTCCATGAATGGATGGCATTGGCATACACCATACAGCCATTTTAGAAAAATATTTGAAGTTGAATTTAACAAAACGTGTATTTATTTTTGTTGGAAACATATGATTTAAATTAAATAATATAACTACAATACATAATATAAAAATAAACTTTATTCACATATTTACATTTTGACAAAATGTTAACAATGATTTTGGATGAGTCATCCTTACAATCAGAAAATATTTTTGTTTTTTTGTGATTATAGTACATTAGCCTAAATGGCAAACATATGGTGAAAAATTGAGGTTACATTGCGATTGTAGGAAAAATTATACAAAAAACCTACGCATAATTTTTTTTTTTTTTTTAAATAAAAATAAACTTTATTCACATATTTACATTTTGACAAAATGTTAACAAACAATACATAAAATTGTTAATCAGTAATGAGTTTATTCCCTTATAGTCACTTTAAAAAACCTTTTAGAACTTTGTGAATCAGATAATATTTTTTCTAAAATCTTTCCTATTCCAACGTTATACGTCTATGTTACTGTTCTTATTATCAAAAAAACAAAAATTATATTCAAAAAAAGTTTTGCTCTTTTATCCTTTAGTTTGTAATCAAATTTGTCCAAATTGTATATTTAGCCGTCCTTCATCAACGTAATTAGGATGATCTGGTTAATCTTTTGAAATGTACAAAATTAAAGGTAGTTTAGAAGAAGAAAATATCGACATATAAGCCCTGTCGGACTATTTAAATCAGAATGAAACCTATATCATATTAAAGACTGTTATATTTTACATCAACTAAGCATGCTTAATCAAAATCGTTAGAGCCGCTTTTGAGAGAATCGTAAAAACGTGCAAAATGCATAATATAAACAGAATCTTCTGGTTAGCTGATTTTGATGAAAAAGTTGCTGTAACATCTCGGGCGTATTGTTGTCTTAAATAGGAAATTTCAGTATTGTACGACTTTTCGTTTTTGCGCTAGACGTACCACACACACACACACACATTGTATACGCTGGGCTATCCGTGAAAGAATAATACTTCCAAGTGACAACTCAAAATTGAGGGTGGTTCTATTGAAATAAATAAGTGGACTGTATAGATTTAAAATAAATAAAAATAATGAAAACAAACGACGAATCACAATACATTTAATACACTAAAATACATATAAGGATGATAAGAAACAAATTAACCTAATAAATTTATATAAGAAAAATTAACCTAATTATAATTAAACAGCTGTAAGAAAATGTAGGAAACAAAATAAACCTAATTAAAATATTGTAAAAATAGAAGAAACAAACTTGTAGATGTAAAAAAAAATAGTTATCAAATTAAACAGTTTCTTGAATAAGAATTAAGAAATTAAATGTTCCATTAATGGATAAAGATAGGTTATATTCACGTAAAGATGTCCAGTTGAGTGTTGAAGAAAACGACCGCAGGGCGGCTTGAACGAAGTCGTCTTGAGTATTGAAGAAAATTACCACAGGGCGGCTTGGACGAAGTTCTCTTGGGTGTTGAAAATGACCGCAAGGCGGCTCTTCCAAGTTCCAAGGGGAACGATGAGAAGATGAAGAAATTCGTTTCCAAGCGTTCAAACGTTGAGAGGAATCTTGGGTCTATATACGGCACATCTTCACCGCTCAGACGCTAGCTTAAGACTCGACTGGCACGAGGCAGTCAAAAAACAATTGAAGTACGATCGTCTTCTGTCTTTCTCTTCTACTGCTCTCGTTTAAAAACTTATAATTATATTTAAAATAACTATTTTAAAAAGAAATTAAAAAATAAAGATTTAAACAAAAAAAATGATCTTATTATAAATATCATAAAATTATGAACTTATCATTTTTCGATTGAAAAACTATAAAAACCTTATCAAGCCGTAACATATGGCGTGAACACACACACACACACACACACACACACACACACACACACACACACACACACACACACACAGACCTTTTTGGTTATTAGGACTCGTGCATTTCCGTCAAAAACTGGAATTTAAAAAATTCGCAATACTTTCCCTTACTATATATTTCATATATAGGCAATTGAAAGTAAAAATCGGATTGATTAATACAATATATACTTAATTGAAAGTGTTGAATATGTAAATGCTATAAATTTCTATTAATAAAGATAAGCGAATGTTTGAGTTAGATAAGAAAGGCGTAAATAGTAGGATTGAAGGTTACCATCCTAGCAATGAATGCACAGTTTTAATCAACATTTCGATTATATTTTTCTTTTAAATTAATGGTTTCAAAAATAGCGCAAACAATTTAGTATGAAACCTGAGTCTCGACTTCTCTTACATCTCATTACATATAGATATATTATACATTTTATATATTGGTTAAATTTTAACTTCTGGTAAACAATATATGACGTTAGGCGTTCAAGACCATTGGGTTTCACACCTCAAAACCCAAAACAATAAGAATATATGGTGTTTTTTAAAAGTGATCATATGGATTTTTTTTTTAAGATTGTGATTTTTATTTTTCTATATTTTACAACGGGCCACATGTCTCAAATTGTATACATGTTTTGTTACATGTTACTATATGGAATTTCATTTATCGATTTTGTCCATATTTGGACGGGTACAAATCATTAACAATTAACACTTCTTTAGCACCTAATGAAGCCACCTATAGCATCGTGAATTATACCTACACCACTTATAATCCAGGAGCCAGGTCGTTGGTTGGATACCTCATGGCGATAGACATCATAAGGACAAATAGCAGTGATCTATGTAATGAAACAAATGTGTAATAAAAATGTATAAAGTGAGAATAACAGTCTTGAAAAAGGGAAAAAAACCCTGAAACGTTGAAAAACAATGTGATAGAAATATACCAAAAAAAAATTTTTAATGGAATTTATTGATTGCATTGGGAGCCCGTGGCTGATTGGCTAGCGCGCTAGTCTCTCATGCTACAGGTTCTGAGTTCGAATCCAAGTTCCGGCGGGTTTTTATAAGGATTTAAAAAAATGTGGATTCACTCACAACCTCTCCCCCGGGTATGTGAGACCCGTCAGCCAAAGGGTGGCCCACTCACAAAATTAGTCGTAGGCAGTGATGACCCTACACTAAAAAAATTGCATCGTGAAACGTGAGTGTAAACTCGCAGGAGTTTACACCGCGAGGTCCAGGGTCTACACGGCCTGTCGCGCCGCTGGGAGAAGAGAAGATGATTGCATATTTTAAATATTAATATAATAAAGGTTTTTATACGTGTTTTTTGGTTTATTATTTTCAATAACCTTTGTAAACGACCAAAAAAAAGATAAATACCTCTCCTCCCCTCAAAATTTGAGAGCTAACGTTTCATTCAAAATTTTATCACGTTCGTATGCGTAGAATCCGAATAACGAATAAAAAAAAATCCGTTTCTTATAATTAATAAATGAGTAAATACCAAACTTTGGTTTTAGTGCCATTTGATAGAGAATTAAATTGTGGACCAAATGAAAAAAAGAATCATTGAAATTGGTTAACAACTAGCTGAGATATTGCGTGTTGAAATCAGCTGTACTGATATGATATAATCTTTTGAATAATTGCTTTTCATATTACTTAATTGCCTATCAACAGCTATATAAACAGTTATACCCTAATATTGTTATTTGGAAATAATAAACCATTGTGTAATGATTTACAGCATTTTTATTTTATATATTCCTTTACTCATAGCAGAAGAAATAACTAAATCCTAAATATATTACATTAAAAAACAAATAGTATAATCTCGCAATTACACTGCATAATATAATTATTATTAACTCAATGTAGTCTTATTTTGAGTAAATTTTCACGGAAATAGTCACACCAAGAACCTTAACGTGTGGGCCTCGAAGTGGTTTCGCTGGACGTTTGCTCTTCCGGCGGTCATTAGTAAGGGTTCCTAAACCGCAAGAAAAATAGTTTCGTCACTTTTGAGACACACACAGACTAGTTAAAACAAAAAACTAACCGTATGTTTGTTTGGTTAGGAAATTGGAGGTAATTTGTCACTTCGTCAAATTAATTAGATGCGTAGTAAGAGCTTTGTAATAAAAAGGAAGAAATATTTAAAAATATTTCTAGATGTATGTTCGATGAGGTAGTCAACCATGCATCTGGCTCCTAGACTATTTGTGGCATGGGTACGATTCCCTTCTGACCAGGTTAAAATTTATTTCGTGGAGGTCCCAGGGAATTAATTCCTGATCTACCGCCTGACAAACTCTCCGGATCCACACACTTTTTTCTTACACCACTAGTCGAAATAAATTTTTAATAATTTTATTACTTTCACTTACCTATAAATGAAAAAAATCTGGTGCTGGCAACACACGACTTTCATTTACCATGGCTGTAAAAATCAACTTAAGAACTATTAAATAAACCTAAAGTTGAAAAAATGTTAAAGTTAATTCAAATAAAAAATCGGGTGCGGACAACACACGACTTTCACTATCAACCGTTTCAAAAATCGATTAAAGAATTTTCCAATACAGTTAGAGATATAAATTAGTGAAACGATTGAAGAATTAATTAAATTAAATTTCTAAAGAAACATGTATTTTATTTAAAATATATTATCTACATTAATCTGTTAGTTTTATCAGATTTTCATCACTATTTATTAACTTTTACAAGCTTGTGTATAGATAATATTTTTTCAAAACTCTTAAGCTTTCCAACAGTATATTATTCATCTATATTAATGTTCTTATGTTCAAAAAGTAAAAATTGCTGTAAAAAAATATTTTTGCAGTTTTCTCCTTCAGTTAGAGATTGAATTTGTTCAATTTAAATATTTACGCGTTTTTTTTTTATCATTGATTATATTGATATATTTTTTTTAGTATCTGCAAATTAGAATAAGAAAATTTAAAATATCGGCATTCAAGCCCCGTCAGACTATTTCAAGTAGAATGAAACCTACATGACATTTAAGCCCCGTGATGTGATTTTACATCGATATGGTAAGTTCAATCAAAATCGTTAGAGTCGTTTTTGATAAAATCGTAAAAAAGTGCATAATGCATGGCTCTTCAGGTTAGCTGACTTTGATGAAAAAGTCTCGGAAACATCTCGTGCGTATAGTTGTCTTAAATATGAAATTTAAGTTTCATGGGGATTTTCGTTTCCGCCGGGAGTTACCACACACACGCAGACCTTTTTGCGGGACTTGGTCATTTGGACTCAGGGGGCCCTAAAACGTGTATTTCCGTTGAAAACTGAAATTCGAAAATTTTCAGGATCGCAATACTTTCCCTTACTATACGAGTATATTTCATATATAGGTAAGTTAAAGTAAAAGTTTATTTAGTTTCGATGGAAACATATGATTTAGATAAAATAATACAACAATATTAAATAGCTACACATATAATAATCGGTTGATACCGATTCGTCACTTTACATTACCTTTTATCACTTCTTTTACAGGGTAGTATTTTTTCTAAAATTTTTGTTTTCCAACGGTATATTCTATATTTCTTTTTTTATCTTCTATAAAACTAAAGTTACAATAATTTATTTTTTTTTTTTTTGTTTACTCTTTTCTTATAAGTTAATTATAAAATCCGTCCAATTTGTATATTTAGCCGTTTTTTATCAATTCTAATAAGATAATATGTTTTATTTTGGACTTTAAGGTTACCAAGGTTACTACGCCTTTGCCCGCTCGACCATCACGGCCTTCTGTTTATAAATATGTAAAATATCTTCAACTAAACAACTCAGCTATGATTCAGATACAAATAGCATTGCATTAACATGCTAAATGTTCCCTCTACCGTTTCACTTTCCTCTGACCCTCAGTTATCTAGTGTGCAATACGTGGAGCATTGTCACCGGTAGTAGAAGTCGTATCAATAGAATATTAATTTCTTTCATAGCTTTCACTGGCATCAATTCTAAATTAATACAGAAGTATTTAGGTCAAACGGAAAGTGTTATGTAGTTTAAGGATTTTGTCTTTATTAAATAATTGGCCTCTGTGTGAATAATAAAGTTTGATATGATTCCGCAACTAAGATTTGAGAGACTAGACAAAGACAAAGATTCCCACCCGAAAGGTAATAAATAGTTATTATTTACGAAATATATAATTTGACATATTTTTTAGAGTTTGTCATGGAAGGAATTGAATTGAAAGGAAGGAATTGAATACCGGAGGAATTTGAGGGTTTAGTAGAGAGATACAAAGTAAGTGTTGGAGTAACCGAAAGCAAGGTGCAGTTTCTTGTAGTTTCAATCTGGTGTGCGGTTTCCATATTAGACGTTTGTCAAGTAGTAGTCTTAAGTAGCGGATCTGTTCAACTGGAACAAGCGGAATATCATTAAGGATACTGTAAGGCAAGATGTCAAAGGTTTACGACGAAAATTTTTTTTTTTTTGATAGGGGAAAAATCTTTCCAATTCGTCTTTACCACCCCACGGAACCGCTGTCAAGCATTACTTCATGGGGGGCAGAAGGGCTAAATGCCAGCTACTTTACTGGACATCTGATTTAAGCTAGGCCGATGCCCCGCCTCCCCTTTCTTGCTCCTGTGCTCTGAGCTTTCTGCTGCATAATCAGCTGCAGCGCTCCAACCCTCCTGACTAGCCTTCATCAAGGAGACTAAATTTTCGGGTGATGCTTTTGTACTAAATTAAGCGTCTATCTACGACCTTTCTTATCTTTCAAATTATCACGAAAAAAAAGAGTGTGTGTGTTTTATATATATATATATATATATATATAAAACAAATGTGGCCAAAAGCATAATGTACAAATAAACAATTAATTCAATTGATTATTTATTAATTTTCACGTAAATATCAATAATACATAATAGTTTTTATTTTATGCATTATATTAGGGTGTTCTACAAGTCCCTGCCTTTTTTTTTTTCTTTTTTTTTTTGAAAAATTAAATTAATTATAAAAATAAAGATTTTCAATTAAGAATTACAAATTACGACCTACAACAAAAGTCTAATTATTTCTATCTATTACAACATATGATTTTTTTGGGAGAAGTTAGTTGATGGTGGAGTCGAATGAACTCACAGTTAAGTATAAACTTAATTTAATGGTGCCTTGTTAACTAAATTATAGTCCTTCTTCAGGGCAAGTGAAGGATTGAGAGTCACAATAATGACAATGAGTGAAATCACAATAATATGTCCCGCGCCTCTGTTTGTAATATTATTTCTAACCACCTCCAACACCCGATCCTTCCTAAAGTCCCATTACGACTTATGATTTTTTTGTTTGGATGGAAGAGAAAGTGAGATTATCTCGTTCGATGGTTATGGGTTCAAATCACACCAGGTCACCAATTTGTTGTTGTGTTTGAAAACTTTAACTATTGCTAATCGGACGAACCTACTGTAGGATCGGCAGAGCCGTTTTTGAGAAAATCATAAAAAGGTGCAAAATATATGGTATAAAGTGGCTCATCCGATTTTCGAAAAAGTTGCTGTAACATCTTAGTCACATAAGCTCAAAAAATATGAAATTTTAGTTTTATACAAATTGTTGTTTTCCAACAATTATTTTCCTTGTAAACATATATTTTAGATTAAATATTACAATAATATTAAATTGCTACACCTGACAATAAGTTTTCTTAAAAAAAAAAAAAAAAAAAAAAAAAATCACAATAAATGTTTTTGTCTCTTTTCTACTATAGTTGATTATAAAATTGGACCAAATTATATATTTACCCGTTTTTTTATCAGCGCTAACAGGATGATATGGTCAATTTATTCAAATATACAAAATTAAAGGTACTTCAAAGGAAGAAATTTTTAACTATCGACATTTAGGCCCTGCCAGACTATTACAATCACAATGAAACCTACATCATATTAAATTTTAAATTGATACAGCAAGTTTTATCAAAATCGTTTGAGCCGTTTTTGAGAAAATCTTAATAAGGTCCAAATGCATGGAATAAAGTAGATCTTTCGGTCAGTCGATTTTGAAGAAAAAGTTGCTGTAACATCAGTCCTAAATATGATATTTCATTTTCGAACGACTTTTCGTTTTTGCGCTAGACTTACCACACGGACACATAGACATACACACATAGACCTTTTTGTAGGACTTTGTTGTTTGCATGTTTATTCATTTAACGTCACTTTATGCTCCTGTGGCTAATCGGCCGATACTACTATAGGAGTCTTTGCCTATCCAGGTTTAATTAGGAAAGGGATCTTTAACGAGTACCTGACTTCGAGTAAGCTCAGTACTACCTTTTTAAGTTCCCTCTGAAGTACGTCATAACTAAGAATTTCTTACTCTTGAGCATAGAAGGTTGTTATGCTAGTCGTCATGCCAATGTGATCGAATATAGAAAAGTCTTTTAACAGAGAGTTTGAAAACTTGTTATTTGGTCATTTGATTGGTCAATGAAGTGTTTCTCAGTTCCTCTAGAACTGCTATGTTTTGAAATCAAGATAAGGTCAAGTGTATACGATTAATACTTTAAATACTGCATATTACAAAGATTCTATGTGCTGAAAGATTACGGCATCACACTTATTTTATGTAAACACTTGTGAAAGACAAACAATGAACTCGAGTCCAAGAATTACAAGTTAAAGTTCAAAACTGTTGCTGATGGCATTATTATGTAAATGTGCGAAAAAAACACTTGACTGTTCAACTTTCAAGAACAGGAAATTTTGAGGGTTATTTTTATTTTGGATATCATTGGACTATTGTTTTCCGGTTCCTGGTTTCGAACTTGGATGTAGTGGGGTAATGATATGTTACTATCCAGCCGTGGTGCTTCATTGTGATAGAGAAACCTCTTAGGGTTCAAGCTATCTCTGAAATAGGTACCGGAAAATTGGGGCAAGCAAAATATGTTAGTACAGTTGAAATATACAGTACCCGCAATACTGAGAAGTTATGAGGGCTTAGCGGGCCAAAGGGGCGGGAACGGTCCAACGCATCTTAATTGATTTAATTGGTTTTATCATCATAGATATGGTATTAATATATATATATATATATATATATATATATATATATATATATATATAAAATATATTATCCACTCCCCATAAAATTTGAGGGCTTACTTTTCAAGATACGTAGAATCCGAATTACGAATAAAAAAAAAAAAAAATAGTCCGCCGTCCGAGACATTTCTCCGAAACTACTGGACCATTTTTTTTTTTTTTAATTCACTAAAAAACACTAGGGATGATCCCATCACATAATACACGTAACGATGATCCTAACACCAACTCGTTGATATCAGCTGGTAATTTTGATTTTGTTAGTTTATTTATTTAACGTCACTTTATGCTGCTGTGGCTAATCAAACGATGCTACAGCGGGAGTCCTAAATTTTGCCTGTCCAGGTTTTATTAGGATAGGGATCTTTAACGAGTTTATGATTTTCTCAAAAATGTTAGAGCCTTTTTGATTTTATTAAACTCACTATATAGATATAAAACTTAATGGGCTTTAATATCATGTAGGTTTCATTCTGATTGAAGTAGTCTGACAGGGCTTGAATGCCTCAATTTAACTTCCATTGCCTGAAACATTCTTTAAATTCCAAATGGCTGTATGTAAATTCTCATTAATGTTGGCAATGGCAATGACTGGCAAAATAAAATTGTCCTTTAAAAACTTGTGACCATTTTGCTTATTCAAGGTAATAGAATATTTCAGGATAATTTTTATCTTTGCTGGCTGTTTTCTGTTTATCTAAAGTTTATGAGAACACAAATGTATTCATTTACAGATGATTCGTTTAAGTGAGAATAATTACTAAAGAAAATTACTTCAACCCATTATTAGGAAATTGGTGGTTATTGGAAACTAGCAGTTTATTTCTATCAGAAGCAATTTTCACCGATCCTTTAAAAAGCCATGCATAACCCTTTATTTTATTTTGTTACAGAAAGAATAAAATAATCTCAAACACTTGAGGTCGTTATTATAGGCTTTTAACGTTATTTAAGCAATAATAAACTATTTATACGTTTTTAGAAAAATACCTGAAAAATCTGGTGCGCGCAACTAACGAATTATAATTAAAATCCATATGAGAGCTTTTAAATAAAGTTGGAGTTAAAAAATGGTAAAGAATTTCATTGAGTTTTAATGGAAACATGTGCTTCAGATTAGATTATCTTGCGATCGAAATTATTATCTGTAACATTCACTAACAATTATTTTTATCCGTTTTTTATCACGATCAATTTTTATTTTGATAGTCATTGTCGGAATTAATGAGAATTGAGAAGCAGTTACTTGGAATTTGCTAAATATTAAATGGCTATCAATATATATATATAACAAAATATTGAGTTTCAATTGAAACATGTGTTTCATTAAATAATGTTTTATATTATTGTCTGCAACAACCCTTTCCGTCACTCACCGTTTGCCTTTTACAACTTTGTTTTTACTTTCAATTGCCTATATATGATATATATAGAAGAAAAAAGTATTATGATCGTGATAATTTTCTAATTCCAGTTTACACCGAAAATACAGATTTTTGGGTTCCCTCAGTCCAAGTCACCAAGTCCTGCAAAAAGGTCTGTGTGTGATAAGTCTAGGGCGAAAACTGAAATTTCATATTTAAGACAACTATACGCCCGAGATGTTACGGAAAATTTTTCATCGCAATGGACTAACCAGAAGAGCCACTTTATACTATGAATTTTTGATCTTTTTACGATTTTCTCAAAAAACATTTGAGCCGTTTTTGATTAAACTCGCTATATCGATGTAAAATTTGATGAGCTTTATTATCATGTAGGTTTCATTCTGATTTAAATAGTCTGACTGGGCTTAAATGTATGTGTGTGATATTTTAATATTTTCTTCCTCTAAAGAACCTTTAATTTTGCAAATGTCAAAAAATTAGGCACATCATATTGTTAGTATTGTTAAAAAACAGCTAAATATGCGAGTTGAGCGAATTTGATAAACAACTAAATTAGAAAAGTGCAAACTTATTTTTAATGCAATTCTTGTGTTTTATATTGTATATTATATTGTTTTGTATTTTGTAATATAATTAAAGCATTGTATTGTTTCTTACTTTGTACTGTTTTACAGTTTGTTATTGTACTTTTATTGATTTGCCGCATGTGAAGTCCTTTCTCAGACACGGGCTCGCCTTAGTGGAATAGTGATTTCTATTTGCATTGTAAAATGTCTGTATTTTGATTTAAATAAAGAAGATTAAAAAAAAAAATTAAGATAAAAAAAAGGCTTAACAAATTTTATGTAGCTTTCATTCTGATTGAAATAGTCTGACAGGACTTAAATTTTCTTATTTTAAAGTACCTTTAATTTTATAGACTCTACAAAAAAACCTATCATCTATTTAGGATTGATAAAAAGCGGATAAAAGTTGAACAAATTCGATATCAACTAAAGGAGAATAGAGCAAATGATGAGCAAAAATGTTTTTTCATGGGATTTTTGTGTTTTTGAACATAAAAACGTAAATTAAGAATATAAAAAAAAAAAGAACATAAAAAGTAAATTAAATGTATAATATACCGTTGAAACGCTAGAGATTTCAGAAAACAATATTACCTTATTTACCAAATTGTAAAAGTTAATGGAGAGTGATGGAAAATCCTATAAAACTAACTGATGGTCATAGATAATAACGTGATAGATTATTTAATAAAACACAATAAATTATATAAAAATTCTTAAATTTATTTGATCAACAGAGGTAAGTGAAAGCCGTGTGTTGCGCGTAGCTGGTTTTTTTCTAAAATCGTTGGCTTCCCAACGGTATATTATACATCTGTATAACTATTCTTATTTAAAAAAAAAAAATAATAATATTTCTGCTCTTTTCCTCTTTAGTTAGAAAAATTTAAGTTTTCCAATGATATATTCCAAAAGGGCTGTTTACAGGCTATCGAGTAAACTACATACAATGGTTTTTCCGATTGGTTACATAGCATAAAGCTTATTTTCTTAACGTGCTTCATTTTATTCTCTACTTCAAGCAACCGATTCCTCTTAGCTTCGGAGGTAACAGCAATTCCAAACATGATCCGAATTCTTTTGTAATTTTGCGAGCACTCAGTTTTGAATTTTTCGCTACTTTTCCTAATATTTTAAGGGATTACGAAACTGCCAGGGGTATTTTTCACCTGTACATTTTTACTGTCAACAGAGCGATTTTAAATTTTTTAATTAAATATTGCATTGTCGCTTGACATTTTTAACCTTCTTCAAATACACCAACAACTCAAACCTTATTGAAGGGAAAAAAAATTTCACTCTTGGTATGAAGAACTCTATTCTTGCGATTTGGAACCCATTTTAACGGAATTATCTTTTAACATTGCACAGTTTTTAGTTCTTATTTGCTTAAAGTAAAATATTACAAAATAGGGAAAAATAATACCCACGCAACGAGTTTTTAAGATAATATTAGGACCATTGATAATGTATGATTACTTTTTCTTGCCACTAAATTTGTTAAAATTTATTGTTACCTTTATTTTACAGGCCTCAAATTGTTTATATACGTTTTAATTAATAGAACATGATATTTACCACAATAACGATAATTGTTTTCATTAGCCATACGCTAATCTAACGATTTTCACTATATTCACAGATGGGTCAAAAATAAATGATCAAGTTGGTTCTTCTATTATTACACCTGAAAGTACCCTCAAGTTCAAACTGCCTAACCTAAGTAGCGTATATATTGCGGAACTTGTAGTTGAATTCATTATGTCACGTGATGAGATGAGTCCAAATTCATTCTATGCACTGATTCCCTTTCTGCCCTCCAGAGCCTGCATTTATAACCCACTAATTAATAAGATCAGAAAATATGTGGGAGATTTAGAAATACTGAAAAAAGAAGTTGTGTTCTTGTGGATTCCATCCCACGTGGACATTGATGGCAATGAAGAAGCGGATCGGGCTGCGAAAGAAGGTGCATTATCAAACGTCCAAGATGTTGAGCACCTATTCCAATATCCTAACCCTCTAACGATTTTCATCTAATAAACTTGGTGCATGAATTTTTTTTTTTGCCCACTGTATATGTGCCTCAATTATGATATTTCAGACTATATGTCAGACTTAGTTATTTGCTGTTTGAAAACTAGAATTATAACATTTTCACGATCGTAATACTTTCTTTTAGGCAAAATAAAAATAAAATAATATTTTGGTTCAGAGAAAATGAACGTTTCTATCCTCCTACTTCTATTTAAAACAATCAGAAATATTAATATTGAATGACTATTCATAATTTCAGAAGGCATGGCATGATGAGTATAAATGATGTTGACTAAGCTTTCTTCCTCGCTTCAAGGCTGTTTGTTATGTTGCAACATCGTTTTACTATTTACGGCAATATTTAGTTGTACAGAGATTTAAAATTGTATACTTGAAGTATCTTATTAACACATTTTGAATTAATTATAAATTTGCATACATAATAACTAGCGGGCCCGCTCTTGCTTCACACTGGTGTAATTCGAACAAGGTGTCATTCATGTTTGAAAAATCTCTGTCTGACCGATTTAGAGTTTATTGCTTTGGGAGTTTTAGTTCATCGTAACGAAAAGAGCAATTAGCAAAAATATATATTTATTTTATAAGAATATATTTATAATATTTATTCTATTCATTATTGTGTCGAATCATCGGCAGAAATAAAAAACATAAATAAAAATTAGTTAAGTTTTTTAGTTTAAAGTAAAGCATAGATAACGGAAAATTTTATTAACCCCTATAAAGCAAACTTAATTGTAATGTATATTTTCAAAACTATAGAAATAAGATAAGTTCCTGGCCTATTAGGTTTATTACTATTTTATATTTCAAATAAAATATTTTAAAGGTTTTATTTAGTTTCCATGGGAATCCTATTTATTTTACAGTAAAAGATATGTTTTTATGAAACATTATTAAATTTGAAATAATCAATAACAAAGTTAGTTTATAGATGTACTAGCTGTTGCCCGCGTCAATTTCAGTTATTATGATCGGATATATTATAGTAAGGATATATTATTTTCCGTTATCTATGCTTTACTATATAGGAATATATTATAGTAATTTTGCGTAAATAATATTTTTAGTTTTATTATCTTGTGGCAGAAGAACATACTGATTTTAGTACAGGCGTTGATGACCTTGAAGTTTTACGCCTTAAAGCCCAAACAAACAAACAAACATACTGATTTTATCCCCAGCCCGATCTTGACAATGTGCAATATAGTTGGCCGTGTGAAAAGCAGTCTTGACGTAAATCGATTCCTTCGTGTTTGAATGTTTGCCCCTGTGATTAATTAAATGTTACGGCAAAAGATAACTTGACGGGTAAAAGAATTCTTTTAAAATTAAAACTTAAATTTTTTGGAATCATTGGGATGCGAGGTTAATTTTCCCCGTTTTCCCACTGATTCTTCACTCCTATTGGTCGCAGCGTGATGTTCTATAGCTCAAAAATAATTTTTCAATTTGAACTAGTTTTTTTTTTTTCCTTATTTTAAAATTCATAATTAATCGTTTTCGTTACTAAATTATTCCTTTTTTTGTAACTTGCATACATTTTAAGGGATTGCGGAGTTCTTAAAAGTTTTAAAATTATTTTCAAAATGAAGTATAGACGGGGCTCGCTTCTGGCTGTTTGGTGTCCTTAAAATTACCTCTTAAGCCTATCTTATTCTATAATAACTTAATGAGATACAACAGCATTTTGCCACCGTTTTGGGGCTGGTGGAGGTATTAAGCTAGAAACTAATTTGAACTAGTAGTTCCTGAAATTAGCTTTATAATACTAGTATAGATAACAACATTTATGTAAACGACTTAATTAAAATTAGATACGTAATATTGTTTCTAAACTCTTCCGTTCTGAATGAAAGAATATAACTTGGACGATCGTGAACGACAGTGATAACCCCCCTCTTTCCCAATAACATATGTTCATAAGTTTATGTGCTTACAACTTTCTATTAAATTGTACGATTTATTTTATTGTATATTAACTTTTCTAAAATCTTGCGCTTTCCAACAGTATATCATACGTCTATGTTACGACTTAAATTTCAGGAATAATTTTTTTATGACTAGGTTATAGAAAATTCATTTTTCCCAATTAAAGAAAAGCTAAATTGCAATGTATTTTACTTATGAACCTTCAGAAAATAATGCACCAAATGATGGTTGAAACCCATCAAAATTCGTCTTGTGGTTTAGATGGGGAAACCAAAATCGCTTTATCATTTTATATATAGAGAAATATCATCGTAAAGGTTTTCGCCAATAAAAACCAGATTTGAGTCATCAATTTTAAGATTTGTTAATCTTTACAACTGATTACAGATGATGATAATTATTGACGCAAATACGTATCCAATATTTGTGTAGCTAAAACATTCTTTACTTTTTTTCTGTAAATATTGTGTGAATAAATCCTAGATCACTTATACCACTGTTCTCATTGCGGAACGATGTAATTCTACGACCTGAATATAACAATAATAATAATATTTTATAAAGAGGAGTGATAGGACCTTTTCACACATACACGGCTGCCGTTGGAACGGTTTATAATCCTCTTTATAGCCGTGTAGCGACCGGATAGAAAAAACAGCCGTATAGCAGCCGTTTATACGGTCGTTGAGATAGGAACATAGTTGGAGCTTTCACACATGCACGGCTGCCGTTGGGACGGTTTATAATCCTCTTTATAGCCGTGTAGCGACCGGATAGAAAAAACAGCCGTATAGCAGCCGTTTATACGGTCGTTGAGGTAGGGACATAGTTGGCGCTTTCACACATGCACGGCTGCCGTTGGGACGGTTTATAATCCTCTTTATAGCCGTGTAGCGACCGGATAGAAAAAACAGCCGTATAGCAGCCGTTTATACGGTCGTTGAGGTAGGGACATAGTTGGCGCTTTCACACATGCACGGCTGCCGTTGGGACGGTTTATAATCCTCTTTATAGCCGTGTAGCGACCGGATAGAAAAAACAGCCGTATAGCAGCCGTTTATACGGTCGTTGAGGTAGGGACATAGTTGGCGCTTTCACACATGCACGGCTGCCGTTGGGACGGTTTATAATCCTCTTTATAGCCGTGTAGCGACCGGATAGAAAAAACAGCCGTATAGCAGCCGTTTATACGGTCGTTGAGGTAGGGACATAGTTGGCGCTTTCACACATGCACGGCTGCCGTTGGGACGGTTTATAATCCTCTTTATAGCCGTGTAGCGACCGGATAGAAAAAACAGCCGTATAGCAGCCGTTTATACGGTCGTTGAGGTAGGGACATAGTTGGCGCTTTCACACATGCACGGCTGCCGTTGGGACGGTTTATAATCCTCTTTATAGCCGTGTAGCGACCGGATAGAAAAAACAGCCGTATAGCAGCCGTTTATACGGTCGTTGAGGTAGGGACATAGTTGGCGCTTTCACACATGCACGGCTGCCGTTGGGACGGTTTATAATCCTCTTTATAGCCGTGTAGCGACCGGATAGAAAAAACAGCCGTATAGCAGCCGTTTATACGGTCGTTGAGGTAGGGACATAGTTGGCGCTTTCACACATGCACGGCTGCCGTTGGGACGGTTTATAATCCTCTTTATAGCCGTGTAGCGACCGGATAGAAAAAACAGCCGTATAGCAGCCGTTTATACGGTCGTTGAGGTAGGGACATAGTTGGCGCTTTCACACATGCACGGCTGCCGTTGGGACGGTTTATAATCCTCTTTATAGCCGTGTAGCGACCGGATAGAAAAAACAGCCGTATAGCAGCCGTTTATACGGTCGTTGAGGTAGGAACATAGTTGGCGCTTTCACACATGCACGGCTGCCGTTGGGACGGTTTATAATCCTCTTTATAGCCGTGTAGCGACCGGATAGAAAAAACAGCCGTATAGCAGCCGTTTATACGGTCGTTGAGGTAGGGACATAGTTGGAGCTTTCACACATACACGACTGCCGTTGGGACGGTTTATAATCCTCTTTATAGCCGTGTAGCGACCGGATAGAAAAAACAGCCGTATAGCAGCCGTTTTATACGGTCGTTGAGGTAGGGACATAGTTGGCGCTTTCACACATGCACGGCTGCCCTTGGGACGGTTTATAATCCTCTTTATAGCCGTGTAGCGACCGGATAGAAAAAACAGCCGTATAGCAGCCGTTTATACGGTCGTTGAGGTAGGGACATAGTTGGCGCTTTCACACATGCACGGCTGCCGTTGGGACGGTTTATAATCCTCTTTATAGCCGTGTAGCGACCGGATAGAAAAAACAGCCGTATAGCAGCCGTTTATACGGTCGTTGAGGTAGGGACATAGTTGGCGCTTTCACACATGCACGGCTGCCGTTGGGACGGTTTATAATCCTCTTTATAGCCGTGTAGCGACCGGATAGAAAAAACAGCCGTATAGCAGCCGTTTATACGGTCGTTGAGGTAGGGACATAGTTGGCGCTTTCACACATGCACGGCTGCCGTTGGGACGGTTTATAATCCTCTTTATAGCCGTGTAGCGACCGATAGAAAAAACAGCCGTATAGCAGCCGTTTATACGGTCGTTGAGGTAGGGACATAGTTGGACGCTTTCACACATGCACGGCTGCCGTTGGGACGGTTTATAATCCTCTTTATAGCCGTGTAGCGACCGGATAGAAAAAACAGCCGTATAGCAGCCGTTTATACGGTCGTTGAGGTAGGGACATAGTTGACGCTTTCACACATGCACGGCTGCCGTTGGGACGGTTTATAATCCTCTTTATAGCCGTGTAGCGACCGGATAGAAAAAACAGCCGTATAGCAGCCGTTTAACGGTCGTTGAGGTAGGGACATAGTTGGCGCTTTCACACATGCACGCTGCCGTTGGGACGGTTTATAATCCTCTTTATAGCCGTGTAGCGACCGGATAGAAAAAACAGCCGTATAGCAGCCGTTTATTACGGTCGTTGAGGTAGGGACATAGTTGGCGCTTTCACACATGCACGGCTGCCGTTGGGACGGTTTATAATCCTCTTTATAGCCGTGTAGCGACCGGATAGAAAAAACAGCCGTATAGCAGCCGTTTATACGGTCGTTGAGGTAGGACATAGTTGGCGCTTTCACACATGCACGGCTGCCGTTGGGACGGTTTATAATCCTCTTTATAGCCGTGTAGCGACCGGATAGAAAAAACAGCCGTATAGCAGCCGTTTATACGGTCGTTGAGGTAGGGACATAGTTGGAGTTTTTTTTTTTTTTTTTTTTTTCCCCCCCCCCCCCCCCCCCCCAGCCGTTTATACGGTCGTTGAGGTAGGGACATAGTTGGCGCTTTCACACATGCACGGCTGCCGTTGGGACGGTTTATAATCCTCTTTATAGCCGTGTAGCGACCGGATAGAAAAAACAGCCGTATAGCAGCCGTTTATACGGTCGTTGAGGTAGGGACATAGTTGGAGCTTTCACACATGCACGCTGCCGTTGGGACGGTTTATAATCCTCTTTATAGCCGTGTAGCGACCGGATAGAAAAAACAGCCGTATAGCAGCCGTTTATACGGTCGTTGAGGTAGGGACATAGTTGGAGCTTTCACACATGCACGGCTGCCGTTGGACGGTTTATAATCCTCTTTATAGCCGTGTAGCGACCGGATAGAAAAAACAGCCGTATAGCAGCCGTTTATACGGTCGTTGAGGTAGGGACATAGTTGGCGCTTTCACACATCACGGCTGCCGTTGGGACGGTTTATATAATCCTCTTTATAGCCGTGTAGCGACCGGATAGAAAAAAACAGCCGTATAGCAGCCGTTTATACGGTCGTTGAGGTAGGGACATAGTTGGCGCTTTCACACATGCACGGCTGCCGTTGGGACGGTTTATAATCCTCTTTATAGCCGTGTAGCGACCGGATAGAAAAAACAGCCGTATAGCAGCCGTTTATACGGTCGTTGAGGTGGGGACATAGTTGGCGCTTTCACACATGCACGGCTGCCGTTGGGACGGTTTATAATCCTCTTTATAGCCGTGTAGCGACCGGATAGAAAAAACAGCCGTATAGCAGCCGTTTATACGGTCGTTGAGGTAGGACATAGTTGGCGCTTTCACACATGCACGGCTGCCGTTGGGACGGTTTATAATCCTCTTTATAGCCGTGTAGCGACCGGATAGAAAAAACAGCCGTATAGCAGCCGTTTATTACGGTCGTTGAGGTAGGGACATAGTTGGGCTTTCACACATGCACGGCTGCCGTTGGGACGGTTTATAATCCTCTTTATAGCCGTGTAGCGACCGGATAGAAAAAACAGCCGTATAGCAGCCGTTTATACGGTCGTTGAGGTAGGGACATAGTTGGCGCTTTCACACATGCACGGCTGCCGTTGGGACGGTTTATAATCCTCTTTATAGCCGTGTAGCGACCGGATAGAAAAAACAGCCGTATAGCAGCCGTTTATACGGTCGTTGAGGTAGGGACATAGTTGGCGCTTTCACACATGCACGGCTGCCGTTGGGACGGTTTATAATCCTCTTTATAGCCGTGTAGCGACCGGATAGAAAAAACAGCCGTATAGCAGCCGTTTATACGGTCGTTGAGGTAGGGACATAGTTGGCGCTTTCACACATGCACGGCTGCCGTTGGGACGGTTTATAATCCTCTTTATAGCCGTGTAGCGACCGGATAGAAAAAACAGCCGTATAGCAGCCGTTTATACGGTCGTTGAGGTAGGGACATAGTTGGCGCTTTCACACATGCACGGCTGCCGTTGGGACGGTTTATAATCCTCTTTATAGCCGTGTAGCGACCGGATAGAAAAAACAGCCGTATAGCAGCCGTTTATACGGTCGTTGAGGTAGGGACATAGTTGGGCTTTCACACATGCACGGCTGCCGTTGGGACGGTTTATAATCCTCTTTATAGCCGTGTAGCGACCGGATAGAAAAAACAGCCGTATAGCAGCCGTTTATACGGTCGTTGAGGTAGGGACATAGTTGGCGCTTTCACACATGCACGGCTGCCGTTGGGACGGTTTATAATCCTCTTTATAGCCGTGTAGCGACCGGATAGAAAAAACAGCCGTATAGCAGCCGTTTATACGGTCGTTGAGGTAGGGACATAGTTGGCTTTCACACATCACGCTGCCGTTGGACGGTTTATAATCCCTTTATAGCCGTGTACGACCGGATAGAAAAAACAGCCGTATAGCACCGTTTATACGGTCGTTGAGGTAGGGACATAGTGGGCTTTCACACATGCACGCTGCCGTTGGACGGTTTATAATCCTCTTATAGCCGTTAGCGACCGGATAGAAAAACAGCCGTATAGCAGCGTTTATACGTCGTTGAGGTAGGGACATAGTTGGCTTCACACATGCACGGCTGCCGTGGGACGGTTTATATCCTCTTTATAGCCGTGTAGCGACCGATAAAAAAACAGCCGTATAGCAGCGTTTATACGGTCGTTGAGGTAGGGACATAGTTGGCGCTTTCACACATCCGGCTGCCGTTGGACGGTTTATAATCCTCTTATACCGTGTAGCGACCGATAGAAAAAACAGCCGTAAGCACCGTTTATACGGTCGTTGAGGTAGGGACATAGTTGGGCTTTCACACATGCACGGCTGCCGTTGGGACGGTTTATAATCCTCTTTATAGCCGTGTAGCGACCGGATAGAAAAAACAGCCGTATAGCAGCCGTTTATACGGTCGTTGAGGTAGGACATAGTTGGCTTTCACACAGCACGGCTGCCGTTGGGACGGTTTATAATCCTCTTTATAGCCGTGTAGCGACCGATAGAAAAAACAGCCGTATAGCAGCCGTTTATACGTCGTTGAGGTAGGACATAGTTGGGCTTTCACACATCACGCTGCCGTTGGGACGGTTTATATCCTCTTTAAGCCGTGTAGCGACGGATAGAAAAAACAGCCGTATAGCAGCCGTTTATCGGTCGTTGAGGTAGGGACATAGTTGGAGCTTTCACACATGCACGACTGCCGTTGGGACGGTTTATAATCTCTTTATAGCCGTGTAGCGACCGGATAGAAAAAACAGCCGTATAGCAGCCGTTATATACGGTCGTTGAGGTAGGGACATAGTTGGAGCTTTCACACATGCACGGCTGCCGTTGGGACGGTTTATAATCCTCTTTATAGCCGTGTAGCGACCGGATAGAAAAAACAGCCGTATAGCAGCCGTTTATCGGTCGTTGAGGTAGGGACATAGTTGGAGCTTTCACACATGCACGGCTGCCGTTGGGACGGTTTATAATCCTCTTTATAGCCGTGTGTGGACGGTTTAACTCTTTATAGCGTGCGACGGATGAAAACACTATAGCGCTTTCGGTCGTTGAGAGGACATAGTTGGCTTTCAACATGCACGGCTGCCGTTGGGCTTATAACCTCTTAGCGTTAGCGACCGGAAGAAAAAACGCGTATAGCAGCCGTTTCGGTCGTTGAGTGGATGTTGGGCTTCACAATCAGTGCCGTGGACGGTTATATCTTTGCCGTGTGCGACCGATAGAAAACACGACAGCGTTATCGTCGTAGAGACTATGGCTCACATCACGGCGCGTGACGGTTATAATCCCTTATAGCGGTGCGACGAGAAAAACAGCCTAAGCAGCGTTTATCGGCGTGAGGTGGGACAATGGGCTTTCACACATCGTTGGGACGTTTATCCCTTTATAGCGTGTAGGACGGATAGAAAACAGCCGTATAGCAGCGTTTCGTCGTGAGGTAGGGACATAGTTGGGCTTTCAACACACGCGCCGTTGGGACGGTTTATAATCCTCTTTTAGCCTGTACCCGATAGAAAAAACCGTATAGCCCTAACGTCGTGAGTAGGGACAGTGGACTTTCCATCACGCTGCCGTGGACGGTTTATATCCTCTTTATAGCCTGTACGACCGATAGAAAAGCCGTAAGACCGTTTATACGGTCTTGAGTAGGACTAGTTGGCTTCACACTCCGCGCCGTGGGACGGTTATAATCCTCTTTATACCGTGTACGACCGGAAGAAAAAACAGCCGTATAGCAGCCGTTTATACGGTCGTTGAGGTAGGACATGTGGGCTTTCACACATCACGCTGCCGTTGGACGGTTATATCCCTTTATAGCCGTGTAGCGACGGATAAAAACAGCCGATAGCAGCCTTATCGGTCGTTGAGGTAGACATGTTGGCTTTCCACATCACGGCTGCCGTTGGACGGTTATAATCCTCTTATAGCCGTGTAGACGATAGAAAAAACAGCCGTATAGCAGCCGTTTATACGGTCGTTGAGGTAGGGACATAGTTGGAGCTTTCACACATCACGCTGCCGTTGGGACGGTTTATAATCCTCTTTATAGCGTGTAGCGACGGATAGAAAAAACAGCCGTATAGCAGCCGTTTATACGGTCGTTGAGGTAGGGACATAGTTGGGCTTTCACACATGCACGGCTGCCGTTGGGACGGTTTATAATCCTCTTTATAGCCGTGTAGCGACGGATAGAAAAAACAGCGTATAGCAGCCGTTTATACGGTCGTTGAGGTAGGGACATAGTTGGAGCTTTCACACATGCACGCTGCCGTTGGGACGGTTTATAATCCTCTTTATAGCCGTGTAGCGACCGGATAGAAAAAACAGCCGTATAGCAGCCGTTTATACGGTCGTTGAGGTAGGGACATAGTTGGAGCTTTCACACATGCACGGCTGCCGTTGGGACGGTTTATAATCCTCTTTATAGCCGTGTAGCGACCGGATAGAAAAAACAGCCGTATAGCAGCCGTTTATACGGTCGTTGAGGTAGGGACATAGTTGGGCTTTCACACATCACGCTGCCGTTGGGACGGTTTATAATCCTCTTTATAGCCGTGTAGCGACCGGATAGAAAAAACAGCCGTATAGCAGCCGTTTATACGGTCGTTGAGGTAGGACATAGTTGGAGCTTTCACACATCACGGCTGCCGTTGGGACGGTTTATAATCCTCTTTATAGCCGTGTAGCGACCGATAGAAAAAACAGCCGTATAGCAGCCGTTTATACGGTCGTTGAGGTAGGGACATAGTTGGAGCTTTCACACATGCACGGCTGCCGTTGGGACGGTTTATAATCCTCTTTATAGCCGTGTAGCGACCGGATAGAAAAAACAGCCGTATAGCAGCCGTTTATACGGTCGTTGAGGTAGGGACATAGTTGGAGCTTTCACACATACACGGCTGCCGTTGGGACGGTTTATAATCCTCTTTATAGCCGTGTAGCGACCGGATAGAAAAAACAGCCGTATAGCAGCCGTTTATACGGTCGTTGAGGTAGGGACATAGTTGGAGCTTTCACACATCACGCTGCCGTTGGACGGTTTATAATCCTCTTTATAGCCGTGTAGCGACCGGATAGAAAAAACAGCCGTATAGCAGCCGTTTATACGGTCGTTGAGGTAGGGACATAGTTGGAGCTTTCACACATGCACGGCTGCCGTTGGGACGGTTTATAATCCTCTTTATAGCCGTGTAGCGACCGGATAGAAAAAACAGCCGTATAGCAGCCGTTTATACGGTCGTTGAGGTAGGGACATAGTTGGAGCTTTCACACATACACGACTGCCGTTGGGACGGTTTATAATCTCTTTATAGCCGTGTAGCGACCGGATAGAAAAAACAGCCGTATAGCAGCCGTTTATACGGTCGTTGAGGTAGGGACATAGTTGGAGCTTTCACACATACACGGCTGCCGTTGGGACGTTTATAATCCTCTTTATAGCCGTGTAGCGACCGGATAGAAAAAACAGCCGTATAGCAGCCGTTTATACGGTCGTTGAGGTAGGGACATAGTTGGAGCTTTCACACATACACGACTGCCGTTGGGACGGTTTATAATCCTCTTTATAGCCGTGTAGCGACCGGATAGAAAAAACAGCCGTATAGCAGCCGTTTATACGGTCGTTGAGGTAGGGACATAGTTGGAGCTTTCACACATACACGACTGCCGTTGGGACGGTTTTATAATCCTCTTTATAGCCGTGTAGCGACCGGATAGAAAAAACAGCCGTATAGCAGCCGTTTATACGGTCGTTGAGGTAGGGACATAGTTGGAGCTTTCACACATGCACGGCTGCCGTTGGGACGGTTTATAATCCTCTTTATAGCCGTGTAAAAAAAAAAAAAAAAAAAAATGCACGGCTGCCGTTGGGACGGTTTATAATCCTCTTTATAGCCGTGTAGCGACCGGATAGAAAAAACAGCCGTATAGCAGCCGTTTATACGGTCGTTGAGGTAGGGACATAGTTGGAGCTTTCACACATCACGGCTGCCGTTGGGACGGTTTATAATCCTCTTTATAGCGTGTAGCGACCGGATAGAAAAAACAGCCGTATAGCAGCCGTTATACGGTCGTTGAGTAGGGACATAGTTGGAGCTTTCACACATGCACGGCTGCCGTTGGGACGGTTTTATAATCCTCTTTATAGCCGTGTAGCGACCGGATAGAAAAACAGCCGTATAGCAGCCGTTTATTCGGTCGTTGAGGTAGGGACATAGTTGGAGCTTTCACACATACACGGCTGCCGTTGGGACGGTTTATAATCCTCTTTATAGCCGTGTAGCGACCGGATAGAAAAAACAGCCGTATAGCAGCCGTTTATACGGTCGTTGAGGTAGGGACATAGTTGGAGCTTTCACACATGCACGGCTGCCGTTGGGACGGTTTATAATCCTCTTTATAGCGTGTAGCGACCGGATAGAAAAAACAGCCGTATAGCAGCCGTTTATACGGTCGTTGAGGTAGGACATAGTTGGGCTTTCACACATGCACGGCTGCCGTTGGGACGGTTTATAATCCTCTTTATAGCCGTGTAGCGACCGGATAGAAAAAACAGCCGTATAGCAGCCGTTTATACGGTCGTTGAGGTAGGGACATAGTTGGAGCTTTCACACATGCACGGCTGCCGTTGGGACGGTTTATAATCCTCTTTATAGCCGTGTAGCGACCGGATAGAAAAAACAGCCGTATAGCAGCCGTTTATACGGTCGTTGAGGTAGGGACATAGTTGGAGCTTTCACACATGCACGGCTGCCGTTGGGACGGTTTATAATCCTCTTTATAGCCGTGTAGCGACCGGATAGAAAAAACAGCCGTATAGCAGCCGTTTATACGGTCGTTGAGGTAGGGACATAGTTGGAGCTTTCACACATCACGGCTGCCGTTGGGACGGTTTATAATCCTCTTTATAGCCGTGTAGCGACCGGATAGAAAAAACAGCCGTATAGCAGCCGTTTATACGGTCGTTGAGGTAGGGACATAGTTGGAGCTTTCACACATACACGACTGCCGTTGGGACGGTTTATAATCCTCTTTATAGCCGTTGTAGCGACCGGATAGAAAAAACAGCCGTTATAGCAGCCGTTTATACGGTCGTTGAGGTAGGACATAGTTGGAGCTTTCACACATGCACGGCTGCCGTTGGGACGGTTTATAATCCTCTTTATAGCGTGTAGCGACCGGATAAAAAAACAGCCGTATAGCAGCGTTTATACGGTCGTTGAGGTAGGGACATAGTTGGAGCTTTCACACATCACGGCTGCCGTTGGGACGGTTTATAATCCTCTTTATAGCCGTGTAGCGACCGGATAGAAAAAACAGCCGTATAGCAGCCGTTTATACGGTCGTTGAGGTAGGGACATAGTTGGAGCTTTCACACTCACGCTGCCGTTGGGACGGTTTATAATCTCTTTATAGCCGTGTAGCGACGGATAGAAAAACAGCCGTATAGCAGCCGTTTATACGGTCGTTGAGGTAGGGACATAGTTGGAGCTTTCACACATCACGCTGCCGTTGGGACGGTTTATAATCCTCTTTATAGCCGTGTAGCGACGGATAGAAAAAACAGCCGTATAGCAGCGTTTATACGGTCGTTGAGGTAGGACATAGTTGGAGCTTTCACACATACACGACTGCCGTTGGGACGGTTTATAATCCTCTTTATAGCCGTGTAGCGACCGGATAGAAAAAACAGCCGTATAGCAGCCGTTTATACGGTCGTTGAGGTAGGACATAGTTGGAGCTTTCACACATACACGACTGCCGTTGGGACGGTTTATAATCCTCTTTATAGCCGTGTAGCGACCGGATAGAAAAAACAGCCGTATAGCAGCCGTTTATACGGTCGTTGAGGTAGGGACATAGTTGGAGCTTTCACACATACACGACTGCCGTTGGGACGGTTTATAATCCTCTTTATAGCCGTGTAGCGACCGGATAGAAAAAACAGCCGTATAGCAGCCGTTTATTTTCGGTCGTTGAGGTAGGGACATAGTTGGAGCTTTCACACATACACGACTGCCGTTGGGACGGTTTATAATCCTCTTTATAGCCGTGTAGCGACCGGATAGAAAAAACAGCCGTATAGCAGCCGTTTATACGGTCGTTGAGGTAGGGACATAGTTGGAGCTTTCACACATACACGACTGCCGTTGGGACGGTTTATAATCCTCTTTATAGCCGTGTAGCGACCGGATAGAAAAAACAGCCGTATAGCAGCCGTTTATTCGGTCGTTGAGGTAGGGACATAGTTGGAGCTTTCACACATACACGACTGCCGTTGGGACGGTTTATAATCCTCTTTATAGCCGTGTAGCGACCGGATAGAAAAAACAGCCGTATAGCAGCCGTTTATTCGGTCGTTGAGGTAGGGACATAGTTGGAGCTTTCACACATACACGACTGCCGTTGGGACGGTTTATAATCCTCTTTATAGCCGTGTAGCGACCGGATAGAAAAAACAGCCGTATAGCAGCCGTTTATTCGGTCGTTGAGGTAGGGACATAGTTGGAGCTTTCACACATACACGACTGCCGTTGGGGACGGTTTATAATCCTCTTTATAGCCGTGTAGCGACCGGATAGAAAAAACAGCCGTATAGCAGCCGTTTATACGGTCGTTGAGGTACAGCTTAGCAGCCGTTACGTCGTGAGTAGGGACATGTGGCTTTCAAATCCGCTGCGTGGCGTTATAATCCTTTTGCGTGGCGAGATAGAAAGCGTTAGCCGTTCGGTCGTGAGTGGACTGTTGGCTTCACACTCCGCTGCGTGGAGTTTATATCTTAGCCGTGTAGCGACGTAGAAAACACCGTAAGCACGTTTACGTCGTTGAGTAGGAATAGTTGCTTTATCACGACTGCGTGGGAGTTATAATCTTATAGCCGTGCACGTAAAAAACCTATGCGCGTTTCGTGTTGAGTAGGACTGTTGGTTTCACCATAGCTGCGTGGACGTATAATCTCTTTAGCGTGTAGCGACGTGAAAAACAGCTATAGCACGTTATACGGTGTTGAGTGTGGACTTCACAAACGACTGCGTTGCGTTATATCTCTTTATGCGTGTCGCGATACACCGTATAGCACGTTCGGCGTTGAGTAGGACATAGTTGACTTAACATCACGAGCGTGGACTTATATCTCTTTAGCGTTAGCGACGATAAAAAAAAGCCGTATAGCAGCGTTATCGCGTTGGTAGGACAGTTGGAGTTCCATACACGTGCGTGACGTTTATCCTTATAGCGTTGCGAGGATAGAAAAAAACGTATAGCAGCGTTTGGTCGTGAGTAGGCATAGTTGGGTTTCCATACAACTGCGTTGGACGTTTTAACCTCTTATAGCGTGGCCGATAGAAACAGCCGATACACGTTTCGGTCGTGAGTAGGATGTTGAGCTTTCAATAACGCGCGTTGGACGTTTATAATCCTTTATGCGTGTAGCGACGATAAAAAAACACGTTAGCAGCTTTCGTGGGTAGGATGTGGAGCTTCACCAACCGACTCGTTGGACTTAATCTCTTTAGGTAGCGACGGATAAAAAAACAGCCGTTGCA
The DNA here is from genome assembly GCA_023052935.1 of Piezodorus guildinii. Taxonomy (NCBI): domain Eukaryota; kingdom Metazoa; phylum Arthropoda; class Insecta; order Hemiptera; family Pentatomidae; genus Piezodorus; species Piezodorus guildinii. The sequence continues at coordinate 177,560,612 of CM041292.1, read as the reverse complement.
CCGTTTATCGGTGTTGAGGTAGGGATGTTGAGCTTTACACATACGATCCGTTGGGACGTTTTACTCTTTATAGCTGTAGCGAGGATAGAAAAACGCCGTATACACGTTTCGTCGTTGAGTAGGATAGTTGGGCTTCACCTCAGATGCGTGCGTTAATCTCTTATAGCGTGTAGCGACCGGTAAAAAAACACGTATAGCACGTTTCGGCGTTGAGTAGGATAGTGAGCTTTCACATCACGCTGCGTGGCGTTTTAATCTCTTGCGGTAGCGCCGATAGAAAAACAGCGTATGCAGCGTTTACGCGTGAGTGGATAGTGGAGTTCACACATACACGCTGCTTGGGAGTTTATATCCTCTTTTGGTGTAGCGACCGATAGAAAACACGTAGCAGCGTTCGTCGTTGATAGAATAGTGGGCTTCACAATACACGATGCCGTTGGACGTTATAATCCTCTTTATAGCGTGTACGACCGGATAGAAAAACAGCGTATAGCGCGTTATCGTCGTGAGTAGGAATAGTGGAGCTTTCACAATACACACTGCCGTTGGCGGTTTATAACTCTTTATAGCGGTAGCGACGGATAGAAAAACAGCGTATAGCAGCGTTTAAGTCGTTGAGGGTAACGCGTATAGCACGTTTCGCGTGAGTAGTGGACTTTACAATACACGACTGCCGTTGGGGACGGTTTATAATCCTCTTTATAGCCGTGTAGCGACCGGATAGAAAAAACAGCCGTATAGCAGCCGTTTATTCGGTCGTTGAGGTAGGACATAGTTGGAGCTTTCACACATAACGACTGCGTTGGGACGGTTTATAATCTCTTTATAGCCGTGTAGCGACCGGATAGAAAAAACAGCGTATAGCAGCCGTTTATTCGGTCGTTGAGGTAGGGACATAGTTGGAGCTTTCACACATCACACTGCCGTTGGGACGGTTTATAATCCTCTTTATAGCCGTGTAGCGACCGGATAGAAAAAACAGCCGTATAGCAGCCGTTTATTCGGTCGTTGAGGTAGGGGCATAGTTGGAGCTTTCACACATACACGACTGCCGTTGGGACGGTTTATAATCCTCTTTATAGCCGTGTAGCGACCGGATAGAAAAACAGCCGTATAGCAGCCGTTTATACGGTCGTTGAGGTAGGGACATAGTTGGAGCTTTCACACATCACGACTGCCGTTGGGACGGTTTATAATCCTCTTTATAGCCGTGTAGCGACCGGATAGAAAAAACAGCCGTATAGCAGCCGTTTATGGTCGTTGAGGTAGGGACATAGTTGGAGCTTTCACACATACACGACTGCCGTTGGGACGGTTTATAATCCTCTTTATAGCCGTGTAGCGACCGGATAGAAAAAACAGCCGTATAGCAGCCGTTTATTCGGTCGTTGAGGTAGGGACATAGTTGGAGCTTTCACACATACACGACTGCCGTTGGGACGGTTTATAATCCTCTTTATAGCCGTGTAGCGACCGGATAGAAAAAACAGCCGTATAGCAGCCGTTTATTCGGTCGTTGAGGTAGGGACATAGTTGGAGCTTTCACACATACACGACTGCCGTTGGGACGGTTTATAATCCTCTTTATAGCCGTGTAGCGACCGGATAGAAAAAACAGCCGTATAGCAGCCGTTTATTCGGTCGTTGAGGTAGGGACATAGTTGGAGCTTTCACACATACACGACTGCCGTTGGGACGGTTTATAATCCTCTTTATAGCCGTGTAGCGACCGGATAGAAAAAAAGCCGTATAGCAGCCGTTTATTCGGTCGTTGAGGTAGGGACATAGTTGGAGCTTTCACACATACACGACTGCCGTTGGGACGGTTTATAATCCTCTTTATAGCCGTGTAGCGACCGGATAGAAAAAACAGCCGTATAGCAGCCGTTTATTCGGTCGTTGAGGTAGGGACATAGTTGGAGCTTTCACACATACACGACTGCCGTTGGGACGGTTTATAATCCTCTTTATAGCCGTGTAGCGACCGGATAGAAAAAACAGCCGTATAGCAGCCGTTTATACGGTCGTTGAGGTAGGGACATAGTTGGCGCTTTCACACATGCACGGCTGCCGTAAAAAGGATTATCTGCCGTGTAGCAGCCGTGTAGCAGCCGTGCTATTACCACTGAAACCACACGGCGCCGTGTAATTTATTTTGAATAATAATTAAATTTTGTTTTAAAACAGACCAACTAATATCATTTTACTAGCATAAATTAATTAATTACGTAAATAAATGTTGAATAACTTAATTTTTTTTTTAATATTAATTTAATAAAATTTTTTTCTAGTATTCAAAACTATGATTAAAATAATTATTTCGTCACAAATCTATAACTAAGAAATATTATTTAATTAATAACTTACTAAAATGGTAGCTTTTAATTTAAAATTGTTTTAACAAGTAATTGCAATTAATTATAATAATAACAAAAGGAAATTATCATTTTTAAATTCTTATAAAAAAATGCTTTTCAACTTTATATCTTCACTCTTATATATTATAATCTACGTAGTAGTTTTTATTTAATTAAAAAATTTAATAGATGTTTACAAATAAAAGAAGGATAGATGAAAACCTACTTAAAGGAAAATTGTACATAAAAGAAAATTCTATAAATGAATAAATTAATATCTGCAATGCTATTTATATTTAATAATCATAAAACTTAGTTATTTATTATTTGCTAAATTCAGTGAGGTAAACTTTTCCTTATGGTTGGAAATTTATTATCCATTTTTATAAATAATTCAAATATGTTAAGAATTCATATTCTTTGATTGCTGAAAACTGTGGGATTAGTTTCAACGCGGGGAAATATTCCTTCTTTAGTTAACAACAAATTGTTTTATAGTTTATATTTATCCATTTTTTTTATCACTAAGATTGAGAAAAAGATAATTACTTAAATATAATTAAAGGTGTCAAGAGCTCCTTTTGTTGTGTAAATATGTAGGAACCTTAAATACATAACTGCCGTTTCTTTTCGCTGTTACTATTTGTTTTAGAGCTACTATATCAATGCAATCGTTATTCAAGACTATTATATTAAATTATAAGGATTATTATATTTTAAAGTTAGTAGAATTATCAATTATAATCATATATATATATATTATATCAATTAATATTATAGAAGAGTAATTTGGGTTACGATTATATTAATCGGCATGGCAGCGTGTACGGCACATTTCTCTATCTCGGCAACTTTAAGTGGACGGCAGCCGTGTACGTGTGAAAAGGGGGGGATTAACGAACGGCACGGCAGATAAGCCTTTTTACGGCAGCCGTGTATGTGTGAAAAGGCCCATAATAAATAAAGATGATGTAGAGCTTATCAATAATAAGGAACAATAAAACTAAGCGACTCAGACTGATAGAGATATTTAGGATTTGGTCAAACCCGATCGTACCTCTAACCTATGACCGATTCTAATTTTATTGAATGTTTTCAACAAAAATGCTGTATAATAATTATTATTGTTGTTTTTTTGTTCGAAACCGCGTTGCTGCGCATCCAGCGAATGTGAAGTAATATTTTCTTCTTGACCAGCGTTCTGAATTTTTAGTTTAGATCTTTCAGCCATCATCTTTTAAGTCTTCTTCGGGTCTGCCCTGGTAACAGCGAGGAAGAAAGGGAAGAAACAAGTTGATTTGGGTGGTGATGGGTCAATGAATGAAAAGTGTTATATTTCTAGTGATGTAAAAAATTACAGTTGGTATGTTTGTGTCATTGTGTATTGTATGATTCGAAACATACTATGGTGCGTAAACGATTTTTCTTAAAATTTTGGATTTAGTTGTTTGTGTGTACGTGTTTTTCAGAACCCCAAAGTTCTGTACCGTATGTCCATATTGGTGGCCACTCGCTCAAATAAGCGTAGGCAGTGATGACCCTACCCTATAAAACTTCATCGAGAAGCATGCGTATATTTTCCCAGGAGATTACACCACGCGGCCAAGGGCCTACACGGCCTGTCGCGCCAGAGAGACCATATTATGTCATGTGGTCGGGTACTCCAAACCAACAACGTACTAAACTCGAGTTATTAGACAGACAACATATTTTCTGTCTCATGTGGCTTAATATTTAAGAGTGTGTAATTAGCCAATTAATATATAAAAATTAATTTTGAAATAACACAATTGAATTAATTTTAATGTAATACTTGGGTTGAGAGCTTATACATATTAATGACTAATTAATTTAGTATTACAATTGAACAAGAATAATCCTTGCCAAGTCGAGATGAACAGCAATTTTCTGAATTAGTTAACATTATTTAGACTTGATTAATTACCAAGTCAATGAAAAAATAAAATAAAATACTTTTAAGTTTTACCTTAAAACCAATTCACCTTAATCTTAGGCATTTTTCAGTTTAGTGTTAATTTTGTATTCACACACAGTTCTCTTGAAATATGACATGAGTTAGATATTTTGAAATAAGGAAAAAAATAAAAATTCCGATTTTCTCATCATGTTCCTGATTTTTCTTAGGTTCAATATTTTCGAAAGACATAGTTTTTGCCAATCTTTAAAAAAATAGATTTATTTCCGTATTTTATACCGTTTCGCCCTATAGGGCCCTTCTCAAGTATCTTTAAACAAATATATTTCTATGATATTACTGTACTTTTTAAAAATCTTTCAGCCATCTTTTAACTTATTTTATTAATAAGTAACATCGTAAAATACGAAAGTAAGCCCATTTCTTTTGTGAATGGCCGAACATATATTTCATGATAATTCCGATGGCTCTAGGATTTTTTTAATGGCAGTGAAAATCTTTAAATTAAATCTTACTACGGAAGGGACGTACCTCTGCGATGTCAGGCACTCGTTAAAGATCCCTATCCTGATTAAACCTGAGTCGGCAAAATTTAGGACTCCCACTTGAACATCGTCCGATTAGCCATTGTAGAATGAAGTGACGTAAAATGAATAAACAAAGAAATCTGGTTCTAAATATGCTAAAATCTAATACCGCACGAGGTTATAATATCGGTTAGTTTATGATAAAGAGAATCTTAATTTTAAAAAATCTAGTGAGCGCATCACACGTCAGCTTTTATTCACTTTCCTTGAAAATTAAGTTAAAGTGAATGATGATACTCTGTTTTCGGCTGACCGGATATATGAAATATATAGTAAGGGAAAGTATTGCGATCGTGAACATTTTCGAATTCCAGTTTTCAATGGAAATACACGTTTTAGGGTCCCCTGAGTCCAAATGACCAAGTCTCGAAAAAAGGTCTGTATGTGGTAAATCTAGCGCAGAAACAAAAGTCTTATGAAACTGAAATTTCATATTAAAGACAACTAACTATACGCTCGAGATGTTACAGCAATATTTTCATCAAAATCAGCTAACCCGAAGAGCCACTTTACAATGCATTTAGCACCTTTTTTATGATTTTCTCAAAAACGGCTCTGACGATTTTGCTTTAACTCGCTATATCGATGTAAAATTTAATGGGCTTTAATCATATAGGTTTCATTCTGATCGAAATAGTCAGACAGGGCTTAAATGCCAATAGTTTAAATTTTTTTAATCTAAAGTATTTTTAATTATGTAGATTCTATAAAAATAACCATATCATCTTTATAGCACTGATAAAAAACGGATAAATATGTAATTTAAATGAATACGATATCCAAATAAAGGAGACAGGAACGAAAATATTTGTTTATGCAATTTTTGTGTTTTTTTAATATAAAAACTGTAATATTGACATATATTGCAAAACTAAAGATTTTAGAAAAAAAATTTATCTGATACACAAAATAGTAAAAATTAATGGAGGGTGATGAAAATCCCATAATACTATCTGATGGTCATAGATAATGACTTATGTTTCTATTGAAACTCACTGTAATTAATTCTTTAGCAATGAATTTAAAACCACCGACAGAAGATAAGATTGGCAACAATCCAGAGGATGGCTTTGCTGCGAGTCACTAGGGCGTACCGAAGTGTATCTCATGTGGCGGTGCAAGCCTTAGCGGGAGGGGTACCTCTCGACCTCCTCCTGCGAGAAGGCATGATGAAATATAAGTTTAAAAGGGAGGGCTCAGCAGGTCTGCCGGAAGATCTACAGCTGAGGATTAGCGAGAGCCCAAGTAAATGGAAAGAAATTATCCGGGAGGATATGATAGAAGAGTGGAACCGGAGGTGGGTGACAAGTCTGTAAGGCTCTACTCTAAGGAAATACTTCCCCACTGCCCGGTCACGACTAGAAGCAAAGTGGATCCTCACGGACTACTGGCTCTCGCAATTCCTCACAGGCCATGGGGGGTTCCGAGCTAAGCTTCATAACCATGGAATAGACATTGACCCTCTATGCCCTAGTTGCAACGTCCCGGAAACTGCTGAGCACATCATCATGAACTGCACCGTCTTCGATTTATTAAGGATGAAATTATCCAGGGATACAGGTCTCTACGCCCTCGCGGAATATGATTTCCCTAAGCTCCTCAACAGGCATAACTACCCGTACTACAAAGATTTTGTGTACGGGTGGAAAAAACGCAATTGGGCCAGCCCACTTTAATATGGGTCGAAGACCGAACCGATGAGAACATCAGAAGAGAGGGATACCCAGCAGCAGAGAAGGAGCTGAGGCGTGATGCCGGTCAGAAGCCTTTAGCAACCTGTGTGCACAGGATTTAAAATTTGTAATCGCTGTAAAGGCAGTATTGGGCTGTTAAGCAGTCATGTTTATTATCATTCTAATATTGCAACACCCGTATTGCCTAACAGGCAGGGCAGGGCGAAAAAAAAAAAAAAAAAAAAATGAATTTAAAACTTCTTTAATTGATTTTAACAATGACGGCAAGTGAATGTGTGTTGCGCGTATCAGATTTTTGTGTGTGTGCGGGGACGACCCGGTCGAGGTCTGTCACATACAGGTAGGGTCTCTTATATCCATTTAGAGTGTGGTAGACAAACATACGACAGATAGCCAAAAGTTTCTAAGTGTTGTGAATCTTTAACCTACATTTTTCAACTTTGTGTAAGGCGACCACAGCTATTCGGTTTTATTTATCACCCCACTTTGTATCAAATGACTGAAAGAAAAATACAAACTGATTGGGATTATTACGCTGACATGAGAAGAAATTAATCTGATAGGGGTAAGGATTACCTGAATAATACCATTCGATGTTAAAATAGTTTAACTTTTGTAACAGTATTTATGGCAGAACTAGGTATACGGCTATAACTGAGTTTTTTTGTGAAGATAGAAAAAAAATGTGTAAAGTGTTTTAGAATTAGTAAAGGACGGGGAAAAAAAAAACTTGTTCTATATATTTAAGTCAAAAATAAGAACAGATGTAATCCAGTAAAAACTCGGTTATTATTAAAGATGAAGGAAAATGAAAAATATTTTCGAACCGGCACATAAATAAATAAATACCAAAAAATTGAAACTAGCAATGGTGATAGACTGTCTTCCTTTGAATTATTTAACGCTTTTCATATAAATTAATACCATAGTATTAACTAAATATAATAGAAAAATTAAGAAACAACTGTTTTATCTCCTTGAAATTTCAATGTCATATTGCGCATTCTTAATAATCTAATCTAGCGATGAGAAAAAAAGAAAGATATGGAAATAAAAATTTCCCCTCGATGCACCATGGAATTCGACCGCGTATCGTCGAAAACTTTGATAACTGCATTCCTAGATTACAGCCCACTTCTAGAAATATATGGGTTCTAAAATCAAATTCGTAGCCTTATTAGTGATTTCAATAAAAACTTCAGACTCTTGTAATTAATTATATATGACCTATTTTGAGCTATTACATGTTTTCATCTTTAAGGTGATTGAAGGACGACCCGAGCACTTTGCATCTTCCAAGTCAAGATTTCCGGTTCTGAACCGAGCGAACCACTTAGGGATGGTGGTTTCTCCTAAGGCATCATCGCCATAAACACTGCAAATTTTGTTAACCTTCTCTGCAGCGGATTTTCCTTTTCGGAAATAAAAAATCATTAAATGACGAACATTTTTTTCTCTTACATTTGAGTAAGTAAAATACCACTCAAAGATTAGGAATCTTTGTTGAATAAAAGCACCTTAACTAATCCCTTTTTAGAATATGTACTGTTAAGTGTGATAGTTTAAATTAAATTAATAAAATCATCTACCTATTATTGAGCCTTAAACATTTATAGAAGATGTATGGTCGGTCGACTGTTAAAATTATCATAGGTGTCAAAATCTGGAGTCAATCTTGTAAAAAATATTTTATTTATAAAAAAAAAAAAGTATTTGCAAACATGTGAAACTCATCATGGCATCAGTGAGCTATGTCAAACATAAATTTTTTTAAGAGAGAAGTTGTTTCAGGGTGCAGTCAATATAACACACAATTAAGCGTAAACTTAATTTATTTAGGCACTTATTATTTTTTTTTTATTATTATTTTATTTATTAGGTACTTATTAATTTATTTAGGCATTTATTTATTTATTTATACATTTAGGCACCAATAAATTAAGTTTACGCTTAATTATGTGTTATATTGACTGCATCCTGAACCAACTTCTCTCATATATACACACAATCAACCATTGTCACTTCATGATAAATTTGTTTACTAATAGAATGAAAAATGTAAATAAAAAAATAATTAACTACAAACAAGTTGGGTTTGTATTGAGAAAGTTTGTAGGTAATGTTTAAAATATATATATATTTTATATGTATAAAAACAACATTATAATTAACATATGAAATTTGAAAATGGCCTGTTATAAGGGGCGAAACATTATGTATTGATGACCATAAGTTTTAATTGGTTTATATTACAGCTTTGGGGCTCTACTAAACCATCAAATTCTTCCTTTATCCAATCCCTAAAATCCCAAATTCTTTGTAAAATGCTCAATTCTCCTTACTTTGTGACTAATAAAGTGATCCATAAAGACCTTAATATTCCATATGTTCCTGATTTGGCCCAAACCAGATATCATTTCTTTCACGACAAACTCCATTCCCACTCTAATCCTCCTAGTTTCAATCCTTTCTTCCACTTCAATTCCTGATAATCGTCCGAGGCGTCTGAAAAGAAGATGGCTTCGAGAACTAGTTTAGTAGCGTCTCTACATGTCTTGTTCATGCCTATTTTCTTTTGGCCTATTTACTAGATGTGTTGTACAATACAGTTGTAAATATCAATTTTTTTTTTTTTTAAATTGGTTAATGTCACATTAATGAATTAAATATGATGGGATAAAAAAAAATATTTTTTTTTATTCAAAATTAATTAAACTTAAATTGTAATTCCCAATTCTTAAAACAAGTAAAACAATAATAAAGTTGTACATAAAAGAAATAAAATAAACATACTTTGAATGTAGCTTGAATATTTTGACAGCTACTATATTATGATTACTTATGCTGTATTATCAAGATATAACTCATCAAAACAAACAAAAACAAGGCATTTACATTTCAAAAGGCAATAAAAGGAATTATCCTCCAGGTCAAAGATTAGAGAATACTGATAAGGTGAAATGAGTAAACCAATCAGCTGATGTTATAGATAGAGGTAATGACAGTATCGGGTTAGTATCCAAGCGTTGATGTCAGTCTTCACGCTGTCATACTATCTTTTCTCTTAGCAAGGTGTCCGCAGACTAAGATCGATAGTGACTATTAATCAGTTCTTTAACATTTGTTTTAATTTATCTACTTTATTATTTTTTTTTCAAGACACTGCTATTATGCTCTGGTAAGTTTATTTGAAATATTTTAAATTTAAATCATTAATAATACTGAAAAAGACTTTATAAATTAAATTTGGTTGTATTTTACCCATTAATTTGTGTGTTATCATGGTTTAAATTCCAAAAAATAAAATCTTACACTTTCATGCAATTTTTTACAAACATAAATTCTATATCTTTTTTACTTTATTAATATCAAAAACTCATTAAATAAATAAAATTGTCATAGGATTTTTAAAGATTTATTTTACAATTATTGTCCTAGCTATGATAAGTGAATATATATATATATATATATATATATATATATATATATATATATATATATATATATATATATATATATATATATATATATATATTTTATATAATAACTGACTTAATAGTTATTAAAACAATTGATTAATAAATTTTTTTAAGAACCGATATTAATTCCTTCAAACCATTTTACTAATAAAATCCTCAAATATTTTATGTAGGCAATTTATAAATGTACATATTTTAAGCATTGGTTTTGTGGGATATTTAAACTAATAGGCAAACCATTTTTGTTTATTTAATTAAAAAAATTATCAAATATCTATATTTCGTGTTCTTATCCTTATAATCAAGACTAAAATATAAAATTACAAGAAATAAATAAGTCAAAATTTATAGCATGTTTGATATCTTGTTTAGTTATTTAGCGTCACTTTATACTATTGTGGCTAATTGGACGATGCTACACTGGGGAACCTAAATTTTGCCTATCCAGGTTTAATTATAATAGGGATCTTTAACGAGTACCTGAAATCGCACATGCTCAGAACCAGCTTTTTACATAACTAAGGATTTAAAAAATCTGAGGGCCACCTTCAGGTCTGAACCCTTGATCTTTGGCATAGAAGGCTGCTTTGCTAGCCACTATGCTACAGGAAACCCTAACATGTTTAAGTTAAAATATTTTTCACAAATTAGTCTAATTCAATTCTTATATAACTTATATAATAATTATCATTATTTTTTTAAGATACTGTTAATATGCTCTGGTAAATTTATTTGAAATATTTTAACTAATTGGTTAACCGTTTTTTTGTTAATTTAATATTTCATTTTTATAAATGAGCACCTTTGACTTCAAATATGTTTATCTAATAAAAACATTTTCTAAAATTGTCTATGTGTTGGGGACTTATCCCAATTATCAATATTAAAATAAAAAATCACAAAAAAATAAATAAGTCAACATTTACAACATGTTAAGGTTGTTTGAGGTAAAATAACTTTTAATTTTTAAATTTAATATTTTTTAAAAATTCATTGAAAATGACTCAATTCAGGATGTCCAATTTCTTTTTTAAATATTATTTAATAATAGTATTTTCTTTTAACAAATATTTTGTTTTTGTATTTAATAACCTTCAAAAGGATTATTATCTTTCTTGTTTACAAAAATATCCCTTTTATGGAATGAAGGAAAACATTTTAGCTTCACATTGCCATTATGATGTTGATTTCATTAGTATTTTATTTTATTATTTTTTTTTTTGGAGGGGGAAATTAACAATAATTCTTTTTTTTATTTATGACTAATTAATTATTATTGATTTTTAAAATTAATGATCTCATAAAAGATATAAATAACAAATAATAGTTTTTGTATTAGATGGTAATGATTAGTTATAACCAGTTTATGTGAAATTAAAGTTAATAAAATACAACTGATGATAATATCATAAATGAGAATTTAGATAGATGAATAGATAACATATTATTTAGATAACTTATTACTTCTTTTTTTAATTTTCACTGGATATATATATATATATATATATATATATATATAATATATATATATATATATATATATGCATTTATTTAAATACATTTATGTTATTTCTAGTTGCATTTTATCTCAATCTAAAATAGAGTGTTGGATGATAAATGTTATATCCAATAAACATGGATAAACATCTATAATTCTGTTCATGTGTTAAAAATTACATTAAAAGAAGTATTTTTGTTATTTTCTTATTTAGTTGGTTATGTATCAATCCTAATTAAGATGATATTGTTAATTTTTTTGAATCTACGAAATGAAAGGTACTTTAGAGGAACAAAATTTCAAATATCCGCATTTAAGCACTGTCAGACTATTTTAGTCAGAATGAAACCTACATGATATTAAAGTCCATTAAATTTTACATCGATATAGCAAAAAAAAAAAAAAAAAAAAGTGCAAAATGCATGTCATAAAGTAGAACCTTCAATGCATTCGCTATTTTTATTTAACAACCAAAATATTCACTACAAATAATTTTTATGGCAGTACAACGTTTGCCGGTCAGCTAGTATGTAGTCACATTTTAAAATATCTAAGGCTGAACTAGCCTTGTCAGCATGTTATTCAATACTAACTTAAGGTATTCAATACTATCCTTTAACTTTTAACAATTCATATTAGAAATATTATTTTTCACAAGCTTTCCTTAGAATGTATTATATAAATTTACAAAATATATTAAATAACAATTAAAATAATATTCTATACATTGTTCCATGATTTATTAAATTTACATTTTCTCATCCCCCATTTTATTTATTTTACAAATGTTTTCATGGCCAAATTATTATAAAAATTAATATCATCATAGATATTAATATATAATTAAAAATAATATCATACGATTCCGAATTCACAAAATATTTTATTATATTAAGTTTTCAAAAATATTTATATTAACAAAGCTTGATTCAACTTTAATTCTAATATTATTTTTGTATGGATCACAATTATTTTTTTTAAAACTATAATTAACTTATAAAATACATCAATATTGTGCATGTTCAAAGGATTGATCCATTTTTTTATGAGTAAAGAAGATTACAAACCTAGAAATCCTAATTACCAATGAAAATTAAATATTTATCCTGAAACAAAAAGAAACATATAGCAACAGTTGTCATGAGAACAGATCTTCAGTTTGTTATGAAATTATTAACAAAATATATAATTCCTTATTGATATACTAACCATAAATAAGTCGAATGAGATCATCAATCAAAATCATTGACCAAAATCAAAGATAATATTATCAAAATGGATCATAAAGCTAAAGAATTAGGCTCAACCTGGAAAGATAAAACAGTTCAAAACCAGATCAGTGGCAGTGTTTTATTATTATCCGTTTATTATTTTGGATCATATGGCTGGTGTATGACTATTTTCTCCGCATATTATTTCTATAGAAAGGATTTCAATTTAATATTTTCATCATAGTGGATATAATTAGTTGACCGTAGAGAATTACTGGAAGGAATCAGTCCGGGTGGTGGTCAGTAATGAAACAATTAATTAGTTTCAGCTATTTATTTTCTGCTAACGTTTCTACATTGTGGGTCATTATCAGGGTGTATTGTTATAATTATTACCCTTATTATTATTAAATTATCCTTGAAGTCACCTGTGGTGTAGTGGCTAGCATAACAGTCTTTTATGCCGAAGGTCGCAGGTTCAAACCTGGTAAGTGACTCTAGGATTTTTTAATGGCAGTAAAAAATCCTTAGTTATGCTGACCTTCAGAGGAGACATAAAAAGGTGGTCCCGAGCCAGTGGGATGTCAGGCACTCGTTAAAGATCCCTATCATAATTTAACCTGGATAGGCAAAATTTAGTACTCCCACTGGTAGCACTATCCGATTAGCCACACTGCAGTATAAAGTTACTTTAAATAAATAAACAAACAAGATAAAGACACAAATAAGATTGAAAAATTGTGATAAATATATTCATATAAATAGTCCGACAGAGTTTTAGTGCTGAATTTTTAAAATTTCTTTCTCTAAAGTTATTATATAAGAGGAGGTTCTTTCCACAACCCATTAATAATTATTTTCCAGGTCACCTGTATTGTTTTGGCTAGCATAACAGCCTTCTATGCTATTCTATTCTATCATAATTAAATTAAACCTGGATAGGCAAAATTTAGGACTCCCACTATAACATCGTCCGATTAGCCACAGTAGCATAAAAATGACATTAAATGAACCCAGAAACGAACAATAATTATCTTGCTATAGGCAGGGTTTGAATCCTTTAAAGATAAAAATTTTTATCTTTAATAAATTCATAAAATTATTTACTACAATATTTACTTTAATTATTTTAAAATTAATATAGTTTTTTTATTCACCAAAAAATAATTCTTTTCTTCGTTTTGCATATTTTCAGGTAGACATTAAATAGACAAAAATGAGCAGCGAACTTCCACTCATTGCAGTTATCATCGGCATCATGTACATTATGTTTCAGAAAAGCAAGGTCTTCAGATATTATGCAAAATATTTGTTCTTTTTGATTTTTTCAATGCTTGCTGCGACTGTATTCATGCCAGTGATGTTTTTGAGGCCACGGGACTATCGTAACGCCCTGTAAGTAATATTAACATTTTTTTTTTAAATATATATTTATTGAAATTTACAACTTTATTAGTGAATAAATCTTGTAAATGTGAGGTAATATTAAACAAAGACATGACACCCATGCAGGGAAACTAGCCATTGGTGGCACTCCATAAATTTTCTTTTAGATTGTCCAGGAAATGATATAGGATTTGGGTTTAAAAAGAAACAAAATCTGGTGCGGTCAACACACAACTTTCACTTACCTCAGTTGTTGAAATCGATTTAGGACATATTAAATAAGGTTAGAGCTGAAAAATAATTAAAGAATCGTATACTGTTTCGTTGGAAACATATATTTTAGATTAAATAATATAAAATTGTTATGTATAATAATTACTTATGTTTATTTTCTATACATCACTTTACATTACATTCCAAAACTTTGTATATAAGACAATTTTTTTTCTATAACCATTAGCTTTCCAACGGTATATTATACATTTATGTTGCTATCCTTAGGGGAGGGGCATGCTCTAGTGGATAGAGTACAAGTCTACTTTTCTCCGGGTCCTGGGTTCAAATCACAGCTGTGGCAAAATATTGTTTATTCTATTATTTTAGCCGGGGGTATGGAGACCCTCCAAGGGCAGACCCAGTCTCTATAAAATGGACACCCAAAAATGGGGAAAAACCTGGCTGCTGAGTACATAGTATAAATTGGCTCTTCTAGTTGGCTAATTTTGTTGAAAAAGTTGCAGTAACATTTCAGTCTTTGCATATATGTTTCTAAAATATAAAATTTCAGTTTTATACAACTTATCGTTTTCAAGTTAAGACACCTCACACACATAGACCTTTTGAGACTTGGTCATTTGGACTCAGGGGACCCTAAAATGTGTATTTCAGGTGAAAACTCAAATTCGAAATTTTTCATGTAAAATAAGTTCATAACTTTTTTTACTGGTGATTTCGATAAGAACTTCAGATTCTTATTAATTTTTTATTCAATTCAAATATTTTTAATCAATTATATTTGACTTATTTTGATCTATTACATGTTGTCATCTTTAATCATTTTGGTTGAATGAGGTCATCATCAACAGTTGAAGGATTACCCCAAAAGTGTCTTCCAAGTCAAAATTTCCAGTACTGGAATGAGCAAACCATTTCCCAAAGATGCTTTTTCCTATGGCACCATTGCCATACGCACTGCAAATTTTGTTAACCGTCTCTGCAGTGAATTATCCTTTTCGAAAATAAATGTTAAATGACAAAAAGGAAATTTTTTCTTTTCTATTTTGAGCCAACAAAATACCACTTGAAGATGTGGAATCTCAGATAAAACTTATACATTAAAGCACCTTAACTAATCCTTTATTATTTATTAGTATATGTCGACATTATTGACCAAGTGAACATGATTTTATAAACACAGAGAGGATTTTTTTTTTTTTTTTTTTATATATTTATTTATTGGAATTTACAACTGTATAACAAGTAATACAACAAGTAAATTTGAATGAAACATAAAAAAGGCATGAAACACATGTAGAGAAGCTTCCCAATGGAAGAACTCTAAAAATATTCTAAACTAGAAGGTCCCGGGGCCATCTCCTTTTCAGACGCCTCGGAGGATTGTCAGGAATTGAAGAGGAAGAAAGGATTGAAACGAAAGGATTAGGGTGGGAATGGAGTTTGTCATGGAAGGATTGATACCTCGTACGGGCCATACAGAGAGGATTAAATTGAAATATTGAAAAATTCTATAATCTTATTTTACAACCTAATATTTCATGTATAGGTAGATGGAAGTAAAAGGGTAAAAGGGTTACAAAAAATAAAAATTATTTAAATAACATATTTACAAATGCATGCTTTTTTTTGTTGTTTTTTCAGATTCCCAGCATGGGGTGCGAGGCAAGTTGCTAGAGTTTTGGGGCTGAAATATAAAATGCAAGGAAAGAAAAATATCGTACAAGATGAAGGGACAATAATATTGATCAACCATCAGAGTTTCCTAGATTTAATCAGTAATGTATCAATTCCTTCTATTCTATTCTAATATAGAAGGAAGGGATCACCTGTAACGTAGTGGCTATAATAACAGCCTTTTATGCCCAAGGTCACAGGTTCAAACCTAGTGGTGGCCATGGATTTTTTAATAAGAGTAAAAATTCCTTTAGTTATGCTGTCCTATCCTTAGTTACCCAGGTGCATGTTAAAGATTCCTATCCTTATTAAACCTGGATAGAAAGAATTTAGGACCCCCACTATACCATAGTCCGATTAGCTACGCAGGATAAAGTGATGTTAAATGAATAAACAAACACCTACATTTAAATATTTGTAACATTTTTCATTTAAATCAATATAGATCCGAAATGGTAACTCCAAGCAACAAATTTTAAATAACAAAAAATATTTTCCATTAAATATGTGATGAGGATACTGCCATCAAATCTGAAGCAACACCAACGGAGCTAGAGTGTCTAAAAAATGTTCGAATTCTTTCTTCTTGAAGGAATAATGCTATAAATTAATCATCAAAGGTTTCTTGATTTAAGTGGTTTGTTTATACATTTAACATCACTTTGTGCTGCTGTAGCAAATCAGACGATGGTATAGTGATAGTAATAAATTTTGCCTATCTAGGTTTAACTAGGATAGGAATCTTTAACAAGCAACTGACATCACACAAGCTCAGAACCACCATTTTATGTCCCCTCTGAAGGACGGCATAAACAAGGATTTTTCACTCCCTTGGGTCTTCAAGGCTGTTATGCTAGCCACTACACTACATTTGACCCAAGAGATTTTATTTAACCTTAATAATAAAACAAAGCTTAAATTGCTCTATTATAGTAGGGGTACTCACTACGTTTGCTATAGCATGCTATTTGTGCTATTGTGCTAAACCCATCAATTTTATACAGGAAATAACTGTAGAAACTCGACAGGTTTAGCACAAATAGCATGCTATAGCAAACGTAGTGAGTACCCCTAGTGTATAAATATTCTTTACTTGCTAATGGTATTTTATTTTATGAATAAATATTATCTGAGTGGCGTATGATCTAGTCTATTGAGATCAGACGATAATACAGTGAGAGTCGGGACTATCATTTAACATCCCTCCAAAGAACGGTACAACCAAGGATTTTTTACTCCCTTTAAACTATTATCAGGGAGGTGTGGTCTAATGGATAGAGCACTAGTCTACTGCTCTCCGGGTGCTGGGTTTAAGTTCTGGCTATGACAGAATATTATTTATACTGTTAATTCAGCCAGGGGGCGACCCTAGGGTATGGAGACCTTCCTGGGGCAGACCAAGCCTCTTTAAAGTGGGTACCCAAATTAGTGAAAAACCTAGGTGGCTGAGCGCTATCAAGGCCTTATCACCTCCTTGTAGAGCACTGTAACTCCTATAAACAGTACGAATCTCTATATGTATTGAGCCCAATACCCATCCTGGGTTGTAGTGGTAAAGGCTTTTTTTTTTAATATTATCTCTTTATCACCTTCTCAACAGTTGATCGAAAACACCCAATATAGTTTTTAAGTTTATTGTGTTAAAATACTTTTGATGACCAATGAATTTTTTTATTTTGTATTACAGTATTAGCAGAGATTTGGCCTGTATTCGAAAGATGTACAGTGATATCCAAGCGAGAAATATTCTACTTATGGCCTTTTGGGCTGGCCGCTTGGTTATGGGGGACTGTTTTCATCAACAGGTCAAACAAGAAGGATGCCCAGGAAGCTGTCAACTTAGTAGCACATACCATCAACACCAAAAAGGTATTCAAATATATAATTTTAAAATATGTGTTAAAGTTAAACATACAATAAGGATATTAGTATCTCCTATAATATCAGCTGATCAACCAATTTAGCTTACTATATATGTCTGCGGTTCTGTGGTTTGTTTTCTTTACCAATATTGTTTAGCGATAGATATTTTACAGTTTAAGTAAGGTTCACTGAGACAGAGTATTTCCATTTATTCGTATTGGAGACCCCTTATAGATTATGGAGCCTTATGCACCATATTCATATTTCAAAATTAAATTAAGGAAATGCAACAAAAGTCATTTTTCTACAAAAAAATTATTTATATAATTTATATCATTATTTAAAATACATATGATATGTCTGATGTGATGTGTCAATTCTATCTAGAAATCTACATTGAATGAATGAAGATTACTGTTTACCATCCAAATTTTAATTAGCTTTTAATTTCATTTATTTTTCATTTTGTCAAAGTAAGATTTTATTTTTTCAGAAGACAAAATTTAGAAGATATGCATGTTTTTTATTTTTTCTTAATTTCTTTGTTAGTTTTTTAAGTATAGTATTTCTCCTTATTTTATCTTTTATTTTATGATTAATAATTAATCATGTTTGTTTTGTCAGACATATATAATTGTACATAACTGTTATTCTTAGGGGACCTAGTACCAGAATAATTTTTTTTTCTATTCTAATTCTAAACAAATTACAATAAATCACAAGCTTAGGCAATATCCATTCATTCAATAAAATAAAATAAAAACGTACCTCTCCAACCCTTGAAGGGTCTTGGGCTCAGTACATTTAGAGCTTCATACTGTTTCTAGGCCAACTGCTGTCCAATGAGGTGATTAGGCCGAGATCACACTCAGCCACCAGGTTTTTACCATTTTGTGGGTACCCACTTTATAGGGGCTGTGTCTGCCCTAAGAGTGTCTCCTTACCCCAGGGTCGCCCTCCCTGAAGAAGGAGAAACTCTGATCTTTTTGTTCTAATATAAACTTATTGAAATATTAAGAACCATTTATTAGTCAACAAGATTATTATACCCGAATATTTAAAAATTTTAAACTCAGGTTGCCTGATATTCCATCCATGTTCCATTGTAAGATTTTTCGCAATTCACAAAAAATGTAGTAGATGAAATCCTGTAAGAAGATAACTGTGGAAAATCCAACTATGAAACAATATCAAAAGCAACAGACATACCAACAAAAATACAATCACTCTTGGATTTAAAAAAAATAAATAAAGTCAAACATTTAAATTCAATTCATTTTAAGTAATATGAAATATTTTGATTAAATTTAGAAGTACATTTAGTAATATTTTCTTTTGAGCAAATGTTGTGTGAGCTAATGATATTCATTAAAATAAATTTATGAATAGATTTTTTTAAAAATATAAATATATTATTTTACAATTTAAACTGTTTTAGGCCAAGATTTGCATGTTTCCCGAGGGAACGCGGCATGGTGGAGCTTCACTTCTTCCTTTCAAGAAAGGTGCCTTCCACATCGCCATCAACTCACAGGCTCAAATCCAACCAATAGTTGTCAACAGGTATAAATTTCTGGACCACAAGAACTTTAAGTTTGAAACTGGTAAGTATTAATAATATAATTATACCTAATCTGAAAAAAAATTTAGAGTACATCACACAATTTTCACTTATTATTCTACTAAAAATAATCGTACTTATTTATTCATTTAAAGAAATTTACAACTGTATTGATTCAATAAAATAAGTAAATGGGATTGGTATAAGATTAAAACACATGATTGTCCTGTGAAGAAACTACACATTAGTAGCACTCCAATGTCTAATTTATGGTAGGAGTTCTCTTGGCCATCTTCTTTTAAGGTATCTCGGTGGATTGTTGGGAATAGATAAGGAGGATAGGTCATGGATATTGTGGGTTGGAGAGGGCAAAGAGTTTGGAATGAAAAGAGGTATATCTACATTCTACAAGGCTAACTTGAAGTAGTGGGATATTCAGGTCTTTACGGATGAATTTATTAGTAACAAAATAAGGAGCATTGAGCATTTTTTGGAGGATTTTGGATTGCAAGGATTGGATGCGAGAGGAATTTGATGGTTCAGTGAACCCCCATAGGTCAATGCCGTAGGTCCAAATAGGTCTGATAATGGTTATATAAACGAATTTTTTGTATTAAATAAGAAATTTTGAGCATTTGTTGAGTAAGTGTAGTAGTAATCGGTATCTACAAGCAGTTGCCTGTCGTTTCAGTATATAGGGTTCCATGTTAGGCGTTTGTAAAGGTCCTAGGTACCAGATCTGTTCAACAGGAGCAAATGAGATATTGTTAAAGGATATGGTGGGGCAGGTCATAGGTTTATAACGTAGAGTGAAGGTAATTTGATAGGATTTATTTTAATTCTCCAGTTTTGACACCATTCTTCGATGGTTCTGTAGGATTTGGGATGCAACAAAAGGATGGTTATACACAGATAACACACATGTTTAATCGGCATAGGTAGTAAGGAGAGTGCTTAGTTGGTACACCACCTGACTGGATCAATACGGATGAGTAGGAGGGATTATGGATAAATTGGAAGATTTTATCTGTTAGGTGGGAACGGATTAATAGGAAATATGTCACAGAGAGGAATCGGAAAAGTTTGTAAAGGAGTTCTGGGAACCAAACTCTATCAAAGGCTCCAGTGCAATACTCTGTGCTTCAATGTGGAGGATATAACATCCACCACACGATGGCACTGTCTTATAGTAGAATGGGATGTCCGAAATCCCAACTGGTGGTCAGGAATAACATTCATTGAATTGAGGATGGAGTGGAGGCATTTGAGGATGGGATTTTCTAAACATTTTTCAATAATGGATAGGAGAGAAATAGGACGATATGATAATAGGCTTTTATGTAGCATCTTGGGTTTTGGTATCATTTTGATGATAGAGAATTTCCAGAAGTCAGAAAATAGGTGGAACAAAGTGTGGTATTCTACATATAGGTGAGGAAAAGGATGGCTTTCTGAGGAAGCTGGTGTAGAATGTGAGATTTAAACAGAAGCTTTTTTGGAAGGTAGTTTTTCAATGATGTTAAGGATTTCAGATGGATTAAACCCCTTGGAAGGAAGGGAAATTTGAAGAGGAGCAGTTAGTTCTGCTTTAACATGTTCGATATGGATTGTGTTAAATATATCAGGATGAGTATTAAATGTTTGGGAAAGGTGTTCTCCTGTTTGAGATTTGTCCTCATCGGACTTTGTCTAGGTCTTGGAGCTGGTAGGAAGTGGATGGTTGAAGGTTTTGTTTGTACTTTAGTATCTTTGCAGTTGTGATCCATAATGATTTATCTGAAGTTTTATGATAATTAAAATTAAAATAGTCTGATAGAGCTCAAAACCACATTTTTTTTTTTTTTCTTAATCTTTGGCACCACTGGTAAACCATTGAAAACCTAAATATTTCTGAAAAAATCAGTTGCATGCAACACACGACATTCACTTAACTCCGTTGTTAAAATAAATTTAAGAATTTTTAAACTTTTAGAGTTGAGAAAAAATTGTTAAAGAATTAATTGAATTGATTTTTAACAGAAACATGTGTTTTATTAAATGATCTATTATATTATTATCTACAACAATTAGTTTGTTATATCGGTTTTTCATCACTCTCCGTTAACTTTTACAACTTTGTGAATAAGATAATATTTTTTCTAAAATCTTTAGCTTTCCAATGGTATATTATACATCTGTATTACTGTTTTTAAGCTTAAAATAACAAAAATTGCATTAAAAAAATTCTTTTGCTCTTTTCTACTTTAGTTGCTTGTCAAATTCGTTCAACTTGTATATTTAGCTGTTTTTTAGCAATGCTAATCAGATGATTTGGTTAATTTTATGAAACCTACAAAAATAAAGGTACTTTAGAAAAGGAAATTTAAAATATCGGCATTTAAGTCCTTTCTGACTATTTCAATCAGAATGAAACCTACATAGATATTAAAGCCCATTAAATCTTACATCGATATAGCGAGTTTAATCAAAATTGTTAGAGCCGTTTTTGAGAAAATCTTAAAAAGGTGCAAAATGCATGAGATAAATTGGCTCATCTGGTTAGTTATTGATGAAAAAGTTGTAGTAACATCTCGGGCGTATTGCTGTCTTAAATATGAAATTTCAGTATCATACAAATTTTTCTTTTCGTGCTAGACTTACCACACAGGAGACACACACACACAGACCTTTTTATGGGACTTGGTCATTTGGACTCAGGTTACCCTAAAACGTGTATTTCCGGTGAAAACTGAAATTAGAAAATTTTCATATACGCAATACTTTTCCTTACTATATATTTCGTATATAGGTGAGTGAAAGTAAAAATGTTACCAAATCTGAATAAGGTAATGGGAAGTGACTAAAAACGTATAAACTCAAGTGATTGTTGTTGATAATAATTTATATATTTATTTATTCAATCTAAAATAAAAGTTCCTAATGAAACTCAAAGTAATTCTTTAAAAGAAAGATAGTCTAGAATTGTTTTCAAGTAAAACAAAACAATGAAACAGTCTTAAGTATTTTTGACAAAATTTGTAGGTCTTAGCAAGTCTTTTCCTAACTATTGTACCTTGAGACACCCTGATCTCCGAATTTTGACGATAATTAGTAAAGGCTGTTTCATTATTTTTTTGAATTTCCCAAAAATCAACTATTGGAATTTGTTAAATATAGTATACTAATATTATTAAAAAAATTTAAAATTGATTTAATGAAGGAGTTTAATGATATCTGTGTTACAAACCAGATTTATATACTTACTATTACTTTAAAAAGTGTATTAATTTCACATATAATAATGAACGTATTGTATATTCCAGGTTCAAACGTGATAAGCATCCTGCCCGCCATCCCAACCGCAGGCCTCAAAGTGGACGATATCAACACCCTCATAGACAAGACCTACGAAGCCATGTCCAAGGAATATGAAATCTTGAACAAAGAAGCATAATGTGATTTTAACAATAATAATAGTTATTAATAACTATGAACAAAACTACAAAACAGTCATGTAAAAAATATTTATTTTGTGATAAATTAGGGTATAAAATTTATTAATTTTTAATTTATTTATTTAGACAGTAGTAAATAAATATTTATAAATTTGTAACATAACTCTGTTATTCGTTTATAAAAGTCCCTATATACCATATAAAATACTTTAATATAGTTAACATTTTATGGTATGTTGCCGTATTGGTACATTTGTATTCTCCTGCTGGTACAACAGGGGGATAGTTATTCTTTTCTTCTCTCTCATCTTTTGTCTAGGGCCGAATTGGTTCCTATTAATTACTCCACCATCATAGTGGATGGTTATTTGAAATAATGAGTATCAACCAATAGAGGCATATGTCCTCACTATAAGTATACTTTGGTTGTTTTTTTTTATCTACAACTCTTCCAAGATTCCAAGTCTCAGCTGGAAGTTCCACAAGCTGCCTAAAGACAGCATTGGGAACTTCCAAGGTTTCAAGTCTCGACTGGAAATTCCACAAGCTGCCAGTAGATGGCATTAGGATCTTCCAAGGTTTCAATAGTCAGCTGGAAGTTCCATAATCTGCCAATAGATGGCATTAGGTAGACCAAATGCACTTAAAACAATCTTTATTTGATAATCCTTGATAATGGTGTTCTCTAAACAACCACCCTGGTTAAAATAGGTTGAATACCTACTGGATAACCAGACCTATAAGCCATTATCAAAATAGGAGAAGAAGTGAAACAAAAAAACGCTCCAAATAATTACATGATGGTTTATTATTTCGAAATAACTATATTAGGGTATAACAGTTTATAAAGCTGTTTATAGGCAATTAACTAATAAGAAAAACAATAAATAATACAAAGGAAAATGGCCTATCACCCCTTCTAATTTCAAAACACTATATCTCTGAAATTTCTGAACCCATTTCAATGATTCTTTTAGTTTTGTGTGAAATTAAAATCTCTATCAAATAGAACTAACAGACATTTTGGTATTTATTTATTTGGACAAATGAATTTTTTTTTTTGTATTCTCTTTTCGGGTTCTATGTATCTTGAAACTTAAGACTTCAAATTTTGAAGGAAAAGTGGGGGAGGGATGGATTTTTTTTTGTAGGTTACTTCTTCGTTTGCTTCTTCCTATAGTGCCGTATCAGCGTAAGGGAGCGTTAAGCCACAGGACCCACTCCTCTCTATTCTTAGCTAGGTTCCTGGCCTGGCCAAGATCTTTCGGTCTTCCTCTGTAAAGCTTGTGAACGTACTACAAGTAAGACATCCTTGGTCGCCCCCGAGGCCTTCTCTCGTATGGTAGGTACATCAACAAAAATGTGCCATGTGTACCACCAACTCATACAGTCCATGGTCACATTCAGATTACTATGGCACAATTCAAGATGATATATCTCTAAAAGGTGATGATGTTTTACAATTAAATGAAACAATTATAACAAAACATGCATTCTCAACATAATCTGCTTTTACTAACTTATTCTTCTTTCCAATAAATTTCCAGTGCAAATCGAAAATTTAAAAAAGCTTTCACTTCTATCGGCAGTCCCTATGACTGCCTGATTTTTTTTTTTTTTTTTTTTTTTTTTGTACTATTTCAGTGGTTTACAAAGAATATTTAGAGAGAAACAAATAAAGAGTAATCAGTCACTAGGAAAGAGTAGAAAGAATGACCTGGCTAACACACAATTAAAAATGGATTAACCAAATCATGTAGCTGGTATTTTTGTCTTACGTATTGTCTAATGTTTTTCATAACATAAGTAATATTAATAATATGCTTAAATTTCAATGAATTTGGCATAAACCAGGTACTACTCCTTCTATTACAGTCTTCATCCCCACCCTAACCCACTAGTTTCTATCTTTGTTTCCTCTTCTATTTCTAATAATCTAGCGAGATGTCTGGAAAGAGATTTCTTGTTTACAATGTTTCTTGAGTGCTGTCAATAGAATATTTAAAAGTATGAAATTTTTATCTATCTGTTCAAGAATAACTTTTATAATTATAGTATTTATAATTTTTTTGAATATATATTTCGATAGCTATATTTTATTATGTTTTTATTTTTGTTAAGAAAGCTTATTTTATTTATTAAAATTTGAATACATCCATTTGATTAATGTATAAGTTTTTGTAAGAATTAATTTTGTAAAACTCAACTACATTTGTATGAGCTAGGTCGACAAATAAAGAGGTTTATTTATTATTTAAATATAATTTAGAAAATTCAATGGAATATCTCAATAAAAATAGATAAAACTTTATTATGAAAAATAGTTTATTTCTCTTAAGATAAAAAAAAAAAAGAGCAGAGACGCAGCAAATCTCTTGTTTGATAATTGAATAAATAGTCGATTGTCACATATTACTTCTTACCTCTCTCATTCTCATTCTATTTTTCTAGAATCATGTAGTTATTCTTTTTTTATAATGTAAAAATCTTCATCGTTAGCTGTAATTGAATACATATTGAGTACAAAGACAAGAGATAAAAATTAAAATCTTTAATAGGAATTATAATATAATTTAATAATAAATTTTCAAGGTGATTAGGCTATCACGATCAGCATCAAAGTTTTCCTTAAATTTTTGGGGACCCACTTTATAGAGTCCAGATGTTACCCAGGAGGGTAACAAGTTTTGCCCCATGGCTGAAGTTACAGAATAAATAATGGGATTACCTATATTATAGTGGCTAGCATAACAGCTTTATTTGCTCAAGGTTCTTGGTTAATACCTGAAGGTGGCCCTAGGGTTTTTTAATGGGAATAAAAAATTCTTAGTTATGCCATCCTTCAGAGAGGACGTAAAAAGGTGATCCCGAGCCTGTGCAATGTCAGGTACTCGTTAAAGATCACTACACTAATTAAACCTTGATAGGCAAAATTTAGGACTCTCACTGTAGTATTACCTGATACGTAGACACCATAGCATAAAGTGACATTGAATGAATGAACAATAACCTTACCAACACTTAATAACCCCTGTAAAGTATTCTCTAAGCTTGTTTCAACAGACTTAAAAAAACAAGTTGCTTCAGTGTCTGTGATTTTTTTTTTCTGGTAATGCCTTGAAATTACAAGACACTGAAGCAACTTGTAAAATTATTGAATATGAAGAGGAAGTTGTCCTTGACCAGCGCACTGCGTGGCAATGGTTTTAAAAATTTAGAAGTGGAGATACGACTTAGGAAAGGAAGAAGGGCTATGGGCACCCATTAATGGATATTGATGAGGTTCTGCAGGAAGCTCTTGAGTCAAATCCGTCCACAAGTGCTCACGAACTTGTCAGGGAGTGTTAAGATAGTGCTATTCGCCATCTACTCTCCATAGGGAAGGTGAGTAAAGCAATAGACATATCCTTCATGAACTTACTCCTCAGCAATCAGCTAAGAGGTTAGAAATTTGTGAACATAAATTGAAAACCTCTTCTGATATGAGATTTTACTGGAAGATTGTCAACTGTAATGAAAAGTGGGTTTACTGGCGAAATCCGAATATCCCTGAGCAATGGCTAGATCACGTTAAAACAGCTTTTCCATGCTACCTTTTGTTTTTGAAATTTTACAAATATCTGTTGGATGCTCAACGAATTCTGAACTCAACAGGAAAGATTGTACATGAAGTTGTCAGAGTATTTTGATCACCCAAAAAGGAGTTTTGTTCCAACAAGCTAATGGTCGTTCTCACACTGGCAAGTTTCAATTGTGGTCCAGGGATTCTTTGACAGCCATTCCAAAAATGGTATCAGCGTGGGATCAAGCAATTGGCTAGCAGATGGTTAATGATGGTAGATGGAGGCATTTACATTGGACAATACTTTGAATATTAATTTTATTTTATATCAAAGAAATGACACAAATATTTGATTGAAAAACGATATTTTTTTTTTTAAACACCCCATTAGATAGGATTTATACATTACCAATTAAATTAAATTGGCCTCAAATGGAGTGTAGTGGCTAGCATAACAGCCTTTTATGTCCAGTCATGGGTTTAAACCTTGGTATTACAATTTTTTAATGAGAGTAAAAAATCCTTAGTTACTCTGACCTTCGGAGGGGACGTAAAAAGGTGGTCTCGAACCTGTGCAATGTCAGGTACTTGTTAGAGATTAAACCTGGATAGGAAAAATTTATGACTCCTACTGTAGCATTGTCTAATTAGCCACAAAAGCATAAAGTGACGATAAACAAATAAAGAAACAAAAATTTATTTTTCATCAAATAATATATTCTTTCAAACAAGGTGACTATAAATAGATAAACAAACCAAATAAATCAAGGAGCCACTCATGATTAATCAATATTATTGTTCCTTTAATTTTGGCACAGCCGGGATTCGAACCTGGGTCCTGCAAAACTGTGGTCTACATACTAGACCATGTTTGTCTATAAAGTTGGTACCCAAAAAGTAGAGATAAATCTGGCAACTGAGCATGACTTACTTTATACTTAACCCAATACCCTCCATGGATTGTAAAGTTTATTATATAAGATTAGTTATTTAGGAATTTTAGTAAAAAAAAATAATATGATTGTAGAAAACAACTTTATTACCATTTAACATGCTATAAATAATACAGATGGCTAACTACTTATATAACAATAATATGGGTTTTAATTTGTAACAATATTTTTTTCTTCAGTGGCCCCATTATAATGTAAACATTTCAAATTTAATATTAAAAAAAAAAAACAGATAATTAAAATTTTAATAATCAAGAAAAAGAAAAACATGATAAAAAATCTTTCTTTTTTTGTTTTACAACCTTTAACAAACAGATTAATGTCTTCACTTCAAAAGACGAATATATATATATATTTTGTTTTCTCTAGCCTAAGTTTTATAAAAACATTTAAAAATAATGATAATAAAGAAATTGTCGGACTTCTAATGGAATGATTCTTATCATTTAAAGAAAAAAAAAAAATTAAAAGAATAAAAAGGAAATATGTACTGCACCAGACGATTCATAATAAATTACATTTATATTCGGACAACATTGAATACCATGCAACTCTTTTATCTCCAGATGAGTCTTACATCATTAAATCTTATACATATATTACGTGATATTATAAATATTTTCTTATTTCAAATGCGACAGTAGTAGATAGTAGAGAGGAGGATAAAGACATGAAGGAGATAAAAACGTGAGGAGTAGAGTAAGTTGACTATTTCGGGTAGCTTTCTCTTTCTCTCTGTCTTGCTAGGCTCTCGATTACTGACTCAGGAAGAAATGCCTGTAGACGAGCGTGGCCAGGACTCCTAGCACGAGGGGGGCCAGCCAGGACATCCATCTTCACAGAAATAAAAGAAATTTTTTAAAAATAATAATATTCATATAAATTCCAAAAAAATATTCACATTCTTCACAGAACGAGACATCAAAGAAAACTCACATAAATTCCTCTCCTCTCCCCCTCAAAAAAATTAAAATAAAGGCATTATCAATCAAATCTGACAAAAGTGTTAACGTTAATTATTTACAGAATACTAGCGGAATACTACAGAATACTAGCACCCCTGCTTCGCACGGGTGTAATTTGAATTGGGTGTCATTAATATTTAAATAATCTCTGTCTGACCGATTTAGAGTTTATCGCTTTGGGAGTTTTAGTTTACTGTAACAAAAAATGCAATTGGTTAAGTTTATTTGTTTGTTATTTTCAAGTGAAGCAGAGATAATGGACAAAGATATGAGCAATACCCTGCTCAGACCTAATGTTTTTATCTAATTGACTAGTTTTTACTGAGTTTCTTTTTTAATTTATACATCAGTGAAAATGTTTGATGGAATTATTGAAGTTCAAAACGGTATAAATCAGATTTCTGAAGATGGGAGAAGATCCCAAAACGCCAAATTTTGGTGTAATAATAAACAAATTTAAGTTTTTATGGAAGAATTTAATCAGCCCCTTTGATATGATTTTGATACATGCAAAATTACTAGCGTTAGAAAGATTTACACAACACATGTTTTCAACCGTGAAGCTGATTTAAAATGGCCACAAAACTTAAAATACCAGCCAGAAAAATGTTTTACCCGCCGTTTTAAAATCTGGAAACAGGGAATGACTGGTAAAAAAAATCATGAAAATAAAAAATGTTGAGTGGCATGTTCCAGATGATTTTGATTGGATTAGCCCATTCATACAGTAATAAAATTCCTAGGTTTCCTATTGGCAATATGAAAAAATATTTTTGTTTTCTTGATTTAAATCATGGCATTATGTATTGCTACAGTAGCCGCAAAACTTCAAAAAGTTATTAATAAATGTTCTTAATGAGATTGTCTTTGTTATAATAAGCCTTATTTTGAAGTATTTGAAATAGTATAGTCTACCTATTACATAATTGTAATAACATGGAACTACTTGAAATACAGAAATATTAATCATGGTCTGCAATCTAATCTCTCTCTGTTTCAGTGAGTAATTTCAACTCCCAATTATATTCAAATATAATTGTGATTTCTATTCTATAATTTCAATGGTAATGTCAATTGACAGTTAATGTTTAAATAGAATTTTCAAAAAAAATTGTTTTTCAACAGGCATGCTTAAGAATAGATTTTAAATAGTGTGTTTAAAATGAGACATTGATTTTTAAAAAAGTACTTTAACTACTATAAGAATTTTTACAAATTTTATTATTGGACCAATTTACTTGATTCTTTTTGTTTAAAATCTAGATTTTTTTTAAAACTTTTTAGTAATTTATTTTTCCAAATTATTGTAGTTTTCTCATGACTTTTTTAGAATATAATAATAATTTAGAACTGTTAGGAAAGAGATGTGGATACAGTTCTCTTTAGCAAGAACTGAAAAAGATAAAGTACAGTATGGAAGAATATAACTTGTTATATAACAAAAGGTACCAACACTGACTTACTGTAACCTTCTTCATTACAATATCATGTTTATCAAGTTAATTACTAGATATGATATGATGTGTGTTTCAAAGAAATATCTTTCCATATTGGGTAATAGCACTTCTTATTTTCTATTCCTCCTTAAGAAATAGAACATTCAAAATATATTTTATTCTTCTGCAGTGTTATAGGAAAAAGTATATTATAAAATAGCGTTTGGAAGAAGCGTAATCTTTTTACAAAGGGTACAGTAAGTTATGGAAGAAACGTTTTTAGTACCCTTTGAAATGAAATGAAATGTGTATTATGTACACCTTTTGGAAAAAAATACTATTTTAAACATGTTATTATTGTTTTTTAGATGAAATTGAAAGAAACAAATCAATTAAAATATAAATATGTTAAATACGAATTTTGTGAAAAATGTCTATTGGAAGAAAAAAAGAAAGCTAGTTGATAGAGATAAATAAAATTCTGTAAACTTTTTTTTTTTTGTTAAGTCAAGAACTAATGCAATTTATAATCTTAATAATTTTGTGGGTGTAAAATTCAAAAGAGAAGAAAAACAACTAAATAACAATGCAAGAAAGACCAATAAATAATGCCTGTATAACGTCAAAACTATATATATACTACACACAGCAATATAATATACCATATTTATATATATGGTACCAGTATAGCTGCAACTTGCATTACCTAGAGATGGATCTTGCTGTAGACAAACTAGCGATCTCTAGCACCATTCCTGGTTACTACAGTGGTTTGTATTCATCAATTTTAACATTCTTATTACTTGGAATTATTTTTACATGATTACTGCTAAATAGATCTCAGATGTTTATTCACAGCCCTCCAAAATAAAAAAAACCCTATTGCATCGTTTTTAGTTGAAGTTGTGGCTTTTCCGTAATAAAAATGATCAACAATTAATTAGTTCACAGATGAAAAAAAACAACACCTAAACAAACCCTTTCAGAGTCTTACCATAATTTTAATTTATAATTATTAAATTTTCAATCATTATAGATAACTTAATCTATTGGGTCGTATCATATGAAATGAAATGTCTGTCTTCATTGGAAAGGTTATTTCGTAAAACCACTTGATGGAATTAAATCATTTACATTTTAAATATTTATCTCATTTTCTATAGATTTTTTCCCACGATATCTTTTCAATCCAAAAACTGAAAAATTTATGGTCATGGAAAAATAATGGCAGAAAATTGAATTTTTGACCAGAGAATCATTTTAAAAAATTTCACAAGCCCTTTTGATTAAACACTGTAAGTAGTTTTTGAGAACTACATGATGTATTATGTCAATATCATTGTGGTATGATGTAGATGTGATGGTTTGGCAAAAACGAGAAATGAATTATTCATGACATTGACTGTCAAAAAAAAATATAACTGTCACCAACACCAAACAATTTTCAAATGACTAACAAATGGTATGATTGTTACAAAAATCTTTTCCGAACTCTGTGGTAATGCTTCTTGCAGCTTGGGCTGCCGAGTGTCTGAGTTTAAACCCATACATAAAAATGACGTGGGGTCACCCGTGGTGTATTGGCAAGCATGAAAGCCTATGCCTAAAGTCGGAGATTCAAACCTGGTAGATGGCCCTAGGATTTTTCAAAAGAAGCAAAACATCCTTGGTTATGCCATCCTTTGGAAAGGAAATTAAATAGTGATCCCGAACCTGTGCAATATCAGGTATTATTTAGACATCATTATCATAATTAAACTTGGATAGGAGAAATGTAGGACTTCCACAGTAGCATTATTAGATTAGCCAAAGTAGCGTTGAATGAATAAAAACCCAGATTTTATTAAAAAATTGCATGTTTCCAGACATATTTGATGGCAAACTAAACAATATTAGAGTGATAATAAATATTATTTAAAAAAAAGAGAATTAATTACAGCTCATTATAATCTGTAAAAATAAACTACAGTAGCACACCAATACTAATTTGAATTTCTGAAACAATAAAAACAGACATTTCATATGAAACCACCCCATAGTACTGTTTCAATTTGATTAATGTTTATTCTCACAGGTAATTTAACCTTATTTTTTCTCTATTCTTTGAAATACTATGAAATATCAACTTGAAAGCTGTCAAACATTTAAACAACGGGATTACCTATATCATAGTGGCAACATAATAACAATAGCATAACAACCTTCTATACCTAAGGTCAAGAGTTCAAACTAACAGGTGGCCCAAAAAATCCTGAGTTATGCCGTCTTTTGGAGGGGACGTAAAAAGGTGGTCCCCAGCCAGTGCGATGTTGGGCACTCATTAAAAATCCCTATCCTAATTGAACCTGAATAGGCAAAATGTAGGAATCCCACTGTAGCATTGTACGATTAGCATAAAGTGACATTAAATGAATAAGCAAACAAAGCTTTAAATAACAAAGATAGGATATAATAAGATACACATAACCTGGTTTATAGGAATAGCAACATAGTTAGCTTGAATGACACTAGAGATTGCTAGTCTACGGACAGCAAGGCCTATTACTGATAAGGCGAGATATTATCCTCATATTATGCATGCATTTATCTATTTATCTGTCTATAAAAGTTTTCTTAGGGTCTTTAGGTACAATCAATAAGTATACAATAATGTTCTGCTACATCAGACCTATTTTTTAATATTCATAACCTAACAGTGAAATAAAAAAAAAAAAAAGTAAAAATTACAAACAATTGATAAATGGCACCTCTTATTAAATTTTTTGGATACAATAGAATATGTATCATATTCACAATCATTGAGTAGTTAAATTAGATATAATAATTGTAATAACCACTTATTTTGAAGCTATGTGGTACATTTAATATAAATTATTACAACAATATCAAGCAAATATAGTGTCTTAGAACTGTGTGGATGTTCTATCTTCAGAAGAACACTGAAAAAGATAACTAGAAATAGTACAGAGAGAGGTACGGCAGGAATTTTCTAGATTTATTGTTGTCAGTATGCAGCTTATGACTGTAATGTATATTTTTAATACCCTGTTGTTGTTTTTCACTGTTAGTGCATGAATAAAAAAAAAAAAAAAAAGGTTGTATGAACGAGGTTGCACATTTATTGACTTTATCTTAATACCATTAGAAAACTTTAAGTATCAACAACCCATAATATATAAATAAAGATATATATAATCCAAGTATATAACTACCAGGCAAGAGATATCAATATAATATACCTTAGCAATATTCTTACCAGCCATAATACTAAAGACCAGCCAGCCATCACATTTCCAACTTTTTTTTCAAAATGGTAAACATTTATCCCACTTTATCCTACATATTATTATACAATTATTCATTTTACATAACATTATGAACAAAGATATATATATATATTTTTTTTAATATATCCAACAATACTCATACATAAAATACTAAGTAAAAATATACATGTATTGTGCTTCCCGCCTGACATAAATAATAAAAAAAATTACTGCCAAAAAAAAAATAATAATAAGGCTGAATACTTATGAGCTAAGATACTAACTTTTAAGTTCCCCAACATACTATCAACAGGAAAAAGAAAAGCGCTACTATACGATGATAAAGACAGGCAAGTGCAAGGTGGAAGTGTGTGATAGTCATTATAGTAAATTACCATACACTTTCAAACTAATTATAATAAATATACTATAATCACATTACCTATAAAACTTTATCATTAATTTTTTTAAACTTTGATAATATATAATATTAAATTGTATTTCTAGATACAAAACCACATTTTCATGATGTACATATAACAACCGTTTTTGATAATATAATAATACCATTTAGTTAGTTTTGTTTTATTAATGGTAAGTGTTTTTCTTTTCATTCTTTCAAAATAATCAAAAAATTAACTTTTTAAAAAAGTTGGGAATAGATATTGAAATCGACCTTGCCATAAAAGTTAAAAATCATGTTGCTTTCGGCAATGAGTGCCTGATCAACAAATGGTCAAGTGGAAAAGATATTATGATTTAGATGACCTTGGTTCAATTGGTTCTTAAAAAATTTTTAGGAATTGATTTAAAAAAAAAAAAAAAATGGATTCAATAAATTGAAACAAATGAGCATGAAATTAAATAACAACTACAATAAACGTTTATAATTGAAATGCTCAAGATAAACAGAAAAAATGATTAATAAAAGGTACTGCTAGTCAAGCCTATTTACTGATAAGCTTGAACAGCCGTTTAAATCATTCACTATCACTAAATTAACGCATGAAAATCTGTTACTACATTCGTGATAAGATCGTAGTATGTAATTTTTTATCACTAACCCATTTCCAGAAGTGCTGGGTGAATCGTCATTAGATGAGACCCATGGGGATTTCTTTTCTGTCTTAACTCTGTCTTCCTAAAAAAGAGAATAATAAATACTTTATTAAAAACAAGGAACTTTTAACATAAGTTTATTAGTAAAGTAAATTATAAAACTTACTTCAGCTAGCTCTCCAATCTTGTATTTCTGCATCATATCCCGTGCATCACTTGAATGACCAACATCTTCAAATGCTTCAGTAGCATCGCGTCCAGCTTGCTCTAAAAGTACTTCTTCGCCACCAGGATGCTAAAATCATTAACTCAATCAGAATAAAAAGTTTACATTTTGGAAAACACTATCTCTACAAAGACATAATTCAACACTGTACATTTAAAAAAAACTCTCGAAGAAGTGTATAAAAAAGAAATTTTAATAGTTTGTAATAACACTGATTATCAAAAATTGAGATTATGAACCAGGTTATAGTGTGGTCATACTACAGCACTATGATTAGTAAAATATTTCTAAGGGTGCATTCGGCATTAATAAGACCGTTTAAAACACCGAAATAATTTAAGACGAGTCTACATTATTAAGACTTACTTCGTTTAGGAATTCGGTAACGTTATAAACTGCATTGTGGATAACAATCCAAGTATTCTTGCTATCACATTTGCTCCTAACTTCTTCAAGCCTAAAGGTTTTAACTTCTGATGCCATTTTCGATAAATGTGGAGCTCACAACACGACGAGTTACACTAAACACTCTCAACGTTCACAACAGACTGATACTCAAGGACAGTTTTATTCCTCCTTCCATTTATCATATGCTGACAGTCGTACCAACGGAAAAAATCCTTATTTTCGTTTATATTTTTCAAACATTTTCTTTAATTTAACATTAAAATGTCTCTTTAAAATAATAAATAATAAATACAAATATATCATGATACTTATATTCACTTTATTGTAAAAATAGTTATTATAAAATGACACAATACTTGAAACATTTAGGATTTTTTTTCTCTTTCAAAATGACGAGGCGATTTTGGAAAAGGAGAAATCTTGTATATCTAATAATAATTTCATCAGTT
Source organism: Piezodorus guildinii (assembly GCA_023052935.1). Classification (NCBI taxonomy): domain Eukaryota; kingdom Metazoa; phylum Arthropoda; class Insecta; order Hemiptera; family Pentatomidae; genus Piezodorus; species Piezodorus guildinii. The sequence goes on along the minus strand of CM041292.1, from coordinate 177,525,371 downwards.
CCTATTTGCACTAGTTGCATTGTATGCAAATTAAACTATTAATGAAAATTCTTATATTTACGCAGATTTAATATGGATCACCGCTAAATTGTAAACATTATTCCACTTATCGACTTCTTCCTCAAACGTAGAAGACTTGAGTTATATGTGTAATGAAATGAATATTAAATGAGTTTCTAATACAAATAGGACTCTGACACACTTATCCTTTCTTACATTACAATAGACCTTTCAGTATTAAAGAAGCATCTATTGACGTAACCATAGGCTTGTTATGATTAAGCTATGATAATGAATTTTTGTTTGGGGGGGGGGAAGAGGATTGAATTTACGTAAATGTATAACACAGTAATTTATATTTTATCGTCGTAATCAAATAATTAAGTTTATGAATAGTACATTTAGAAACCAAAAGTTATCTGCAATGTCCGTTTTTTAATAGAACTTCTCCAAACGTTTAAATTTATTTTAAATTAAGTAGAGGGGAACTTTTTAGGGAGGTCAGGATAAGTGAGGGGTTCAACCTAATTAAAAATTCCAATTAAGTCAGAATGGTTTATCTTATAGGTTACCAATTTTTTGGGGCTAAAAGATTACAATAGGGACGTAAACCGATGGTCCCGAAACTGTGAGATGTCAGGTACTCTAAACATTTCTATTCTAATTAAACCTCGATAGACGAAATTTAGGACTACCACTGTAGCATCGTCCGATTAGCCATAGTAGCATAAAGTGGCGTTAAATGAATTAACAAATTGTAAATTGTTAATAAATATATAGGAAATGTTCAAATAAATAGCTTTATTAATATATATAAAAGTATTTGTGCTATAGTAAACAAATAACAACATTATTATAACTTCTAGAGGAAGCTGCTGAAGCCTTGGCTCGTAAAAAGTAGCATTCGGGTATTGCATAGACTCATTGAATTGAGCGCGGTAACTGATAGTAAATATGTACCTATATAATAGTATATTGTACTTTTAAATTTTAATAATTCAATGAGAAAAAAAATTCACATTTTATAATCAGTTCTTAGATCCGGGGTCTGGCAAATACTATCTTTGCTATTATAAGATATTATGGATTTTTTTTTCTTTTCTTTTTTTTTTTTTGTTCTCCTTTATCTTGCTTTTGAAATCGGGTGCTTCTCTGGCTAGGAGGTGAGGGCAGGGGATAAATGCTGTCATTAAAGCCCCCTGGCACCGAAACACAAACTCCTAATTATTTGGTTTCAATTTTGGGTTCTCTTCGGTTGCTAGGCAGATATTATGGATCGAGATATGGATATTTTGGACCATATCCAGATATTTTTGGATTCCACGATTGAAAAAGTCGTTCCATTATTTTAAAAACAAAAGGTTCTTATTAGATGGATGCCCCTTAAAATCAATACAATGATTTGGAATAGGTATTATATCAATTTTGGAAATATTCTTTTTATTTAAAAAAAAATTATTTATTGAGATTTACAACTTAATCAGTTGATAGATTAAGTAAATTAGCTGCCATATAAAACACATTAAGAGAAAATGCCCATTCGCAGACTCCACTAGGTAATTTAAACTAAAAGGTCTCGATGCCATCTTCTTTTCAGGTGCCCCGGAGAGTTGGCAGGAATGGAAGAGAAAGCAAGGATTGAAACTAGGTTAGAGTGGGAGTGGAGTTTGTCATGGAAGGATTGATATCTGGTTCGGGCCAACTCAGCAACGTATGGAACATTAAGGTCTTTATGGATCAATTTATTAGTGACAAAGTAAGAAGAATTGAGGATTTTTCGAAGGATTTTGGACTGTTAGGATTGAATACGGGAAGAATTTGATGGTTTAGTAGAGCCTTAAAGCTCAACTCCGTACGCAAAGATGGGCCTTATGATGTTGATATAGATGAGCCTTTTGTAGTTAAGTTGAAGGTTAAGGCTTCTGTCCAGTAAGTGCTCTTGCCGTACCAGTCTTGTTTGTGGATTCCAAGTTAGACGTTTCGAAAAAACTTCAGTTTTTTTTTTTTTTTTTAAACAATTTTATTGATTAGTTTTTTTTTTTTGAAATATTATTTACAATTTTATTATTATTTTTGTACGTGATAAAAGGTGATATTTTAGTATGCTTAAGAATGAAATTAAATATGAACTTTGTAACTCCCGGAAGTAACTACTGTTTCCAAACATGCTTATCAAGAAAGTATGTTCTTTGGATGAAATCGAATGAATATATGTACACATAGGATTTTTGAAGTTCGTGTGTCCTTGCCGATATACTGAATCGATGAAGGGGTCCGCAAAAATATTTTGTTGGGTGTTATTGCTTATTTATTTAACGTAAATTCATGCTACTGTGGCTAATCGGGCGATGCTACAGTGGCAGTCCTAAAGTTTGCCTATCCTGATATTTTGTTGGGAAACACTGGTCTAGTGAGTTAAGTACAGGTCTACTGTTGTCTGGGTCTCCGGTTCGAATCCCAGTTGTGACATAATATCCTTCTTCGTGGTTTGTAGAGGTATAGGTCTTCTTTTTTTTTTTTTTTTTTTATGTATTCAGTTTCTGTCTAATTCTTAGTTTTGATGATTCAGAAAGAAGAGTGAATAGTACTGGTATGGAGAGTAAGATTTAATAGTTCTATTAAACTCTCTAATTGACGCCAAAGAGGAATATCAGTACTAGTCCTTGCAAAAGCGCACACCAGATTTTCGTTAGTGGTCAGGGCATAATTCATATTAACTTCACTAAAATCTTGCGTTTTCCAACAGTATATTTACTACTACTCATATTTCAGAAATAATTTTTGATGAATTGATTACAAAATATTTAACTTTCCCTTCAAAATATAAGCTTAATTACAATGTATTGTACTCTATTGTGTATAACCTTTCAAGAAAAAAAATAAATACAATTCAGGCAGTCATAGGGACTGCCGATAGAAGTGAACTTTTTTTTTTAATTCTCGATTTGCACTGGAATATCGTTGGAAAGAAGAGTCCGTTTGTTAAAGTATATTATGTTGAGAATGGATGTATTTTTTATTACTGTTTCATTTAACTGCAAATCACCAACACCCTGTAAAGATATATCATCTAGAAGTATGTCATTGTAATCTGAATGTGACTGTAGAATGTATGAGTTGTTGGTACACATAGCACTTTTTTTTTGTATAGACCTGCCATTTGTATCAAGGAAATTCAGACATCTATGGTAGGTTCACAGAGATAACATCAGTTTCTCTCCCAAATAAACAAAAACATATGTTGCGTTTAATTGAAATCTATATTGTTAAAATGAACTTAATTTTTAAATGTCATATTTCTATGCTTAAAGATCAAGATATTCTTTCCACTTTAAATATTGACAATAAGATCATCATGATTTTGTTTCGTATCTTTAAATGTTTTCATGCAAAGTAATCCTTTAATAATATTTACAAATATCGATATTCTAGAGGCAAGAGAACTAGGATATTCATAATATTAACTTTATATACAGTAAGAAGTAAGTTCTAAGACATAGTTTATCTACCATGTCATTACTTATTTCATTTGCAACTGATTTCAATTAAATTAAATACTGAAATAAAATGTTATAAATATCGACATTTTTGTGGCGATATTACATCGGTATCGATAACGTTCACGGAAATTGATATTGTTTTCCTATCTCTAATAAACAGGTATACACAGAGCGCATGCGCTAGCCTAGAGCATGTTGGTGAAGTTACCATGGTTACGAAAGCTTTTACCCCGGCCAAAGACCGCATATCGCGCCTAAAGTTTTCATTTCAAAAAGGCCCTAAATGATAGAGAAAGACGGTTGGAAGGAGTTGGGGTAAACCAAGATCGCCAAATCATTTTATTCACTCAAAGAAGATATGCTAATGTATTCAATGATTACCTTAAGATGAGGCTATTTTGAATAAATTTACGTTATTCTTACGATTTTTTAATATTTTTATATCCCTTGAAATAATTAAATGATGTATGGAAAGATAAAATCGTGAATAACAACGTATTGTTTTCTAGATTGAATAAAAAATATAATTCAGAATGATGGTATGAGGTCAATTACCCCCACCACACCACAAGACACACCCACAGTGTTGCCACTTTGTTATTGTTACGTTTTACAATTTTATTAATGTTTTAAGAAAGTATTTCAATGTTTTCTCGAATTCATAATGTAATGAAGGTTGAAATAAGCCATGACTATAATGTTTTGTCGTTCACTAACGAAATTCAAACAGGAGGAAAAACAAGATAAGTGTAAAATGCATAGTCATGGTTTGCATGATGTTTTTAACTTACGCCGTTTATTTGCCTTTACAGAGAATTTGCTTGAATTCTATCCAATATATGTTTATGTGAAGTAATATTTTCTTCTTTCAAATAACTATACATAGTTCACACAATCTGTAATAATGCTGACATTTCGTGGTTTGAACCTATCTTCAGAACATTTTTTCGGTAAATATTTTACATATTGTTTTTTTATGCTACATATTCATTTAAAGTCACTTAATGCTACTGTTGCTAATCAGACGATGCTACAATGGGAGTCCTAAATTTTGCCTATTCAGCTTTAGTTGGGATAGGGATCTTTCACGAGTACCTAATACTTTATAACATTGCACAGGCACGGAACCACATTTTTACGTCCCCCCGAAGGACGGAATAACCAAGGATTAACTCACTTTAACCTCCTAGTGCTGTCTGCCAGGTTTGAACCGGTGGTCTCCTGTGATGTAGAGGTAAGCAAATAAGCCTTCTATGCCGAAGATCCCAAACCGTAAAAATTGATTCCTCTCCGAATGACTTTTTGGTTTTGTACATTTAAAAAAAAATTCTATTGTCATTAAATATTATTTTTAAAAAAAGATAACAAAACGAAATGATGAAGTTATATCAAAACAAACAACTGAAATATACAAATAATTGAAAAATAAATAAAGAAAGAAGCTCCGTTTTAGGTAACTAAACATTATTTACAATAAAAGTAAAAAAAAAAGATAATGTTTTATAGAAAATACGGTTATTGTATGGAGTCTCCTGTGGTGTAGTGTTTAGCAATACAGAATCCCTTCCGAAAGACGGCATAATTAAAGATTTTACACTCCAATTAAAAAAATCCTAAAACCTCCTTCCATACTAGCCACTACACCATAGGTGACGACATGCAATAACCGTATGTTCTATAAAACATTATATTTTTTTTTCTTTTATTGTAAATGATGCTTAATATCTTAAAACGGAGTTTCTAAAATAAAAATAAAAAAACATGTTTTTATAATGTGTATTTTGCAATTGTTTTCTTCTGATATAACTTTATCGTTTAGTTTTGTAATCTTTTTTTTAAATAATTATATTAAAGGATTTTTTAAAAATGTTCAAAATCAAAAAGATTTGATGTTAGCCGAATTTATTTTTTTAAATATTATTTCTTTTCTCCTCTCCCGCTACTTTCGTGAATTCTCACAATACCTCGCTCACACGAATTTTCACCAGCATCTTCTCTCAGCGTGTAACGCGGCCTTAATAGCTTAAAATCTATACCCTAAAAGCGCCCCTTTACTCTCTACTCACTTAGATAAACAAGACGGGTATAGCACTGTGTCTCAGATGACCCATAATAAGGGATTAATGATATAACATGCCAAAGTTAAGGTTGCAAAACATAGCAGATGGATCTAGGATTTGTTTAACTAAGTGAAAAATCCTTCCTTATTCCGTCCCTATAAAGGAATGTAAACAATCATTATTTGGTTTAAAAAATAACCAAGGGCCGTCTGCCGGGTTTGACCCCACGACCTTTCATATAGAAAGCTGTTATAACAGCCTTTCACAACGAACCACAGGTGACCCTAGATATATTTATATAATAAGGGGTTAAGGATTTAATATGCCGCATTTCGCGGGTGCAAACCCCGCAAGATGGCCGTAGGATTATTTTGAGGGCTTGAAAAGTTTTCGTTTATGCCGTCCTTCGGAGTGGATGTAAAATAGTAGCCTGCTGTCAGGAACATGTTAAAGATCCTTATTCTTATTAAACTTGGATTGACAAAATTTAGGATTCCTGCTGCAGCACCGACGGATTAGACACAGTAACATAAATTATTATTAAATGAATAAATAACTACAAGATTCAACAAAAAGTTTTAGTTTTTGTCAACAAAACCTCATTAAACTAACTCTATAGAATGTGTTCAAGAAATTATGAGTTTGATTAAAAAATTAACGAATTTCACAAAAAAATAAAAGCTATATCTGTTGATAAAACTCTTGTTGGAACAAACCTCTTATCAAAAGAGTAATATAGAAAGAAGTACAATATATGGTGTGAATTCACTTTTAGCATTGGACTGGATAATTCCAAGTCCAAGGTCAGTTCGCCATTCCAAGGAATCAATCATCTACAATCAGGAAAAAAATTATAATAGCAGACGCCACAATATTACCTGCAACAGGTTCAAACATCTGCTACTAGATGGCACGACGGCATAACCAATAATCTGGTGCGTGCGACACACGACTTCTCTTACCTCCGTTTTAAAATAAATTTAAGATTTTTTAAATACAGTTAGAGATATAAATAAATTGTTGAAGAATTAATTACATTGAGTTCCAATAAAAATATGTGTTTTATTTTTATAATCTATTATATTATTAACTACGACAATCAGTAAGTTATACCCGGATTTTCATTACTCTCCATTAACTTTAACAATTTTTTGTATAAGTCAATATTTGTTCTAAAATATTAGCTTTCCAAGGGTATATTATACGTCTGTATTACTGTTTGTATGTTCAAAAACGAAAAATTAAAGAAATATTTTTTCTGTTTTCTCCTTTAGTTGAGTATCGAATTCATTCAATTTATATATTTACCTGTTTTTCATCAATGGTAACAAGATAATATAGTTATTTTTATACAATCAACATAATTAAAGGTACTTTAGAGGAATAAAACTTAAAATATCGGCATTGAAGCCCTGTTAGACGATTTCAATCAGAATAAAAGCTAAATAATATTAAATAAAAACCCACTAAATTTTACGTCAATAAAGCGAGTTTAATTAAAATCTTTAGAGCCGTTCTTGAGAAAAAAGGGGCAAAATGCACAGTATAAAGTGGCTCTTCTGGTTAGCTGATTTTGATGAAAAATTTGCTGTAACATCTCGGGCGTATAGTTTTTTTATAAATGAGATTTCAGTATCGTACGACTTTTTATTTTCGGGCTAGACTTACCATACACACACATACTTTTTTGCGGGACTTGGTCATTTGGACTCAAGAGACTCTAAAACGTATAGTTCCGATGAAAACTGGAATTCGAAAATTTTCACGATCGCAATGCTTTCCCTTACTAAATATTTCATACATAAGTAAGTGAAAGTAAAAATCAAAAAATATTTACAATGATTTACTGCATTAAGAAATAATATGACCGAGTTTTGACCAGGTTCATTCTGATATGCTGAAAATAGATTAAAACAAAATACTGAAACCAAGAGACTGCATGGGTCCTAAAAGTACAAATTTGCATATTGAAATCTTTTATTTTTAGTTTATTGTTGAATATGAAGTATATATTGAAGTATACAGAAGGCTCTTTCGTGATTCAGTAAATGTTGTTTCTTATTTTTATCATAAATATTTTTGTTTATTTTGCTAAAAATGTTTTTATCCCTTTTTTAGACGCTTTCAAGGTTTTTAAAAATTATTTTTATATTCAAAATAATATATACAATTGGGCTTATATAATAATTTCAATGAAGATAAAATCAAAATCGTGCTGTAAAGCTCAATTAATTAATTAATAATTAACATGGGAAATTTGATCAAAAGTCGTTTTGATTGTAAATTAGTTAATAGTTTATGATACAAAGTAACAATAACGACACATTAATGGTGTAAGGGCTAGCATAACTTCGTTCTAGGCTCAAGGCCGTGGGTTAAAACCAGGAAGATGGTCCTAGGACTATTTAGTAGTTTACGTCATCATTCGCACGGAACGTAAAAAGGTGGTTCCGAGCCTGTGCGATGTCAGATACTTCTTCAAGATCCCATCCTAATTAAACCTGAATATGCAAAATTTAGGACTCCCACTGTAGCATCGTAGAATATAGTAGCTCAAAGTGACGTTAAATAAATAAACAAACAAAATGTACGTCGTTTTTGATGAAAAAGTAGCTGTATCATAACAGACCTAATCTTTTCTTAAATATAAAATTTCATTTTCGTAAGAATTTTAATTTATAAGTTGAGCTTACAACACTCAAAGACCTTTTTTCAGGTCTCATTGGTCATTTGGACTCAGGAAACTCTCAAACGTGTCTTTCCGTTAGAAAATTCAAATTCTGAAATATTCACGATCGCAAAACCTTCCATTATTATATATTTCATTTAGAGTTAAGAGAAAGTTGTAGAACTAAAAGTTGTAGAAACTTTAGCGATATTAATAGAAAGCTGCCCATAGTTTTATCTTATCTGATAGATCTTACATTTAGATAGAGCCATCACCTCAAGCTAAGTTTAAGAAAAGAATAACTTGACTTGTATTTAAAATTACAAGCACATATATACCTTTATGCTCTTGAATAGGGTTCGAAATTTAAAATTCAAATCAATTTAAAAATATCTTAATTTAAAAATGTAAAATACTCTGAAGCACCTTAGTTAAATTTACTTAATAAATATATTTAAATTTTACGAATTTACACGTAGGTCCCTTGAGTTTTAATAAAAAGTCTCGTAAAAAAATCTGTATGTGTGTGTTTGTGTTAAGTATTTTTTATTTTTGTTATTAATGATTTTTTTTGCACCTGTAAAATGTTTACAATAAGCAAATGGGATTTTATAAACAAGGAGACATGGCATGGTTAGGCATGAGGGAGACAGCACCCAGTGGTGCCTCCTCCTGACATTCAAACAGGATCTATTATTTTAGGCTAGGAGGTCCCTCATCCAACTCCTTTTCAGTCTACGCCGAGTTATGTCAGGGATGTCAGTTGTAGCCATATTTTGAACAAATTGGTTAGTGTGTCCATGTAGTTGGTCGTAAAATCTTTTGTACGACATTCGAATGTGGTTTGTTGTAGTCGGAATGCGTAAGTCGGTATAAAGAGTATCGTTTGAAACATAAGGTTGTGAGTTCGTTGTCAGTCTTAAAAATTTGGATTGAAAGGTTTGTATTTTTTGAATGTGTCTTTTTAGCAGGTCCGTAATTTTGGCATGCTTAAGTCTATATAGGTTTTAATAAATAAGTATATACGTTACGCTTCTGTCTTATGCGTAATTTAGAGTGTTTATGTAGTATCGAATATAATAATCTGAGTCGAAAGTTTAAAGTTTTGCGTTTTGTTTTGACGTGTGGGCCCCATGTCAATCTTTTGTCAAAGATTAGTCCCAAGTACGTTACTGTATTTGTTTGTGGTATCTGGTGGTTGTCTATATAAAATGGAGGGCAGATCCCGTGTCTTAAAGTAAAAGTAACATATTGTGACTTGTCATGGTTAATTTTTAATTTCCATTTCTTACACCAGTTTTGTACATTGTCCAAGTGGTGTTGTAATGTCATACTGGTCTGTATTGGGTCTGTGTTTCTCGTAACAATGGCAGTGTCGTCGGCATATGTCGCAGTTAGGACGTTTTGGTCTGTTGGTCAGTCATAAGTGTATATTAAGTAGAGAAGTGGGGCCAGGATAGAACCTTGGGGAACACCTGCACAGATTGGTTTTATTGATGAGGTCTCTGAACCCTGTCGGACAGAGAAGAAACGGTCATGAAGAAAAGACTGTAGAACTAAATAATATGTGCAAGGAAGAATAGGTTTCAGTTTAAAAAGAAGACCCTGGTGCCATATCAAAAGCCTGAGTAACATCCAAAAAATGTCCCAGATGCGTATTGTTTTAGTTCTAGAGCAGTAGAAATAAAGTCAGTAACTCTGTGTAGCTGTTGTGTTGTGGAATGAGAAGATCGAAATCCGAATTGGTGATCTGGTAATATGTCTTGGTCTGTCAGTATGTTAATAATGCGTTCGTGCAAGTGTTTTTCAAATATTTTAGAACATATTTGTGGTAAGTATAGATCGAAAACAATAAGTTGTATAAAACTAAAATTTCGTATTTTAATAGCTTATATGTCTGAGGTTTTGCAGCTATTTTTACTTTCACATACCTATATATGAAATATATAGTAAGGAAAATATTGCGATCATGACAATTTTAAAATTCCAGTTTTCAACGGAAATACACGTTTAGGGTCCCGTGAGTCTAAATAACCAAGTCCCACAAAAAGGTTTGTGTGTCTTTTTATGTGGTAAGTCTAGCGCGAAAACATTAAGTTGTATACAACTGAAAATTCATATTTTAAGAGAGTCACTGTATACATGATGATACAGCAACATTCCCATCAAAATCGGCGAAGCCTCTTTATACCATGCATTTTATACCTTTTTACGATTTTCTCAAAAAAGGTCCTGACAATGTTGAATGATAAATTTAATGAGTTTTTATATGAGGTAGATTTCATCCTGATTGAAATAGTCTGACAGGGCTTAAATGTCTATATTTTAAATTTTATTCCTCTAAAGTACCTTCAATTCTGTAGATACGTAAAAATTAACCATTTCATGTTGTTAGCGTTGATAATCAACTGACAGAGAAAAGCGGAAAAATATTTTTCAATTTAGTTGTTTTTTTAAAGATATAATAAGAACCGTAGTATATACATATGTATAATATACCGCTAGAAAGCTGAAGATTTCAGAAAAAAATATTATCTCATCCACAAAGTTGTAAGATGAGTGATGAAAGCGGATACAATTAACTGATTGCTGTAGACAACAATTTTATATTGTTAAATTATTCAGTCTAAAACATAGGTTTTCAACAAAACTAAATATCATTCTTTAAACCATTTTAAACTCATTTATTAGTAGTTAAACTGATTTTAACAACCAAGGTAAGTGAAATTCGTGTGTTGCCAGCAGAAAAGTTTTTAAGCAAAGTTGGCGTACTAGAACTTACTTTATACGATACATTTTGCACCTTTTAAAATTTTCTCAAACACCACTCAAACGATTTTGATTAATCTGCCTATATCGGTGAAAAATTTAATGGGTGATATTTCATTCTTAATTAAAATCGTTTGAAAGGGGTTAAATGAAGATGATTTTCATTTTATTCCTTGAATGTACTATTCATTTTTTCAGGAAAATTAACCATTTCATCTTGTTAGCATTGATAAATAAACGGGTAAATATTCACGCCCAGCCGACAGGTTTTTTCCCCAGTTTTTGCGTGCCAACTTTTTAGAGACAAGGTAAGTCCTGTTAGGGCTACGCGGCTAAAATAACAGACTAAATAACATTCTCTCACAGCCGGGATTCGAACCCAGGACTCGGAGCACCCGCCGCTCCCGAATAAATAAATAAATTCCTCATATAATCTTGAAGAGAAAGAATAGATTGAAAAGCTAAAAACAAAATATATTTTGTAGGTTTCTAATTTATTTTGACAATACAGACATTTCTTTACGATGACCCTGGGTTTGTTACAATTAGTTTTATCACTTAAGATAAAGAACACTAAATGATCTTGAAATTTTCGTTTATCAGACTCTTCAAATATGACTAATACACTGGTGATTTAATTAAAAAAATATATGAATAAATGACTCATTAAAAACGGATGAATATACAAATTAAACGAATTTTAACACCAAAGAACAAAAATATTTTTTTAAAGTAATTTTTTTTTTTTTTTTAATTCCAAATATACAAGATGAACCAATTCGATGACCAACTAAATGATAAAAGTGCAAAAGTATTTTTCTATTTTTTTTTTTTTTTATATAATAATAACTGTAATATATACGTGATACATTATACGTCGGAAAAGAGAAAGATTTTAGATAAAATATTATCTAATACACAAAGTTTAAAATGTAAAATAAAATGACGAATAGGGAATAAACTAACTGCCGATTAACAATTTAATGCAGTTATATTCTTTTATCTATATCATATATTTTCAACGAAAATAAATACACGTTTTATTAAAATTAACTTATAATATTTGTTTTTAAATTGATTTTAACAGTCGAGGTAAGTGAAAGTAGTGTGTTGCCCGCACCATTTTTTTTTTTTTACAAATGATTGAAAATAAAATAGAGCATTGATAAAAAAAACAAAAAAAAACAAACTTGTAAATATAACAAGCTAAATTTGAAAAGAGCAAATATATATTTTAAAGATAAATTTTCATTTTATAAGTATAATAATAACAATGTTTAAAATACCGTTGGAAAGCTAAAGACGTTACAAAAATGTTATCTTATATACAAAGTTGTTTGTTTGTTTATTCATTGAACGTCACTTTATGCTGTTGAGTCTAATCGGACGATGCTACAGTGGGAGTCCTAAATTTTGCCTATCTACGTTTAATAAGGATAGGGATCTTTAACGAGTACTTAAGATAGCATAGGCTAGGCACCACCTTTTTACGTCCCCTCCGAAAGACGGCACAACTACTCCAATTAAAAAATCCTAGGGCCACCTGCAGGTTTGAACCCGCGATCTTTGAAATAGAAAGTTATTTTGCTAGCCACTATGCTATAGGTGACCCCTATACAAAGTTGTATAAGGTTATGTAGAAAGCGAATAGAACTGTGTGATTGTTATAGAATATAGTTTCTATTGTTAGATTATTTTATCTAAAACATACGTTTCTGTCGAAGTTAAATGTGATTTTTTAAACTTTTTTTCAACACAAAATTTAAAAGTTCTTAAATTTATATCAACACCGGAGGTTAGTGAAAGTCGATTGTTGCGCGAAGTTGTTTTTTACATGGCATACTTTCGAATAAAGATGGACGTATACAAAAATTTATTTTTCAAACATACAACACTAATGAGCAAACTTAAAAAAAGTGAAATAGACCGACTACCATTATTATCAGTCCACTAGCCACTTATTTATGTTCTCATTCCCTATAATAGGGACAATAATCACTCACACCAGAGGTAATTTAGATAACCAAAGTCAAATATATTTACATAGTTTGATAAGCCTAGTTCAGGGAGGTTCTGACGAAAAGAGAAAGAAAGCTAGTATATATGTATATATATATATATATATATATATATATATATATATATATAAATATCTCGTCATATTGTAAGAGCATATACTAGACCTTAAATGGAACAAAAAAGTTCATATGACCAATCACCGGTTAGGAAAAAAAAATCTGATGCAGGCAACACACGACTTTCACTTACCTCCGTTGTTAAAATCAATTAAAGAATTTTCAAATACAGTTATAGAAAAATATGAGTGAAACTAATTAAATTGAATTTCTATAGACAGATGTGTTTTATTTAAACATATATTATATTATTATCTAAATCAGTCACTCTTTATTAACTTTTACAAGCTTGTGTATAAGATATATTATCTTATACACAAGCTAGTAAAAGTTTTTCTAAAATTTTTCGCTCCCAACGGTATATTATTCATGTATATTTCTGATGTTATTTTCAAAAACATAAAAATTGTATTAAAAAATATTATTGCTCTTATTTCCTTTAGTTGGTTATCAAAATTGATTAACTTGTTTATTCAACCGTTATGTAGCAATGCTTATCAGATGATATGGTTATTTTTATAGAATCTACAAAATTAAAGGAACTTTAGAGGAAGAAAATTTAAAATTTTAAGCCCTGTCAGACTATTTCAATCAGACTGAAACCTCCATGAGATTGAAGCCCATTTAATTTTACATCTACCAATATGGCGAGTTTAATCAAAATCATTAGAGCTGTTTTTGAGAAAATTGTAAAAAAGGTGCAAAATGCAAGGTATAAAGTAGCACTTCCGGTCAGCCGATTTTAGTGAAAAGTAGCTCTGGACCAGACCTTTTTGCGAGACTTGATAATTTGGACCCTAAAACGTGTATTTCCGCTGAAAACTGAAATTATAATATTTTCACGATCGCAATACCATTCCCTTACTATATATTTCATATGTAGGTAAGTGAAAGTAAAAAACAGATACTTCGCATGATTTCGAGTTTTCTTGTTGTTGAAAAATAACCTGATATAAGAATATAAATTATTATCTACTATCATTTCTGATTTACCAGCCCATCCATTTGAGACGAGGTCATTATACGCCGATGATACAGCATTGTATACCTAATCATATCGCATTGATACAATAGTGAAACGCCTTCAACAATATTTTAAAAAATTTCACAAATATTGCATAAAATGGAAATTGAAAATTATTCCCACCAAATCTGAAGCAATTCTTTTCACTAAACGTCGCCCACAAATAAACCACCAAATCAAGATAAATTCAGCTCCCATCCCATGGTCAAAATCCGTACAGTACCTACGCATAACATTAGATAAATCTCTTACTTTCACAGATCATATCAATAGAAAAATCGATAAAGACAAAAAATTAATATTTAAAATGTTCCCATACTTCAACGAAAAATCCCATTTGAGCTCTCATAACAAATTAATAATATACAAATCAATTATTCGCCCGTTAATTACATACGCCTCACCAGTCTGGAGCTCAACCTGATTGACTAACTACCAAAAACTTCAAGAAAGAATTCAAAATGTATCAATGCGGATAATTAACAATTACCCCCGCTACACTAAAATATAATCTATGCTCCAGGACTTACAGCTTCCAACAATTAAACATTTTGTCCATACTCAAACAGCTTCTTACTTCTCTAAAACGCTACACCCATAAAAGAACTAAACATGTGTTACTTACTTAAGCTAGTTTATTTTAATTTCTAATTTTATGTTATCAACTATGTTATCGGTTTTTATTTGTAGGTTTTTGTATAATTTTTCCAACAACCATATATAATCACAATTTAATTTTACTACTAATTATAGATTAGTTAATTAGATTATAACTACCAAATGAACCAAACATTTGCTGATTGTAAGGATGTCTCATCTGAAATCATTTATAAATATTTTGTCAATTTGTAACTATCTAAATAAAGTTTATTTTCTTCTTTCTTATCTACTATAATTACAACTTCATCTGAATTTTTTGTAAGGTTCCGTTGCATTCTGAAATTATATTATAATGTATGATATCTTTTCTAAAATCTCCAGCTTTCCAACCTAATATACATAATTCACGTTTTCACCATAGAATAATATTTCACGCTTTTAAAGGTAACGAAATAGGAAAACAGCTGAGTTATTTACATAGTTCCAACTTTACTAACCATTATAGTGGTTCCTAACAGGAATGAATAAATTTCTGTTTGAATAAAAGTATTTCCGGATATTGTGATAGAATAAAAAAATTAAGAAAAGATGCATTTAGATCTGTGTTAGTTTATTTATGAATATTCATAGGTCTCCATTGTTTTTTTAAATTTATTAGATTATATTTGAATCATTGAAACAGCTGATGACTAAATATGCTAAACATATGTTATCATTGTTTCCGTCTATAATGTGCCTTTTACTTTCACTTAGCTAGTATGATATATGAAGCCAGGGAAAGTATTTTAATCGTGAAAATGACCGTATTCAAGTTTTCAACGGATATTTCAACACTTACTTAAAAATATGGTGCGCGCAACACACGGCTTTCACTTACTTCTCTTATTATGACATATAGATTTATTGCTATTTACAACTGTATAATGATATACATCTAGTAAATGAGATACAAGATACAAATGTCATGGATTCACATGTAGGGATACTACCCATTAGCAGCTCTCCAAAGACTATGTTAAAGTTTTGGCCATCTTCTTCCTAAATTATTAATATCAATTTAAGAATTTTCAAACAAATTTAGAAACGAAAATAAAATGTTAAAGAATTATTTATATTTGATTTTTATAGAAAGATGTGTTTTATTAAATAATATTATCTATGAGATTCAGTAATTTTTTTTTTCATCACTCCGTATTCATCACTACTTGGAGCGTCCGGCGATGACAGCGCCATCCAGTGACCAAGCGGTAAACTATTGAATTAAAAAAATATTTTTTCAGTCCTCTTCTTCAGTTGGATATCGAATTCGTTCAACTTATATATTTACCTGTTTTTTATCAATGGTAATAAGATGATATGCTTATTTTTATAGATTCTACAAAAGTACTTTAGAAAATTTAAAATATCTGCATTTAGGCCCTGTCAGACTATTTCAATCAGACTGAAACCTCCGTGAGATTGAATCCCATCCAATGGTTTGGACTTATTTGGACCCTAAAACGTGTATTTCCGTTGAAAACTGGAATTCGAAAATTTTCACGATAGCAATACTTTTCCTTACTATATACTCGTATGTCATATATAGGTAAGTGTAAGTAATAAACATAATATGAATCAGCTGTAGTGTAGTGGTCATTTTAAAATAACCATTTGATATCAAGGTATTAGGATCATCGTTGAATCCGCTAGGATTCTTGGGCCGAGCTTCATAAAAATCGGTATAGTAGCTTCCGAGAAAAGCCGCAAGGAGCCGAAAAACGGATTTATTTATTTATTCGTTGTTGTTTGTTTATTTATTTAACGTCACTTTATGCTACTATGGCTAATCGGACGATGCTACAGTGGGAGTCCTAAATTTTGCCTATCCAGGTTTTATTAGGATAAGGATCTTTAACGAGTACCTGACATCGCACAGGCTCGGGACCACCTTTTAACGTCCCCTCCGAAGGACGGCGTAACTAAGGATTTTTTACTCCTATTAAAAAATCCTAGGACCACCTGTGGATTTGAACCCGTAACCTTTTGCATGGGAGGCTGTTACGCTAGCCACCCAGCTACAAGTGATCCCAATTTTATTTATTCGTTATTCGGATTATAAGTATCTTGAAACGTAAGCCTTCAAATTGGGAGGGGATTTTAGGTGGCTGATACATAGGTTCATTATTTGACCACTTTCGCTTCCAAAAACAAAATATTTTGAACAGAGAAGAAGATCAATATTTTTAATTAAAATTATTATTTAACAACAGTATTGCTACATGGAATATTTTCGTTAATATTAAAAATAGATTAGATTATATTAAGATTTTTACTATTCAAAATTTTACAAATGGCTACATGCCTCAAACTGTATACATGTTGTGGTAATTGCACCAATTACATATCATATTTACAGAAGGGTTCATTATTTAGAACAGTAGGAAAAATCTAAAAACAAAAACCTACACAATAAAAAAAAGAAAGAATTTAAGTAAAAATAATAAACACGAAGAGTATATATTTATTATTAAATTAAAATTAGAACCATTCTCTTCTAAAATCATATATTTATTATCATATAATTAAAATGTTATGATTTTGACGTTTCGAAGTCTGCTTCATTTTCAAAATATTTTATCGAACTAAAAACAGTAATATAGATTAAAATCAAGAATACAATAAATTAAAATTTTAAAAACAACTATTTGTAATTTACATCTATACCCTAATCACAAATTGATATTATATTTTATCACATACCTTCCATATTTAAGGTATAAATATAGGTCCAAAATCATTTATTAACATTTAATGAGTATTTAATAAAATAGGAATTAACTCTGTTTACACACTGAATTTTCCGCATATGACGCTGTTCTTTTTAGAAAAAAAGGGAAAAACGCTGCCCAAACTGCAAGAAAGATTCGTGCCGTGTAAGGCAGCGATTCAATTGCTGATAGCACAGTTCAGAAGTAGTTTCGCGGTTTAGATCAATTTGAAAGACCAACCCCGGGCTGGCCGGAGTTCAACTCTTGACTTCGAAGATATTATGACGGTCATCGCAAACAATCAACGAATTATTGTCCGTGAGATAGCTGCAGAGTTAAGAGCCTGCTAATCGACCGTTTTCGATCAGCTAAGAAGGCCGGGTACGTCTGTAGTTACCACGTTTGAGTTCCCCATGAGCTCAGTGAAAGGAACCTTATTAAAAAGACTTCATGTTGTGATTTGCTGCTGAAAACAAAACGTGTGGAGAATTCATTTCTGAAACGAGTTGTTACCGGTGACGAAAAACGGATTCTCTACATCAACACCAGCCGAAAAAAATCTTGAAGGTTGCCTGCAACGACGCCGATCGCAACACCTTGCATCCAAGAAAGGTGATGCTCAGTATTTGGTGGGATTGGAAGGGACCCATACATTTTGAGCTCCTTTTACAAAACCAAACTATATATACGGACTTTTACTGCGCCCAGTTAGATCTATTGAAGGCAGCGATTGAAAAGGAGTGCTATTCCACCAAGACAACGCTTGGCCCCATGTGTCTTTAAGGACTAGGCAAAAGTTAAGCTTCATATAGGAGGTTTTACCTCACCCGCCGTACTCTCCTGACATTGCTTCTTCGGATTTCCATCTTTTCGGTTCAATCAAAAAGTTTCTAAAAGGGAAATCCTACTCTTCAGAAGATCATATCAAAACGGACCTTTTTTTGTTCTTTAGGAGTAAGGACAGCGATTTTTGGAAAAAGGGTATAATGGACCTTCCAAGCCGTTGGGAAAGGATAATCGCTAACAGTGGGAACTATTTTGTAGATTAAATAAATAATTTGTAAGCTGTTCATCAATTTTAATTTTTCTCCAAATTTCTCCACGAACGTTCAGAGCAACCCAATACTATTCTTGTGCTCGAAAAAAACCCAAAAAACTTCCTCTTTTCTCATTTAGTTGGTTATGAAATTCGTTCAACTAGTATATATAACCGTTTTTAAGCAACGCTAATCAGATGATATGGTTATTTTTATAGAATCTACAAAGGTACTTTAGAGGAAGAAAATTAATAAAATCGGCATTCAAGCCCTGTCAGACTATTTCAATAAAAAAAAAAAACTATACAATCTTAATACTTAAGACTGATTTGGTTGTTTATTTTTAACGTCACTTCATGCTTCTGTGGCTACAGTGGGAGTTCTAAATGTTGTGTATTCAGTTTTAATTAGGATAAGAATCTTTAATGAGTACGTGACATCGGATAGGCTCGGGACCACCATTTTACTTCCTCTCCGAAGGAAGGTATAAATAATGATTTTTTACTTCCTTTAAAAATCCAAGTTCCATCGCCCGCCTTTATTCATAGAAGGCTACTATGCTAACCACTACACCATAGGTGACCCCTGATACTGAATGTTGTAGATAATATTATCTATTGTTGTAATATTAAATCTAAAATAAATATTTCCCTCGAAAAAATATAATTCTTATAGTAAATTAATTAAAAACTTGATTTAAAGAATGAGGTAAGTGAAAGTCATATGTTGAGCGCACCATATTTTTGTTAATAATTTTTATTTATTTATAGGCTTCCCCAGTTTACGCCCATGGCAGTAGATAACTTTTTCTGGTTGGTGAGTGAATAGATACTAAAAACAGTTGGGTAACAATGAACGTTTTTTTAAACCACTAATTGTGATGCAAGTGGTGAAGATGAAGTTTTTCATTCTTCATGAATATGCAATAATGGTTACTATGTTATTACTTGGCTATGTTACAAAGCTTGGCTCAAAAAAAATATGTATATAAATATATTGCGAAAACGTTGCTTAGAGAAATATTGCACCAGCGCGCTCGAAGTCTCAAACTATTGAGGTATATCTCCAACCACCAACTATATCTCCGCTATTTCTCAACCGATTTTACAATAATCCATTTTTTTTTTTTTTTTTTTTTTAGTTTTTTTTTTTTAGTTTTAGTCCTTACAATCCAAAATCCTGATTACCCCTTATTTTGTCACAAACCAACTCCTCCATAATGACCAAAACATTCCACATTCCATTTGTTTCAGACAAAGCCCGTGATAGATACTCCTCTTTCCATTTTAAACTCCCTAACCACACAAACCAACTTGTCCATAATTTATCTTCAGATATCCCTGATAACCCTCCAAGGCGGTTGAAAAGAAGGTGGGCTCAGGACCTACTGCCTTGAAATAGTTAGTGAAGTGCTACCACTGGGTAGTTCTTTCTCAAGACTTTTTCATGACTTTTTATTTTCATTCTACATATTTACTTATTGTGTTATTAAATACAGTTGTAAATTACTATAAAAAAAAAAAAAACAGTTTTGAAGAAAATTTAATTTTCTATCTACTAACGAAAAAATTCCAGAAAGCTTTTATTTTTTTCTTTATCTTCGATAAGAACCGATCCACGGGTGAATTACATCTCTTTTAACCTGTGGATTGACCATATAAGATTAATTTTGTTTTCTTTGTTTCTTGCGGTGTTATGGTTTCGAAAATCTTTTCCTTTTTCTCTATTTTCAAAAATAACTGAGTAATTAGAGAAATACATCTCTTATAATTTGTGGCTTGACCATATAAGATTTCTATTTTTTTCTTTGTTCATCTATTTTTTTTCTGTATGTTCAATAATACCGATATTTGCGGGAATTACACCTTTTAATTTGCGACAACCATACAGATAAAAAAATAAAAAAAAAATAAAAAATATATATATATATATATATATATATATATATATATATATATATATATAAAACAAAAGTATATATATATATACTTTTGTTTTCTTTGATATTGCGGTGCTCTAATTATAAAATTTTATACAATTTTTACTTTACCTTCAATAATAACTGAGTTATGGGCGTATATATAAGTACAATTACTTCACTTGTATAATTACATCACTTACCTGTCTATATATGAAATATATAGTAAGGAAAAGTATTGCGATCGTGAAAATTTTCGAATTCCAGTTTTCGACGGAAATACACGTTTTAGTAAGGATTTTGATTAAACTTGCTATGTTAATGTAAAATTTAATGGGCTTTAACGTGGTTTAGGTTTCATTCTGATTGAAATAGTCTGACAGGGTTAAATGAGATATTTCAAAATTTCTTCCTCTTAAGTACCTATAATTTTGTAGATTTTATAAAATTGACCATATCATCTGATTAGTATAGCTAAAAAACAAGTAAGTATATAAGTTGAACGAATTCAATATCCAACTAAAGGAGAAAATTGCACAAATATTTTGTTATGCATTTTTTTTTTTTACATAACTTATTGAAATTTACAACTCAACTAAAAAAATACAATTAAATATGATAAAAGAATAATGGCATGAAAAAGGCTTGTAGAAGAACTACCCAATGGTAGCACTCCTGTAACTATTCTAAACTAGAAGGTCTCGGGGTCATCTCCATTTCAGACGTCTCGGAGGATCGTCGGGAATTGAAGAGGAAGAAAGGATTGAAACTAGAGGATTAGGGTGGGAATGGAATCCTATCTAGATCGGGACAAATCAGCAACATACGGAATATTAAAGTCTTTGTGGATCAGTTTATTAGTTACAAAATAATGAGCATCGAGGATTTTACGAAGGATTTTGGATTGTAGGGATTGGATACGGGAAGAATTTGATGGTTTAGTAGAGCCCCAAAGCTTATGCAATTTTAGATTTTTTATAATAAGAACAGTAATATAGAAGTATGATATACCGTTTGAAAGCTAAAGATTTTAGAAAAAATATTATTTTGCACACACAATTGTTAAAGTTAATGGAGAGTGATGAAAAGCTGATATAACTAACTGATTGTCGTAGATAATAATCTAAGAGATTATTGAATAAAACACATGTTTCTATTGAAATTTAATGTTATTAATTCTTTAAAAATTTATTTTTATCATTCACTGTATTTAAAAATTCTTAAGAACAATTTAAATTAATTTTAATAACGAAGGTAAGTGAAAGTCGTGTGTGGCGCGCATCAGATTTTTATAATTAATCTCAGTATACTTATTCTAAAACTCAACAAAAAAAAAGACCCTATCATCGAAAATAACTCAGTTTTGGAAGTTTTATAGAGACAAGATTTCACTGTTGTTTTTTTTTCTTTTAATGTCCATCGCGGTGTCCTGATCCTAAAATTCTTTGTATATTTTTTTATATATCTTAAAATTTTACACAGTTATTTTTGAAGAATTTCAATTTATTTTATTTTTGTAGTTGATCGCGGTGTCCAGTTTAGAAAATTTTATTTTTAAAATGTCTCAATTAAAAAACAAAAACAAATTAGTTATTAAATAAATCATTTTTAATCGGTCATCATTTTCAAAGTAATCGGCTAATATAAGTGATGGATAGTCTTGTATTGTTGAGCCGGATTTAAAAAAAATCGGTCTTATAGTTCCGTACGGCGTACTGTGGGCAAAATCACCAATTTAGATGGACAAAAGTTTGGTATTTTCCAGTGCTTCACCTTTTTATTATTAGTTGGCAAGACCCTTAATACTAATACTTCCCGCCATACCGTGTTCACAAATAAATAGTAAATGAGTGAATCATTCCTGTTCACACAAGTGCCTAATGACCGGCAGTGGGATTACCTTTATTCGATGGTCATTTATTGTGTTCAAGTTGTATTTAGAGCAGTCTTTTTGCTTTTATTTAACAATGGGCATTGCTGAGACAGGTAAGACATTATATTTCCAAACTCGTCATTGAATATACATTGCAAGCTACCTGTAGAGTTAATTTAGCAATTGAGACGTTGATTTCCAAAAGGTACCATATCCATTCTAGGAAATTTTACAGGAAGCGCGAAAATCTCTCATTACTATATCATTAAAGTAGCTAATTTGGGTCTTTTTGCCTTAAAATTTAGAATTACTTTTTTTACTATAATAATAACATCATATTAAAGTTATGAAATGATTTTTTTTAGAATGATTTGGAAATCAACGTCTCAATTTGTAAATGTATGCCCCTATTCAATAACGAAAAACTAAATAATCATCCAAGTTACCCCAAGGATTTGTTCGTATGATTTGTTTCATCAATCCTTCTATTCTTTAAATATTACAAAGAATTTTTGCGATTATTTGCGTTTTGGGTGATATATAATTTTTTTTCAGACACAACACTCCGAGTCCAAAGTTTTACTAAACTACTGACTAGTTTTACTAAATAATATAAAATACATCTATTAGCAGGTTTCAGCAACTCCGAGCCATAACTAGATTTTTTGAATTATTTTTCCCGTATTCCGTAACTTCAAATGTCGGAAAGTTTTTAGTAGATAAGATTGATGTTTGACCACTGTACGCTCTCCAATCATGTCAAAAAATTAATTAGTTTTTATAATTTTTTCTGATATTTTTTCCGTAATCTGGGACCCCAAAAGTTAAATATGGACAAGTTACAGAATTTTGTCCACCTATATCGGTCATATTTTCCACTGTGCGGCGGACAGACTGTATTTTGTTTTCATTTTTTTTTTTTATTAGTTATTAAGGAGTGGCGTGGTCTAGTGGACAGAGCAATAATCTACTGTTCCTCTACTTTCATGTACTTTTTTTAATTCAGAAGTGGGGCGATCCTTGGGCATACCCAGCCTCTATAAGTGGGTATCCAAAATTCGGGAAAAAAACTGGCGGCTGAGCGTGATTTCGGCCTAATCACCTCCTTGCAGACCACTGTTACTCCTAGAAACAGAGCGAATCTCTGTGAGCAACGAACTCGTGACCATTCATGGGTTCTAGAAACACAAGTTTTTTTTAGTTTTATATTAGTTATTCGGATTCCACAAATTATGAAACGTAAAAGGGAGTTATTTTATTTTATTTTTTTTTCCTTGGTCGATTAAAGAGGTTCATTTTTGAAAAGGATAAACTAAAAAGAAGAAAGTTATGTAAAATCCTAACAAATTAAATGAATTTACCTTGGAAGAGTGAGGGCTTAAAGGTGAGTTTAATTCAGCTTACTGTATATTTTATAAATAGGTAAATGAATGTAAAAATAAAGAATGCCTTTTTTACTGTAAACTAGTAGTGCGATTTTTTTATTCTATATTGGGATTCGACGTATCTTAGATTATAGTAATATATTTATATTTGAAAATAATAAAACAAAACGCAATATATCGGCTAATACTAATCTGATTTTTTTGTTTGTTTAGAAGACAATTACCTTATCCTACAGTAAAATACTGGGACATTTGTTTATTCATCAAATTTTGAAGGGGGGACTTATATATATATATATATATATATATATATATATATATATATATATATATATATATATATATATATATATATATAATTTTAAAAGGAGAGACAAGAGGAAATCAGGGTCAGAAAAACCTTCTTTTTTTTTGTGAGATCATGCCTTTTGTCCAGAAGGCACAAAGTAATAATTTGCATGACAATTATTGCTTCTATTGTTCCTCAGAGGATGTGAACAACGAAATCTGTGATCGTTTAAAAAAAAAAATTGTTGTATAAAATATTTTATACAAAAAGAGCTACTTCATGTGCTACGATAAATTATTCATTCCTCTACATAAAAAAATCTGGTGCGGGCAACACACTTTTACTTAACTCCATATTTAAAATCGATTAAAGAATTTTTAAACACAGAGATAAAAATAAGTGAAACTAATAAGGAATTATTTAAATTAAATTTCTTTAGAAACATGTGATTTATTAATAAAAAAAAATAAATAAAAAAACCTGTACCAATACAACCCTTGCAAATCAGGTAATTAGCCCTTAATCGCGCTCAACCGCCAGGTTTTTCCCCAATTATTTTAGCTACCCACTTTATAGAGGCTGGGTCTGCCCCAGGAGGGTCTCCTAGGGTCGCCCTCCGACTGAATTAACAGAATAATTAATATTCCGCCACATCCGGGATTCGAACCCGAGACCCGCAGCACAGCAGACTAGCGCTCTATCCACTAGACCACGCCGCTCCTGATATTATTATTATTAATAAATCTATGATCTAAAATAATAATAATATAATTTTATCCTCTTCTCATCACTCTTTATTAACTTTTACAAGCTTTTGTATGAGATAATATTTTTTTCTAAAATCCTTAGCTTTCCAACGGTATATTACACATCTATATTACTGTAATGTTCAAAAACGAAAATTGCATTAAACAAATATTTTTGCCATTTTCTGCTTTAGTTAAAGATCAAATTCGTTCAACTTATATATTTACCTATTTTTTATCGTTAATAACATGATTATATTGTGTTTTTTTTTTATTATCTAATAAATTAAAGGTACTATAGAGAATGAAAATTTAAAATATCGGCATTTTAGCACTGTCGGACTATTTCAATCAGAATAAACGGCTAATAGTTGTTTTAAATTGAAATTTCAGTTTTATATGACTATTAGTTTACATGTATTTCGGTTGAAAACTTGAATTAAAAAAAATTCACGATCGCAATACTTTCCCTTACTATATATTTCATATATAAATAAGAGAAAGTAAAAAATCTGGTGCGGGCAACACACTTACCTCCACTGTTAAAGTCAATTTAAGAACTATTAAATATACTTCAATTTGAGATTATAAAATATCTAAAAAAGTCTCCGAAAGCTTAAAAAAGTAGTTAATTAATATTTTTTATTAATACTCTTATTATTAATAGTGTTAATAAATAGTCTTAATGTGGTTAAAATAACGCTTAATATATTGAAATACAAGAATATTACAGGTTTACCTATTATATACTACCGTTATTATTAATTTTGAAATTAAAATACAAAGACCGAAATGATATGCTATCCTGTAGACATATTGCCTTTTACGAAGCAGTGTATATGAGAGGTGAGAGGAGACCAAGGGACGTAGCGTAGGTGGAGGTGGAGGTGATATCTGTCCCCATTGAAAGGAGCATTCAGCTCTTTGTCTCTCAATGGTTCTGTCTCTTAGCTCTCTACGATCGATTCTACCTATCGATATTAACTTCACATCTTACCTCACTCATACTTTCGTTAGTCCACACTTATTTTACAAACACTTACTTACCTATATCTATCTATATATATATATATATTAAAAAATCTGGTGAGGACAACACACGACTTTCACTTACCTCTACTGATAAAATCAATTTTAAAACTATTTAATATAACATCCCGGGCGTATAGCTGTTTTTAGTCTTTGAGCACACGGACACACAGACCTTTTTTCAGGACTTGGTTATTTGGACTCAGGGGACCGTAAAAAGTGTATTTCCGTTGAAAACTAAAATTCGAAAATTTTCCCGATCGCAATACTTTCCCTTACTATATATTTCATATATAGATAAGTGAAAGAAAAAATGAATCGCCTTATCTCTCGGTAATCGTATCATGCGTTAACGCTAAAATCTTCAGCTGTCGTGTATTGCGATCGTGAAAATTTTCTAATTCCAGTTTTCAAGGGAAATACACGTTTTAGGGGCCCCCGAGTCCAAAAAACCAAGTCCCGCAAAAAAGTCTGTGTGTATAGTAACTCCCGGGCGAAATCGAAAGTCCTATAAAACTGAAATTTCATATTTAAGACAACTATACGTCCGAGATATTACAGAAACTTTATCATCAAAATCAGCCTACGGAAAGATCTACTTTATACCGTGCATTTTGAACCTTCTTACGATTTTCTTAAAAAAGGCTTCAACAATTTTGATTAAACAGGCAATATCGATGTAAAATTTAATAGGCTTTAATATCGTGTTGGTTTCATTCTGATTGAAATAGTCTGACAGGGCTTCTATGTCGATATTGTAAATTGTCTTCCTCTAAACTACCTTTAATTTTGTAAACTCCAAAAGATTAACCATGTCATCTTAATGACATTGATAAAGGACGACTAAATATACAAGCTGGACGAATTCAATAAATAACTAATGGATGAAAGATCAAAACTATTTTTTTAATGTAATTTTTGTTTTTTTCGATAAGACGTATAGTTGGATAGATAATATGCCGTTGGAAAGAGAAAGATTTTAGAAAAAATATTATCTAATACAAAGTGACGAATAGGAAATAAAATTATTACTAATTAACAATTTAATATAGTTATATTATTTAATCTAGATCACATGTTCCCAACGAAAATGAATACGCGTCTTATTAAAATCAACTCAAAATGTTTTTCTAATTGAAGTTTTTAAATTGCTTTTAACAGTAGAGGTAAGTGAAAGTCGTGTGTTGAGCGCACCAGATTTTTATAATTAATCTCAGTATACTTATTCTAAAACTCAACAAAAAAAAAAAGACCCTATCATCGAAAATAACCGAGTTTTGGAAGTTTTATAGAGACAAGATTTCACTGTTTTTTTTTTTCTTTTAATGTCCATCGCAGCAGATTTCTTTTTTTAATCACCAAATGTATTTAAAAATTCTAAAAACTATTTAAATTGATTTTATAACGGAGACATGAGAAAGTCGTGTGCGCCAGATTTTTTTTTCTAACTTAAAATAGTTATGTAGATGTATAATGTACCGTTTAAAATCCCGAATTTATTGAAAAAAATATTAAACATACCAAACTTTTACGAAATACGCATAAACGTAATCGAATGTAGTAAATAATGATTTATACTGCTATGTAATGCAATAGAGAATTTTGCCATAAAAACTAAACTAAATTAAAACATTTTATTTCAGGTGAGGAGTTAATGATAGCTGCGAAAGAGAGTGCACCAGATTTTTAATCAGTTAGCTTTGAAACCATAAAAGAATTCCTGAGAGTTCATTGACCTCCCCAAACTATTAGATGAATGAAATCCTGCTTCTATAGTACTTCTCAATCACCCTGCGTGTCTATATAACTACACTGCCGGCAAGTTACATAACAAGAGTTTGTAACAATTTTATTAATTTCACTTACCAACGAAGATCTTAATACCTTGATATATCAAATGGTTATTTTTAAAATGACCACTACACTACAGCTGATTCCTTTTATGTTTATTACTTTCACTTACCTATATATGAAATATATAGTAAGGGGAAGTATTGCGATCGTGAAAATTTTCGAATACACGTTTTAGGGTCCAAATAAGTCCAAACCAAGTCCCGCAAAAAGGTCTGTGTGTCCGAGGGGTAGGTAACTCCCGCGAGTAAACGGAAAGTCCTATGAAACTGAAATGTCATATTTAGGATAAATATACGGTCGAGATGATACAAAATCTTTTTCATCAAAATCAGCTTACCAGAAGAGCCACTTTATACCATGCATTTTGCACCTTTTACCGATTTTCTCGAAAACGGTTTATCGATTTTGATGCCAACTCGCTATGTCGATGTAAAATTTAATGGGCTTTAACACCATGTAGGTTTCATTCTGATTTAAATAGTCTGATTGGGCTTAAATACCGATATTTTAAATTTTCTTCCTTCAAAGTACCTTTAATTTTGTAGATTCCAAAATATTAGGCACATCATCTCGTTAGCATTGGAAAATAACAGCCAAATATGCAAGTTGAGTGAATTTGATAAATAACTAAATGAGAAAAGTGCAAAACTATTTTTTTTATTTTGGCAGTTATTGTTGTTTTTGAGCACAAGAATAAATGCATAGATGTACAATATACCGTTGGTTGGCTAAAGATTTTAGAAAAAATATTATCTAATACACGGAATTGTAAAAGTTAATGGAGAGTGATAAAAAACCGATGAAACTAACTGATTGCTGTAGATAAAAATATAATACATTATTTAATAAAACACATGCTGATTGAAATTCATTATAATTAATTCTTAAAATATTTATTTATATCTCTTAAAATGTATTTATAAATTCTTAAATTGATTTTAACAAGGAAGGTAAGTGAAAGTCGTGTGTTGTTTTCTGAAGGTTTAGAAGTAAAATCCATTGCAATTTAGCTTTTCTTTAAACGGGAAAAATAAATGTTTTGTGACAAATTCATATAAAAATTATTCCTGAAATATAAGTAGTAACTTTCTTTTTTTTTTTTCAGTGGCGCGACAGGCCGTGTAGGCCCTGGGCCTCGCAGTGTAAACTCCTCACGCTTCACAATGCTATTTTTAGTGTAGGGTCATCACTCCCTACGGCTAATTTTGTGAGTGGCCACCCTTGGGCTCACGGGTCTCACATACCCGGGGAGAGGTTGTGAGTGAATCCCCATTTTTTTTAAATCCTCATAAAAGCCAAGCCGGGACTGGGATTCGAACTCAGAACCTGTAGCATGAGAGACTAGCGCGCTAGCCACTCAGCCACGGGCTCCCCATTAGTAGTAACATAGACCTATAATATACCGTTGGAAAGCGCAAATTTTAGAATAATTAATATGCAATAAAATAAGTCGGACAATTTAGAAGAAAGATGTTATAAGCGCATAAACTTATTCACAAATGTTATTAGTAATGTTGTGGATTAGGGAGGTTATGGTGATTCATGGTGATCGTACAGGTTATATACTTCGTACAGTAGTCAAATTTTAGAAAAAATGTTACGTACAAAATCGTACGTAAGTTGTAAAAATAAAGGAAAAGTTGTGATAAACTAATATTACTAATAATTATTTCTGCGTTTTGATCATTCCACAAAAAATAGTAGTTCCACTGTAAACTATTGCATTTAAAAAGTTCTTATGAAATTTAAAATTGTTATAAACGATATAAAATAGGAATCGTCAAACATAACAAGCAAATAAACTAAACAAATTTTTGATTGACCAATTTATGTTTCTGATTTCTGCCGATGATTAAATATAATAATTAATAGACGTTATATAATAAACAATATTTTCTTGCTAAGTGCACTTTTCGTTTCGTCAAACTTTTAATTGGTCAAACTGAATTTTTTAAACATAAATGAAACTACATTTAAATTGCATCAATGCGAAGCAAGGTCGAGTCGCTAGTTATTGAATAAAACACATGTTTCTAGCAAAACCCGATATAATTCTTTAACCTTTTCCATCTCTAACTTCTTTTAAAAGTTCTTTAATCGATTTTAACAACGGAAGTAAGTGAAAGTTGTGTGTTGAATGTCGCGCATCGGATTTTTTATGTTTTGTTTAATTTTATAGTTTTTTTGTAGTATTGCATAATATTATAATAGAATTGTGATTCGTAAAAACCTTATTTGTTCGTTGAGAAGGCGAGTTCCTCTCAGCGAGATAGCACGATAAAGGAAGTTGCATGGTAATGGCCTGAGGAGTAGAGAGGAAAACATGTGACGAAACCTCTTCAAGAACTTTAGACGGAGTAATGGGGCTAGGTTAGGGCTGGTGCGGGTTCGATTGGAATTCCTCTATCCGGCGAAGGCAAAGTCGAAAGGAGGGTAA
This sequence comes from Piezodorus guildinii, assembly GCA_023052935.1. Taxonomy (NCBI): domain Eukaryota; kingdom Metazoa; phylum Arthropoda; class Insecta; order Hemiptera; family Pentatomidae; genus Piezodorus; species Piezodorus guildinii. The sequence goes on along the minus strand of CM041292.1, from coordinate 177,495,300 downwards.
TGCCTTCTGTATCTTGGAAAGTACCGTAAATCCAAGTGCGGATAGAAAGTCTTAACGGTAAAAATTTCGGAGCAACAAAACGGAAAATCAGGTGCGAGTAAAAAACTAGTATCATTCACCTTTCTTGAGATAAAGTTATAGATAAACATAAAATTAAAAAATATCTGGTGGGAGCAACACAAGACTTTGACTTATCTCCGTTGTTTAGTTTATTTATTTAACGTCACTTTATGCTACTATGGCTAATCGGACGATGCTACAGTGGGAGTCCTAAATTTCGCCTATCCAGGTTTAATTAGGACAGGGATCTTTAACGAGTACCTGACATCGGCAAGCCTTACAACAGTACAACCCTTGGCATAGGAGGCTGTTATGCTAGCCACCATGCTACAGGTAATCCTTTTACCTCCGTTGTCGAAATCAATTTAAAATTTTCGAAAACAGTTAGACATGAAATTTAAGCGAAACTAAATAAGTAATTAAATTTAATTTCTATAGAAACATGTGTTTTATTTAAAAATCTATTATATTATTATCTGTAACAATCAGTTAGTTATTTTATTCACTCTCCTTTAACTTTTACAAGGTTGTGTATCAAATAATATTTTTTCTAAATCAAAAAATTTCTCTACGGGTTAAAAAGAATGCCACCATTTCTGCTACTAATCATATGTATCATCTTATCGGTGAATATTTCGAGCTCTGTTTCTTTACAGGTTTTTATTAATGCACTTGTATTTAGTTGTATAGTTTCTGTGTCTTCACCTAGCAGTACCAAATCATCAGCGTATCCCAAAAATCACCCAGATTCAAACCTTTCTTGCTACACGTCACCTTTTCTATGACATATTCTAATGCTATATTAAATAAAACAGGTGAAAGGTAGCCACTCTGTTTCAAACCCGATCGCATCTCATATCGGAATAATTATGACCGATTCTAACTTTATGGAATGTTTCCGACAAACACATCTCTACTAGGTTTACTAACTTTCTAGGTATTCTCTGTTCATACATGATGTTATGCATCATGTTGCGACTGAGTTAACAGAATAAATAATATTCCGCCACAGCCGGGATTCGAACCCAGTACCCGAAGAACAGCTGACTAGTACTCTATCCAGTAGACCACGCCGCTCCCTAAGGTTAGGTAGCAAACTTTACATAGATATATAATAATAATAATAGGCTTAGCGAACCCGAAGGTTCGATGCCGATACCGCCAAATTTGGCCTACACAGACTCGTCCAATGTTCACCATTCAAGCCCAAGCTCCCGAGATCAGCCTTAACGCAATCCTCCCATCTACGCTTCGGCCTACCTTTCGGACGCCTACCAGTCGGATCAGCGAATACCAATACATTCATATATATAGAAAATAGAAATAGAAATAGAAATTTTTTTTATTATTCTGGGACAGGGTCCCTTAAGAACAATTGATATGTACAATTAAGATATAGGATGTGTCTGGCCAAAAGACCAAAGGATTATAATAATTTTTTATTTACAATGGTATCGGTGAAAAAAAAAAGAAAGTGGATTAAAGTATATAAAAGAGTAAATAAAATAAAAGAGTAATATACATAACATCTTATAGATTAAAGCATTGAATAAAATAAAACATTGAAACTGGTTCATAATAACATATTCATTAACTGAGTTTAATATAAACAATAAATAATAAATTTTCTGTATGAATTGAAATTTGATTTGAAATATCAGGCTTGTAGTTCAGCGTCTGTTTGGGATGACAGTAGGTACTCGAACAACTGAGACTTGAATGATGGTAGGGATGAAGCATGGCGGATATGAGTAGGTAAGGAATTCCAGAGAGTAGTAGAGCGGACAAGAAATGAGTGATCAAAAGTTTTTGTTCTATGGATAGAAATATAAAGGTCGGAATGGCGTGATCTTGTTTCAAGGGAGTGGATTGACGATTTAAATTGCAGAAGACTGTGGATATAGGGAGGTAGCTGGGAGTGGATGGTTTGGTAAAGGTATGATCCCTGGAAATATTGTCTGCGGATAGAGGGAAGGAGCCACTTTAACTCGCTGTATAAATGGGTCACATGAGACCTCCTCGGTGTGCCGAGGACAAATCTTAAAAATATAATATATATATATATATATATATATATATATATATATATATATATAATATAATATATATATATATATATATATATATATATATATATATAATAATATATATATATATATATATATATATATATATATATATATATATTTACACACACACATATATGTGGATACTTTGTATCCAACAGGAGCGAAACGAATAGGACATTAAAGGATGCTGGAAATAGAAAAGCTTACATCCTTTCACTGACCTGAGAAGAAGAGTATTAGCAACGCAAGTAGGAGGTCTGCACCCCGGCTTCATAAATCACTGAACTGCTTTGCCATTCTGATAAAACCTTTCCGAATAGATTACAATATATATACCTACCCATTTCACCAATTTTCTCTACTTCCTCGCAGCTCAACTTTCCATGAATGACCTAACTGCATTTAAACAAACTAAGCATTATAAAATATTAGGAAAAATAAAAGACAAAACGCTGCAAATTATTACACAATGATTTATTATTTCCAAATACCTATATTAAGGTATAACTGTTAATATGCATAGCTGTTTAAAGGCAATTAACTAATATGAAAAGAAATAAATAATTCAAAGGAAAATGGTAATTTCAAAACGTTAAATCTCTGCTAGTTATGAACCAATTTCAATGATTATACTTTTATTCTATTTATGGGGCTTTACTCATTATAAAACTGTCTACATATTTTTCTTCATCTCCAAAAATAACTGATATTGGCAGCTCCCCAAAGACTATGTTAAACTAGAAGGTCTTGGGGCCATCTTCTTTTCAGACGCCTCGGAGGATTATCAGGAATTGTAGAGGAGTCAAGGATTGAAATTAGAGGATTAGAGTGGGAATGGAGTTTGTCATGAAAGGAGTGGTACCTGGTTTGGACCGAGTCAGCAACAAAGGGAACATTAAGATCTTTATGTATGAGTTTATTTGTCACAAAATAAGGAGCATTGAGGATTTTTCGAAGGATTTTTTATTGTAAGGATTGGAGATCAGAAGAATTTGATGGTTTAGTAGAGCCCCAAATCTCTACTCCGTAAGTCCACATTGGTCTTAGGATAGTTAAGTAGATGAGTCTTTTGTACTTAAGTGGAAGGTTTGAGCGTTTGTCCAGTAAGTGTTGAAGTAGTCGAAAACGTCGAGCAGTTTCTTATCTTTTCAGTCTTGTATGAAGGTTCCAAGTAAGACGTTTGTCCAGATGCAGTCCTAGGTATCGGATCTGTTCAACCGCGGCAAGAGGCCTTTTCGAAGTAAAATCTTTTTTTCGCACGAGTATTTTCTAAAGCCAATTAAAATTTTCTTTGTTTTTGATAAAATCGTAAAAAGTTGCAAAACAATTTATATGGTAAGACAAGGTTTGATGAGCCAGATAGTTAAACAAAAATAAAATTAAAAGGTTTACTTAACAATAACAGACTCTGATTTTTCATGTTTTAATGTTTAATTGAAAATTATGATAAACTTTTTTTTTCCTTTTTACTTTAACTTACTGTATATAGTAAGGAAAAGTATTGCGATCTCGAAAATTTTCGAATTCCTGTTTTCGACGGAAATACACGTTTTAGGGTCTTCTCGTATTATAACACAAATTAATTTAAAATTTTAATTTATCTTTAAGAATCAAAAGATATAATTCTAAGTTTTTCTACAGTAAATCAAGTGTGGACATCAGAAAAATCAAAATTAAGTTTTGAAACTTTGAAAACCATTTTATGTGTCAAATATAATTTGACGAATTATTGTGACGATTTTTACAATATTTTAAAAAATGACAACAATTTAATGAAACAAATTCAATCAAATAAAAAATATTTCCAGGAATAAAATATTATACATTTATGATATTTATAAATTGTACTTATGTTAAAAATAAAAAAATATTAAGATATTATTTTTATTCCGTATGAAATTTTGTTGTTGATACTCCCCTCCTTCAGAGTTGTCCCTGCTTCGCCCATATAAAAATCTGTTCACGTTATTCTTACACAGAGTGATGAAAAGCCGAAAATAATATTATCACATATTACACGTATTTAATAACATCTTTCTACAAATATCAAATGTAAATAATGCTTTAACAATTTATTTTCTTTTCTATATTTATTTAAAAATTCTCAAATTGACATTGATAACAGAGGTAAGTGAAAGTCGTGTGTTGCGCCAACCAGATTTTTTTGTTTTTCCTTTGGCGCGACAGGCCGTTTAGGCCCTTGGCCGCGAGTTGTAATCTCCTGGGAGAATTTATTTACCACCCACGTTTCTCGTTGAAATTTTGTAGGGTAGGGTCATTACTCCCTACGCCTATTTGTGAATGGCCGCCAGTAGTCTGACGGATCTCACATAACCGGGGGAGAGGCTGTGAGTGACTCCCCATTTAATTATATGCTTATAAAAGTACCGCTGGGACTGGGATTCCAACTCTAGCAAGACTAGCGCGCTAGCCACTCAGCCACATTGGAACCTGTTATAACTTTATTAATAAACTTTACTAAAATTACCCCAATCAAAAATTACCCCACATGTCACAATTGTTGATCATTTGCAGACTCGCAAGGTCAAGTAATCTTATGAAGTGTTATTCAAAACTGGATCCTCAGATTAGATTTCTAATTATAAAATAAACAAAATAAAATTATAAAATCTCGAGTTATTTCATGAAATGACATAATTGAAAAAAATATATAAATTTCTGCTATGTAACTCTCTTGAAATTTGATTCAATTATTTTTCGTTAATGACACTCCCTGTTGAACAAATTAGATACCTGGGACTCCACCTTGATAAACGTATAACTTGGAATCCCCATACAAGACTGAAACGACAAGAAACTGTTCGATGTTTTGGGTTACTTCAGCACTCACTTGACAAACGCTCCAACCTCCCACTTAATTACAAAAGACTTATTTACATGACCATTATAAGACCGATATGCACTTACGGTGCAGAGCTATGGGGCTCTACTAAACCATCGAATTCCTCTCGTATTCAATCCTTACAATTCAAAACCTTCGAAAAATACTTAACGCTAACGAGAATAAGTACGATAGAATAAAATTTAGTGGCTGAGACTCAGCTGCTTTTAGTGTTATTAAATTGGTTTGTCTTATAGTCGGCTGATGAGATGAGAGACACTCTGGCAAGGCAAATAATATTTGATGTATAATATATTTCAAAATCAAACTGGGTCTCAGCCACTATATTTTGTTCTATAGCACTTAATATACAGACCACGACCTTAATGTTCCATTTATTTCAGACCTAATTCCATCCAAATTTTCCAAATTCCACCAGAACCTCATTCATCATCCTAATCCTCTAGCACGAACCCAGCTCCAATCATCCTTACAACCCACCTAGAAGGTTGAAGAAGCAAAATGTTTTAACGAATGTAAAGCATAGAGGACGATCCAAAACGTACTGCGAGGAGAACAAATGATTGGTTAATGTTTAATGTTCCAAGACAGCTCCACACTCCTCCTCAGTCACCAGATATAAATATAATTGAAAATTTATGGCATACTCTTGACCAAAATGTAAGACAACACCATATCACTAGTGGACATCACCTTAAACAAGTTCTTGTTCAAGAATGGGAACAAATAAACCTAGATTTAATTAAAAACCTGGTACATTCAATGCCCAAACGTCTATAAGCAATTATTGACGGAAATGGCCTATTTAAAAAATATTAAAACTATTAAAATTGAGTTTTAACTTGTAAATGTGGAAGTGTGCAAATACTTTTTTCCAAGCGCTTTTGTTGTTTTAACTATTTTGTTTGATGATGAAGTGTTTTTATTTTTTTGTAAACGGTTTTTTCAGTTTATAATAAATGTAATTTTCATTTTCGGAAAGGAAAGCGAAGTTTTTTGTTTCCTTGAACTAATTCATTCATAAAAATGTGTTGTGCAAATACTTTTTTCCATCACTGTATATAGTAAGGGAAAGTATTGCGATCGTGAAAACTTTCGAGTTCTAGTTTTCGACGGAAATACACGTTTTGCAGATTAAATGCAGATATTTTAAAACTTACTTCCTCTAAAGTACTTTTGATTTTTCAGATTCTATAAAAATAACCATATCATCTTGTTATGATTGGTAAAAAAGAAGGTAAATATATACATGTATAATATACCGTCGGAAAGCTGAAGATTTTAGCAAAGAATATGAGAGTGATGAAAAGCCGATATAACTGACTGATTGTTTTAGATAAAAATATAGTATGTTTTTTAGTGAAACGCATGTTTCAACTGAAAGTAAATTTAATTTATTCTTGATTAGTTTCCCTCATTTCCATATCTAACTGTATTTTAAAATTCTTTAATGGATTTTAAGAACGGAAGTAAGTGAAAGGCGGGTGTTGCCCGAACCAGATTTTTTTCCTGTACAATGTCAATATTAAGAATTAAAACGACCAAATTGACTGGTTTCCTGTAAGCCAGGTGTTGGTTGTATTTAATTGCAAATATTGACCTATGCAAATATCGATAATAGGGTTAGTGTAACGCATATTGATCTAAATATTATAACGTTACGGAATTTCGTAACTATTAGAAATTCAAATTGGTTCATTAGCAATTGACGTTTGAGTATTGAGTAATATTATCTTAAGTGGGGTATAGTTACCTTTGGCTACAAATAAGTGTAAAGTTGCGAGAAGCTACTTAAGAATAAATAAATAAAGTTGTAACAACAAAAAATTTGTTTTTGGAATAAAGTTACAATGATGAAGATGGTAGGGGTGGGCATAATCGAAAATTTGATAATCGATTAATTCAAATATTGAAATAATCGAATGATCTGATAATCGTCATTCGATTATGCCCACCCCTAGAAGATAGTTAAGTTTATAATTTAGGTAGTAAGGAGTTTTTCCGAAGAAATTTAAAGATTAATTTAATTAAATCCTCATTATCTCCCAGAACTTTCGATGTATCTTGAATGAGCCCCATTCAATGAATGATGATTAATCGAGAGGTCTCCATTGCAATATTGGCACAGGGGTACAGGCCCATCTTCAGATGGGAGGTTTTCCCCGTCGTACTTTTCTGACATTGAAATGAAAAGAAATGAAAAATAATTTTTATTCTGGGGCAGCTAGTCCCCTAAGAATAATATAAATGTACAATATAAGATTTTACTTCTGGCTATGGTATAGGGTTTATCAGATTATGATATATATGGATCTGCATATATATAAATATATACAAACACACACACACACACACACACACACAAACACACGCACACACACACATATACACAAATATATACAAGCACAAAGTCATATTACAACCGTAAATAAATCCAAATAATAAAATATATTAAAACAAAACAAAAAATAAAGAAAGAAAGAAAGAAATTTGAGATAAAAATAAATGCACCTTTGGATTTCCATCTTTTCCGTTCCCTCGAAAATTTTCTACAAGGGAAACCTACTCTTCAGAAGATGACGTTAATCCTTGACGGTGGTAACTATTCCGTGTATTAAATAAACAAATTTTAAGCTGTTCATCAATTTTTCAATTTTTTTCTCAAATTCCCAAACCCTATATATCCTTTTAAAAACGTCTTAATAGCGATCATAATAACAGAAATTGACCCAGACAAAGTCGCGGGCAACAGCTAGTATGTTAATATGAATTTTTTGTTTATTTCGTGTTAGTGCCGTGCAATTACGAAACACCCTATGTAGCCAGAAGTTAAATATTTTATTGTATATGTATTTTATTGTTAGAGGACTAGCTGTCCCTGAATAGAAATTATTTTCCATTTCATTTACACACTAAGAATCAGACATGCTCTGCACGGAAAAATTCATCATTTTAAACTGAAATAATTTCCAGTAATCACTGACACGTGTCTACTATTGCAGAACCTCAACCTTAAAATTGATTATTTACCAACAGTTCGAAAAACTTAAATGACAGATCTAACATATAATGAACAATATTTATTCTCCAACTCTGGCATAGAAGGCTGTTTTGCTAGCCACAATACCATTGGTGTATATTAACGCCTGTAACGATATATTAATTGTTGTATGAATTTTTTATATTCCGTTTTAGTTTATTATTTTCAATAATGAACCTTTGTAATCTAAATTTGAAACCTTTGTAAAAATTTTAAGAAAATCCTTGAAGATATAGAAAAATTTTATGAGTGTTCTTAACCAAAAAAAAAAAAAAAAAAAAAAAAAAAACGCGAATAAAAATTTTAAAAAACGAAAAAAGAAAAGAAATACTCATTTGTGACGATAGAGAAAAGTATGTATAGAGTTTTAGAATCAGTAAAGCGCGATAATTTTTTTTTTTTTTTAAATTGAAATCTCACCTATATATACGCTTGCAACTACGTTGTTTTCGAAGATATAGAAAACATTTATTAATGTTTTGTAACTAATACCGCGAATTATAAAAAAAGAGGGAAAAAAAGAAAATAATTGTAATTTTACCCATAAATACGCTCATAACTCAGTTATGTTTGAAGAAAGAGAAAAATGTATTTAGATTTTTAGAATCAGTAAAGAGCGATAAACGAACAGAAAAAAAAAAAGGTTATTATTGAAGATAGATAAAACTGGAACAGATTAGCAGCCCTAATTTTGTTATTTGGAAATAATAAACAGTAGTGTAATAATATTTTCACTTTTAGGTCATAAATTCTCATTCATTACAACAGATCTTGGAAAAGACACCTGAACATACTTGTACAATATATTTATTGACTAAGCTTCAAGAACCTAAGAAAACTTATCCTTCACCACACACAGACTCTGAATACAATTAAATGATCAATTAAAAACCTATTGAGACTACCTAATTCGTATTACGCAAGTTGCTTCGTGATGGGAACCTTAGTTACTAACTTATTTTCAAGGCCCACTGACGCACGCAATGTTTTGTCCTTACTGCAGGTAAAAAAAAAGTTAAAAATGTATAAATTGGATTTGCAAATCACCAGATGTTAAATTTCCTTGAATTGAAATTTTTCATATATCAATAAAAAACATTTATTTTCTATTAAATTATAAAGCAATGGAAAATATTATTAAAAAACAGTCAAAAAAAGGAGAATAATACCTTGAAATGTTAGGAGAATTGGAGATTGAATTTGAATTCTTGATATTTTATGTTTTTAACAAATTTAACCTTAATGTTGATCTTGTTATCGCGTTTATTTTTTCCTCAAATAAATGGTTACGGCTTAACAGCAAGCTGCGTCCATGGTTGCGGGTTCCATCCCAGTAGGAGGCCATAGGTTTCTGCTGTCTTTCGGTAGGAATGTAAAATGGCAATCTCGAGCCTGCGTGATGTCAGATACTCTCCAAAAACCCTATCCTAATAAAACCTGGATAGGCAAGATTTAAAGACACGCAGTAGCATACTTCGATTAGCCGCTGTAGCATTAAGTGGCGTTACATGAATGGACTTCCAAATAGTCAAGGAGATACTTCAGGGATGAAATTGATATGTTTCCACCCTCAATAAAAAATGTCCCACACATCATGAAATTGTAATGATAGAGATCAACATTGAGTTTGAATTCGATCTTTTGATATTTTATTAATATCCTCATACAAGGCCGACAATGACAAGAAATTTCTCCTAGGTACCGCGATGACTACACCACTTACTTAACAAACATTGAAAATTTCCTGACTATTAAAAAAAGCTCATTTATTTTATCATTATCAGGCCCATCTGGAAATATGGAATCGAGCTTCAGACCTCAACTAAATCAGTGATGGGTTCAATACTCAACAAAAAAAGTACTGAGTACAGTACTCAAATAATGCTCCCTGCGGAGTACAAAATCTACTCAGCTTTCCTCTTGAGCACTTCCTATTTTCTCCTGTAATCAGCATTATTGTACTTTTGAGTACTTGATTACTCTTCATTCTACATTGGAACAGATTTTTTCATTAAAGCTTATTCTGGAGAAGTTCAAAGAGCATAATGTCGTCACGCATCACCTCTTTGTAGACTTCAAAGCAGCCTATGATAATGTGGACCGCAATGAACTGGATCAAGCCATGAGAAAAATGAATATACCTATGAAGCTCATTCGTCTTGTACATATGACTATGAAAGGATCCATGCGTGTGCTATGAAAATTGAATCTGATCTCTCAAAAGAGTTCGGCATAGATAAAGGGGTAAGACAAGGTGATGCCCTTGCCTGCCTACTCTTCAATCTTGCAGAAGAAAAGCAGTAAGGAACTCCGGAATTCAGGTTGGTGGAAGAATATTTAAGAAATTGGTCCAAATTCTCGGCTATGCAGATGACCTTGACATCATAGCAAGATCGGAAAAAGCCCTCAAGGAAGCATCCCTTGCATTGGAGGCTGCAGCCAAGAAACTTGGGCTTAGGGTCAACGCAGGAAAGACTAAGTACATGCGCATAGGAGCGAAAGAAGGAAGAAAAGAATACCTCGAAGTTGGCCAGTTCAAGTTCAAATGTGTTGACAGCTTCGTCTACTTAGGAACCGAAATCAACGAACAAAATGATATTTCGCAGGAAATTCGATGGAAAATTAATGCTGCTAATAGGTGCTACTTCAGTCTAAAGAAGCAGTTTGGCAGCAAATTCATCTCAAAGCAAACCAAAATAATCCTTTACAAAACTTTAGTGCGACCAGTGTTGTTATATGGTTCAGAGGCTTGGGCATAACAAAAGCTGATGCGAAAAGGCTTCAGATATTTGAGAGGACGATCCTGCGAAAGATTTATGGGCCCGTAAAAGTAGGTGAAGCATGGAGACGACGCACTAACCAAAAACTTTACATCCTCAATAGCCCAGATGTTGTCAAGGTTGCCAAAGTTGGGAGACTCAGATGGGCAGGCCATGTAGCAAGAATGGAGGACATCGATCCCCAAGAAGATCCTCTCCGAAGAAAGAAGAGTGGGGAGGCCTAACCTGAGGTGGATGGGTGCTGTGACAGAAGATGCTAGGGTCTTACTCAGCGTTAGGGACTGGAGAAATGCTGCGCAAGATAGAGCCATCTGGCGGAGGCTACTGGAGGCGGCCCAGGTGAGGTGACGAGTTGTAGCGCCAGATGATGATGATGATGATTACTCTCATTACTGGAGTACGTTTTTATATTGTCACCAGATTAGAGAATATTACCTACATACATTAAGTAAGGATTTCATCCATTTTGAGGTCTGTTTATAATTTGTTTAGGTTTATTTTTATTTTAAACTCTTCAGATAAAATCGATATAGGGATCTCATCATCATAATAATACGATTTTTACTTCTGTAATACCATGGTACTATCGATTATAAAGTCAAAAATTTTTATTATATAATAGATAATATGAAAGAAGAGATGGTCTAAACAAATTATTAACATACCTCAAAATGGATGAAATCCTTACTTAATGTATGTAGGTAATATTCTCTAATCTGGCGACAATATAAAAACGTACTCCAGTAATCAAAGTAGTCAAAAGTACAAAAATACTGATTACAGGAGAAAAATAGAACGTGCTCAGAAGGAAAGCCGAGTAGATTTAGTACATCGCAAACAGCATTATTTGATTACAGTCCTTTTCTTGTTAAGTATTTCCACATCACTGCACTAAACCATCTAAACCTTCTGCATTCAATCCTTACAATACAAAATCTTGAAGCTCCGTATTCTCCAGAGCCACTTTATACCATGCATTTTGCACCTTTTAATGATTTTCTCAAAAACGGCTCTAACGATTTTGATTTAACTCGCTACATGGATATAGTCTGACAGTGCTTAAATGCCGATATTTTCAATTTTCTTCCTCTAAAGAACATTTAATTTAGTAGATTTACAAAAATTGGGCATATCATCATATTATAATTGATAAATGACGACTAAATATGCAAGTTGAGAAAATTTGATCAACAACTAAAGGAGAACAGCGCAGAAATATGTTTTAATGCAATTTTTGTGTTTTTGAAGATCAAGACAGTAATATAGATATATAATATACCGTTGAAAAGCTAAAGATTTTAAAAAAACTTTATCTAATACACGAATTGTAAAAGTTAATTTAGAGTGATGAAAAGCCTATAAAACTAACGGATTTACATAAATGATTGTAGTAGATTATTTAATAAAACACATCTATCTAATCTTTATATAATTAATTCTCTAACAATTTATTTTCAACTCTAAATGTATTTAAACATTTTTAAATTTATTTTAACAATGGAGGTAAGTAACCGGATTTGTTCTTGGTGTTTTTTAGCATGTTTACCGAGGGCAGAAAACTCATTACGTGTATGTTTATAAAAGGTTTGAACTGAAATAAGTGGAAGTATAAATTGAATAACGAACCAAGTCAACTTAGTGAGAAACCTCTACCTCTACATCCCATGAAGGGTCTTGGGCTCATTACATATAGAGATTATTGCTGTTCCTAGGCCAACGGTTGAGCAATGATATGATTAATCAATTATCGTACTCAACCGCCAGGTTTAATTTTCCTCACTTCTTAGGTACCCACTTTTTAGAGAGGTGGGTGTGCCCCAGGAGGGTCTCACTATTCCAGGGTCGCAACTAAGCTGAATTAACAGAATAAAATAATATTCCGCCACAGCCAGGATTCGAACCCAGGATGCGGAGAACAGTAAACTAGCGCTCAATCCACTAGACCACGCAGCTCCCACTGCTATTGGGTATTTAATATTCTGAATTATTTTACATAAAGAGTGTTTTACCGTTGTTCATTATACGGTCTACTGATGCGTTTCTCTATTTTTTATTGACTTTTTTTTCTACTGGCCTATTTGTTGTTCTTCTTTTCCTTTTAAAATCCCGTTTTTCGAACATATTTGCCAAATTCCTCACATTTTATTTCGGGAAGACAACCAGAAATCTCTCTTTTTTGAATACCGAGATATTTTATGTTGATATCTTTCTACATAACATCATTATTTTATTTTTATTTTATATCGATTCAAAAATACATTGATGTCTTAATTCTGTTTTGGGGCAAAGAACAAAGCAACAAGCGATTTTATTAAACTACTAGTTATTTATGAATAAAATTCATTTACCCAATGATCAATTAATTATAGCACATAGGTATAGTGACAAATAATTATAAGAACATTTTTAATTTTAAATTGCTAAAAATTGTTAAATAAAAGTAAAAACGTACTGCACAAGAACGTAAGCAGGAATTTCTTTGTGGTAGTTTGAACATTAATTACGTTTTTGCAGGTAAAAACAATTTGTTGTTTCTTCTTTCATTTAACGTCACTTTATGCTACAGCGGTAGTCCTGAAGTTTGTCTTACAAAATAAAAACTAAAGTCTCCTAAGTTTAATTAGGATATGCTACCATTTAATGAACTTCAATATAATTTATAATAGTAAAAAATCCTTAGTTATGCCGTCCTTCGGAGGGAGCGTTAAAAGGTGGTCCCGAGCCTGTGCGATGTCAGGCACTCGTCAAAGATTCCTATCCTAATTAAACCTGGATAGCCAAAATTTATAACTCCCATTGTAACGTCGTCCGATTAGCCACAGCAGCATAAAGGGACGTTAAATAGAAAAACAAAGAAACAAACTCAATATAATTTTTGAAAGTCAACAGGGCTTGAATGCCGATTTTACTTTCACTTACCATATATAGTAAGGGGAAGTATTGCGATCGTGAAAATTTTCGAATTCCAGTTTTCAACGGAAATACACAGTTTTAGAGTCCCCTGAGTCCAAATAACCAAGTCCCGCAAAAAGGTCTGCGTGTGTGTGTGTGTGTGTGTGTGTGTGTGTGGTAACTTCCGGGCGGAAACGGTAAGTCCTATGAAACCGAAATTTCATATTTAAGACAACTATACGCCCGAGACGTGACAAAACTTTTTTCATCAAAATGAGCTTACCAGAAGAGGCACTTTATACCATGCATTTTGCACCTTTCGAAGATTCTGATTAAACTCGCTATGTAATATTTAATGGGCTTTAATATCATGTAGGTTTTATTCTGATTAAAATGGTCTGACAGGGCTTAAATGCCGATATTTTAAATTTTCTTCCCCTAAAGTACCTTTAATTTTGTAGATTCAATAAAAATAACTATATTATCTTATTAACGCTGATGAAAAACAAGTAAATATATAAATTGAATAAATTCGATACCCAACTAAAGGAGAAAAAATAAAAAATATTTTTTTAATGCAATTTTTCGTTTTTGAACTTAAGAGCAGTAATATACTTGTATGATATACCGTTGGCAAGCTAAAGATTTTAGAAAAAATATTATCTCATACACAAGCTTTTAAAAGTTATTAGAGAGTGATGAAATGACCATAAAACTAACTGATTATTTTAGATAATAATATAATAGATTTTTTAATAAAACACATGTTTCTGTAGAAATTCCATTAACTAATTCTTTAATGGTTTCACTCATTTTGATCTCTTACTGTATTTGAAAATTCTTTAATCGATTTTAAAAACGGAGGTAAGTGAAAGTCCTGTGTTGCCCGCACCAGATTTTTTAAATTGCCTTACTTTAAAATACAGCCAAACCTCCGTTGGAACGTAAACATACTATCCTACAAGACAGAGGAAGATTATTTCCAAACCGGTCTATTAACCTTGACCCCGACTCTACAGACTCCATTGCTTCCTTCGGCCGAGGGTGGGCTCGCTGTCACAGTTTTTAGGGCATTATAACGACAATTTTAAAAATATCAGGTGTGCGCAACACACAATTATCACTTATCTCCCAACTCTCATACTCTTGTAACCAAGTTTAAAAAAAAAAACTCAATGTTGAAAAAAATATTAAATTTTTTTACGTAACAAATTTCCAACCTAGAAAGTTAGTAAACATGAGATGTGTTTGTCGGAAACATTCCATAAAGTTAGAATCGGTCATAATTACTCCGAGAGATTTGAGGTGCGTTTGGGTTTGAAACAGGGTGACTCCCTTTTACCTGTGTTATTTAATATAGCTTTAGAATATGTCATAGAAAAGGTGATGTGTACCGAGAAAGGCTTAAATATGGGTGACAAGATTCCGGTTTTGGGATATGCCGATGATCTGGTACTGCTAGGTGAAGACACGGAAACCATACAACTAAATACAAGTGTGTTAATAAAAACCGGTAAAGAAATAGGACTCGAATTAAATACCGATAAGACGAAATATATGATTAGTAGCAGAAACGGTGTCGATCTGGGTGATATTGATGTATCAGGGCAAACATTTGAACACGTAGAGAAATTCAAGTATTTAGGTTCAATTATAACTAGAAAAAATGAAATCCAGGAAGAAATAAAGTCCCGGTTAAAGGTGGGAAATGCGTGTTATTATTCGGTTGCTAAGTTACTTAGGTCGCGGCTTCTATCTAAAAACTTAAATATTAGAATTTATAAAACTATTATTCTTCTAACGGTTCTTTACGGATGTGAAACGTGGCCGCTTACTTTGAGGGATGAACAACGGCTTAAGGTTTTCGAAAATAAGGTATTGCGTAAAATATGTGGTCCGAAGAGAGATGTGGCCACTGGGGAGTTCAGAAGGTTGCACAACGCGGAATTGCGGAACTTGTATCCTGAGAATATAATTGAGATGTTGCATCGCGGAGACAGAAAAACAAAATTATTTTACTCTTTTATCCTTCAATTGTTTATCAAATTCTTTCATCTTTTATTTATTGTCCGTTTTTTATCAATGCTGAAAATGAATCGGTCAATTTTTTTGAATCTATAAAATTAAAGGTGCTTTAGAGGAAGAAATTTTAAAATATCGGCAGTTAAGCCCTGTCAGACTATTTAAATCAGAATTAAACCTACATGATATTAAAACATTTTAAATTTTATATCTGTATAGCGAGTTTGATTAAAATCGTTATAGTGGTTTTTGAGGAGGTCGTAAAAAGATGAAAAATGCATGGTATAAAATTGTCTTTTGGTTGGCCGATTTTGATAAAAAAAAGTTGCTATTACATCTTAGGCATAGACCTTCTTAAAATATGTAATTTTAGTTTTATACCACTTATAGCTTTAAAGCTAAACTTGCCGCTTACACCACACACTATTTGCGGGACTTAGTCATTTGGATTCAGATGAGCCTAAAATGTGTTTTCCGTTGAAAACTGAGATTGGTAAATTTTCATGATCGCAATACTTTCTTTGACAATATATTTCATATATATATAAGTAAGTGAAGGTAAATAGTATTCCGGTCCGGACAAATTTTAAATATTTTTCAATATAAGTAGATGCTTTAAGATGGTATTTCTCAACTTAAAAAATGTTGCTTGACCAGACCTAACAGATGATAGCCACACACCCTAGTCTAGTTCCTTTACTACACACCATCCTATTTGTACAAGCAAAAACGAGAAATTTACTAAACAGTTATGTACTTTATAAAACAATATATCGCCCTCAAACTACAGACTGGTATTTTAAAATATCATTACGTCACTTCATTCCAATGTACTAGCTATAGCTATCTCTAGGGTACCAAGTCCAGTTATTTTTTTTCTCTTTCGATTGTAAACAGTGAGATGTTAATGGAAGTGGGCATTAATATCTTATTCTTTTTTATAAACTTCTTCTCTTATAAAAGAAATTACTTGAGACAAATATATTCATTTCTATGACACTTTTGGATATTGGATTAAATTAAATTTTGTAGATTTAAAAAAAAAAAAAAAAAAATAGGCACAAAATCTAGCTAGCATTGATAAATAATAGACAAGTTGAACGAATTTGATAAACAACTAAAGGAGAAAAGTGCAAACATATTTAAAATTCAATTTTTGTGATTTGAACACAAGTATAGTAATATAGATGTATACTATACCGTTGAAGCTAAAGATTTAGAAAAATATTATCTCATAAACAAGCTTGTAAAAGTTAATAAAGGGTGATGAATAGCCGATAATCTAACTAATTATTTTAAATAATAATATAATATGGTTCTAGGATTTTTTAATGGGAGTAAAAAATCCTTAGTTACACCGTCCTTCGGAGGGGACGTTAAAAGGTGGTCCCGAGCCTGTGCGATGTCAGGTACTCGTTAAAGATCCCTATCCTAATAAAACCTGGATAGGCAAAATTTAGGACTCCCACTGTAGCATCGTCCGATTAGCCATAGTAGCATAAAGTGACGTTAAATAAATTTATTTTTATTTTATTTATTTATTCATAGAAGTTTTTTTGGCATTACAATTGTATTTGCTATCTGCTTTTTTTTTTGCAATAAGCAAATATGCTAACAACAGATGTAACAAACTACATAGATAAAAAAAAAACTAATAACTTTCAATATTTCAGGTCTCTTGGCCAGCGCCTCGATAGTCTTCTGGGCGGATTATATGGGTTTGTGGCAGTTGATAGGTTTTGAGTCAGCGGGTTTGAATTTAGGGTCAGTCTGTCATGAAATTTATTGTAACGATCAGTGGCAGTTGCAATGACGAATGGAATGTCTAGGTCAGTATGTAGTGTCTCGTTAGATACGTAAAAAGGGGCATTTATAATTTTCCTAAGTAATTTTGATTGAAATGATTGAATAATTTTGATGTTTGACTTTTTTGCTGTTCCCCATAACTCAATGCCATAAGTCCAAATGGGTTTTATTAGTACTTTATAAATAGTTAATTTGTTCGTCAATGATAATTTTGAACGTTTGTCTAGTAACCTTGAAAGAAGTCCATATCGTTGATTTAGTTCTTTTCTTTTTCGTTTGAGGTGGTATGCCCATGTTAGTCGTTTGTCAAGGTAAAGTCCTAAGTAACGTACTGTGTCAGAAACTGGTATAGGAATAGTATCGTAAAAGACCTGGGGGCAGGAATTATGTTTTAAAGAAAATGTGACGAAAAGGCTCTTTGATTGATTCATTTTTATTTTCCATGTTTTTGCCCAGCAAGCTATGTCGTCCAGATGTTCTTGGAGTGCCTTAGAAGCCTTAGAGGCATCTTTGTTGGATGTCAGGATAGCTGAATCGTCAGCAAAGGTTGCTATAAGTGTTTCTGGATGCTGTGGGATGTCAGAGCAATATATATTAAAAAGTGTTGGACCTAAAACACTGCCTTGAGGTACACCTGCTTTTATTTGTTTAATATTAGAGAACTCAGAACCTACTCTTACACGGAAAAACCTATCTTTTAAGTACGAATGTAAAATTAAATAATATGTTGGACTAAGAAATGTTTTTAACTTAGCGAGCAAACCATCGTGCCATATTCTGTCAAAGGCCTGACTCATATCCAAAAACACTCCCGGACAGTAATGTTTTGATTCTAACGAAAAAGAAATATAATCAACCAATCGGTAACACTGTTGTATTGTAGAATGATTTTGTTTAAAACCATACTGGAAATTTGGAATAATATCAAAAGAATTAATTGAATTTAGACGTCGAAACAGAAGTTTTTCGAATATTTTGGATAAAGATGGTAAAAGACTGATTGGGCGGTAGGAATTTGGATCGTCAGTTGGTTTATTGGGCTTAGGTAACATAATTACTATTGAGTACTTCCATAAAGCTGGAAAATGGGTAGTTTTTATGATAGAATTGAAAATGTTAGTTAAAAAGATAATGGCTTTTTTTGATAAATTTTTTAAAACGTAATTTGTGATTAGGTCATAACCGGGAGATTTATGGTTAGGTGAACCTTGTATAATAGTATATGTTTCGTTAGGATGAAAAGCTTTCGGCGGTAGAGTCATCTGCAAAGGGGTTTCTAATTGTTGCTCAACTAATCTTGCACTGAGTGAATCTTGCAAGTCACTGTGAGGCGCAAAGGTATTTTCCAAGTGACATGAAAACATTTCCGCTTTTTCGGCATCAGATTTAGCCCACGAATTATTAGGGTTCCGAACGGGGTGTGATACAACGCGGTGACCCAATAAACGCTTTGTAATCCGCCATATCGATCTATCATTGTTACTTAAACTTGTTAGGAGGTTATTAAAATTTTCCGTTTTAAAACGCTTCAGTTCGTCATGTACTTGCACTGAAAGTTGACGAAAAATATACTTATCAGAGGGATAACGAGTTCTCTGCCTCTTTTTACGCGCTTTTCTTTTCTCTTGTATAAGAAATCTAATAGATTCTGGAATGACAGTTAAATAAATAAATAAATAAAAATAATATAATAGTTTTTTTTTAAAAAACACATGTTTCAATATAAATTCAATTTAATTAATCCCACATGTCAAGATGAAAAGACAACTCGCAACCACCGACTGAAAGTACCATACTCTCTTTTATCAAAATCATCAAAATTAAAAATTAGACAAAAACTGAATACATACATTTAAGACTCATAACGACAGCTCCTTGGTACGTAAACAACAGAATCCTACATACAGACTTACAGCAACCATCAGTTGACCAACATATACGAACACTCTATTCTCGTTTTCACAGTAAACTTAACGGACACGACAATAGACTGATTAACGACATGTCAGTAGCTGAAATGCCGGTCAGAAGAAGGCTAAAACAAAGCTGGATGAGGGACCTCCTCTGCTAAATTAAAGCCTTGGAAGGGGTGCTGCTGGGCACTTTACTTCCTCATGCCTGTCTGATCTCACATTTGTCCAACACATCTGCTGATTGTCAGTCAGCTTTTAACAGCTGTAAATAAAGGTATTACGAGAAAAAGAAAAAAAAAAACTTTAATGATTTGTTTATTTATTTAACGCCCCTTTATGCTGTTGTGGCTTATCGGACGATGCTACAGTGGGAGTCCCAAATTTTGCGAATTATAATTGATTTATAAAATTTTTGAAGAACTATGTTAATTCCTTCAAAACATTTTACTAATCAAATTCTCAAATATTTCATGTAGGTAATATATATGTATATATATACACATACATATTTTAACTAATAGGTAAAACATTTTTGTTTATTTAATTTTAAAAAATTCTAAAATTATCAAATTGCTATATTTCGTGTTCTCATTCTAATAATCAAGACAAAAATAAAAAATCACAAGAAATAAATAAGTCATCATTTATAACATGTTCCAGTTTGTTTGTTTGTTTAGTTATTTAAAGTCACTTAATGCTGATGTGCTATTCGGACGATGCTACGGAGGGAGTCCAAAATTTTGCCTGTCCAGGTTTTATTAGGATAGGGATCTTTAACGAGTACCTGACTTTATTTTAACGTCCCCTCCGAAGGACGGCATAACCAAGGATTTTTTTCTCCCATTAAAAAATCCTAGGGCCACCTAACAATAGGCTGTTATACTAACCACCATGCTACAGGTAGCCCCCGATTCTTTAATGGTTTCATTCATTTTTATCTCTAACTGTATGTTGTTTGTCGCCCGAATTTCATGTTAAGAGGCTGAGAGAACCGAAGGAACGTTGCTGATCTTAGGATCGACCCTTGGCTAATATAAAAGAATAAATTATTATCATGTCATAACCGGGAACGAACCTGAGACACAGAGCTTGATAGATCAGTGCTTTATCATCTTGATTAACTTAAAATATAATCAAATCAGGATTCCTTTGAGAGTTCAGATATAATATAGTCAAATATGGAAAATACATAAAGATCGTTACTCCTGATAATTAAAATTCTCATCGATTAATCATTCATCGCAGAATTATCATAACTCTATATTCTTCTCCTTTTCAATTTAAAGGAATATAAATCAATGTGGCCATGGCGAAACTCGCAACATCATACCTTCACTGTCAGCTGAAAGAAATATTAATGACTTATTGGTAAATAAGTTCTTTTCGGTTTCTAACAGTGAAATAACATATTAATATTATAAACAACAAGGCACTTGATCCTATAAACCTGGAATTAAATGTTGGAAACACAAAAATCATGAAAATAGGAAGAAGATAGACCCGAATTGGATTAGTCTTTAGACTAGGAGACAAGATTGTGCAGTTGAAGCATTTTACTTTCACTTACTTATATATGAAATATATAGTAAGGGAAAGTATTGCGATCGTGAAAATTTTCGAATTCCTGTTTTCTACGGAAATACACGTTTTAGGGTCTCCTGTATGTGTTTGTTTGTGTGTGTGTGTGTGTGTGTGTGTGTGTGTGTGTGTGGTAACTCCCGCGTTAACGAAAAGTCCTATGAAACTAAAATTTCATATTTAAGACCACTATACACCCGAGATGTTACAAAAACTTTTTTATCAAAATCGGTTTACCAGAAGAGCCACTAAATACTATGCATTTTACACCTTTTTACGATTTTTTCAAAAACGGCTCTAACGATTTTGATATCGATGTAAAATTTTATAAGCTTTAATATGATATAGGTTGTATTCTGATTGAAATAGTCTGGCAGGGCTTAAATGCCAATATTTTAAATTTTCTTCATCTAAAGTATCTTTAATTTTATATATTTCAAATAATTAGACCCATCAACTTGTAAGCATTGATAAATAACAGCTATGAATATATGAAAGTTGAGCGAATTTGACAAACAACTAAATGAAAAAAGAGTAAAAATATGTTAAGGAAACATGGCCCTTAACATATTTTAAGTGCTGCTCTCTAGGAGACAGCATCATTATCAAAAGCACAACGCCAACAAGTGGCAGCCAGAGGCAAGGGACACCCTGCCAAAAATGGCAGGCAAAGGCAAGATTCCAGGTGGTCGGTAATAGGGTCTGAGACATAAACATGTACCCCATAGTATAATAGACATTGTTTCTAACCAGAAATAGTTACTTTGTGTCATGGAGGAGTAGAACATTTGGGAGCCGCCTGCCCATGGGCCGAGAAAGAAGAGAACGAAGGAGAAAAAGGATAACCAGCTGCCAAACAATAGTAGAAAATATATAGCCATTCATTTATACAGTCTTCGTCATTTAGAAAACAGCCAATCCATTATTTAACTTTATTATTGTTAGGAGTCCCCTGGAACGCCCCAGGCCTTCTGATAATAAACAAATTTTTTTTAATGCATTTTTTTTTTTTTAACATGAAAACAGTAATATACATGTATAATATACCTTTGGAAAGCTAAAGGTTTTAGAAAAAATATTACCTTGTGTACAAAGTTGTAAAAGGTGATGCAAAGTGACAAATAGGGCATACAATTATAAATGATAATTATACGTAACTATTTAATATTACTATATTGTTTAATGTAATTCATATGTTTCTAAAGAACCTGAATAAACTTTTATTTAAATTAGCATTAAAAAAACCTGTACCACTACAACCTATGAAGGGTCTTGGGCTCAGTACATATAGAGATTCATACTGTTTCTAGGCCAACGGCAGTGCAATGAGGTGATTAGGCCTTAATCCCGCCAGGTTTTTCCCCAATTAATTTGGGTACGCACTTTATAGAGGCTGGGTCTGCCCCAGGAGGGTCTCCATACCCTAGGGTCGCCCCCCGACTGAATTAACAGAATAAATAATTTTTCTGCCACAGCCGGGATTCGAACCCAGAACCAGGAGCACAGCAGACTAGTGCTCTATCCACTAGACCACGCCGCTCCCTAAATTAGCATTAAATTTTTTTTAATTTTATAGTTCTTAAATTGATTTTAACAGGCAAGGTAAGTGAAAGCCGTGTAATGTCCGCACCAGATTTTCATACGACTTTTCGTTTTTGTGCTAGACTTACCACACACACACACACACACACACACACACACACACACACACACACACACACACACACACACCCACACCCACACACGGACACAAGACCTTTTTTTGGGACTTGGTCATTTGGACCTAAAATAATTTATCGAAATCGATGAAACACTTGTGTCTCCTTTTTTATCTTATTCTAATTGAAATTGTCTGAAAAGACTTGATTGCAAAAATTTCAAAATTTTAATTGCAAAAGTACCTTAAATATGGTTTGTTCAACATAATGAACCATTCCTGATTGATAATATTAATGAAAAATGGATCAATATTAATTATGAATATAGTTAATAATTACTAGTATGATGTAGTGGCTGATATGCCTTCTATGCCCTAGTTCAAACCCGGCAGATGGCCCTAGAATTTTTTAAGGGAATTAAAAAGTCCCTTGTTATTCCGACCTTTGGAGGGAACATAAAATGGTGGTCCCTAACCTATGCGTTGTCAGGTACTCGTTAAAGATCCCTATCCTAATTAAACCTGGATAGGCAAAATTTAGGACTCCCACTGTAGCATCGTCCGATTAGCCATAGTAGCATAAAGTTTATTTGTTTATCCATTTAACGTCACTTTATGCTGTTGTGGCAAATCAGAGGATTCTACAGTGGGAATCCTAAATTTTGCCTATTCAGGGTTTCATTAGGATAGGGATTTTAAAGGAGTACCTGACATTGCACAAGCAAGGGACCACCATTTTATGTCCCCACCAAAGGATTGAATAACTAAGGATGTCATATTTCCATTAAAATCTTGGGCATAGAAAACTGTTATCTTAGTCCCTAAGCCAAAGGTGACCCCATAGCATAAAGTGATGTTAAATGAATATGTTTGTTTATTTATTTGACGTCACTTTATGCTGTTGTGGCTAATGGGACGATGCTACATTGTGAGTCCTAAATTTTGCCTATCCAGGTTTTATTAGGATAGGGATCTTTGACAAGTACCTGATATCGCACATGCTCGGTACCAACTTTTAATGTCCCCTCTGAAGGACAGCATAACTAAGGATTTTTTACTCCCATTAAAAAATCCTAGGACCATCTGCGGGTTTGAACCCTTTACCTTTGGCATTTTTGACTTTTATGGTAGCCACTAATCTACAGGTGACCCCATAGCATAAAGTGATGTTAAATGAATAAACAAACAATAACTAGAATAAAAATAAATATTGTTCTTAGTTGAAAAGAAATATCCTGATATTACAGTTAAATATATCATCGGGTTGCTACAGATTTTATGAAATAGTATAAAAAACAGATGAGTCATAGGTGATGGAATGATAAGAAAATAACTTAACTCAAAATTGATTGTTGTACTTAAAATAATCTCCTATTAATGGAATTTACAAAGAAACTTTACAATTACACACACAATACAAATACAAAGTACTTAATATTGTTCTACAACCATTTGAAAAATATTTGATTATACTTTGGCATGAGAAGTGTATGTTGTTGAAAATGTTTTGAAATTGGTTTTAAGCAAGTTCATTAAAATTATTATTGATAAATATAATTATTATGAAGTGCTAATGTTGTGTGTGAGAATGAGAGATTGCATCAGATTGTTTGAAAAGGTTGTTCAAAGATATTAACAATAGGTTATAGTTAAATAAAAATGAATGTTCCCATGGAAACAAAAGGAAAGTAAGAACAGAAACATTTAAAATTTATTTGAAGTAAGGTGTTAAGAGAAATAGGCACATCATATCTTTACTTTCAATTACCTGTATATAAAATATATATTAAGGGAAAATGAAAATTTGTGTATGTGTTTGGTCAACTCGAAAACAATAAGCTGTATGAAACTGAAGTTTCATGTTTATAAATGTATATTACTGAGATATTACAGTAAAATCTTCACTTTATACTTTGCACCTTTTTAAGATTCTCTCAAAAACGGTTCAAACAATTTTGATTAAACTTGTTAAAAGTATATGAAATTTAATATCATGTAGGTTTCATTTTGATTGAAATAGTCTGACAGGGCTTAAATGGCAATATTTTAAATTTTCTTCTTCTAAAGTGGCTTTATTTAGTTGATTTGAAAAAAAATAACCATACCATGTAGTTAGGAGTGTTAAAAAACAAGTTAATATAGAAGATGAATGAATTTTATTACCAAATAAAGGAAAAAAGAGCAAACATATTTTTTTAGATAATTTTTTTTTCTGAACAAAATAATATTAATATAGATGTATAAAATACTGTAAAGATTTTAGAAAAATGTTGTATGTTTATATGAAAAACATAATGTTGTATGAGGTGCTCAAGAGTGAAGAAAAGTGGATAAAACTAAATTATTCGATTAATTCTCCGGTCAGAATTTTTCCTTAAGAGCACAGATTTAATTTTTAAAAAAAGGTTTCTATTGAAACTCA
Source organism: Piezodorus guildinii (assembly GCA_023052935.1). Taxonomy (NCBI): domain Eukaryota; kingdom Metazoa; phylum Arthropoda; class Insecta; order Hemiptera; family Pentatomidae; genus Piezodorus; species Piezodorus guildinii. Next base: position 177,470,198 of record CM041292.1, on the reverse strand, counting down.
ATGTAATTCTTTAAAACTTTTTTTAATTCCAACTGCAACAAAAAGCTCTTGGATTGATTTCAACAATAGAAGTAAGTGAAATTAAAACTCACTATACCAATGTACATACAATTTAAAAGGCTTTAATATGATGTAGGTTTCATTCTGATTAAAATAGTGAGACAGCGCTTAAATGCTGATATTTTAATTTTTTTTTCGAAGATTTGAAAAAATGAACCCTATCATGTTTTTAGCATTGATAAAACACAGGTAAAACCAATTAAAAGAGAAAATAGCAAAAATGTTTTTTTGTGTATTTTTTTTTAAACATTATAGTAGTAATATAAATGTATAATAAACTATTACGAGTCTATAGATTTTAGAAAGAATATTGTCTTATATACAAAGTTGTATAAGGTAATGGAGGGTGATGAAAAGCGGATAAAGCTAACTGATTGTTTTTGTTAAGAGCTTCTATTGTTAAGTTATTAAATCTAAAATAAATGCTTCAATCAAAACTCAATGTAATGCTTTAAACTTTTTTCAATTTCAACTGTATTTAAATCTCTTAAATTGATTTTACTACGGAGGTAAGTAAAAGTTGTTTGTTGGGCACTCTACATTTTTAAATTTAATAGATAGAATATAATTGATATGATAGTGAGGAAATAATTTGAGAGAAATCATAATAAATATCATTAGTTGACCTTTGGGAGATTAAGGAGGAAATAGTCCAGGTGATGGTCAAAGAAAGAAAACTATTAATTAGTTTTAACTATTTATTCCTGCAGTGCTGCCAACAGGGATTTTCTCTTCATGTCTTTTATCTATTATATACTCCTGATTTACCAGATGTATTAACCAATACAGTTGTAAATTTCAATAAATAATAAAACTATTTAACGTTTGGTCAATGGTTTAAGTTGCACCATCAGTGTTTCTAAGAGAAATGTCTTAGCCAGGCCCTAATGATGATCCACAATGTTAGTCCGAACTATGTGATTGTTTTCTTTCTTTCACCGCCACCCGAACAATTTCCTTCCTGAATAAGAGAAACCCTTTTATCACTATCTTCAAACACGAATTTGGGCATCTTCAGAACAGAAAACATCACCTACTAAACAAATAGATTTAATGCATCTCTTGTACATATTTCTACCTATGCTATGGATATCATAAAATTATATTGGGGTGAGTAAAAAACAAATTTTGGTGCGCGCAACACACGACTTTCACTTACCTCTGTTGTTATAATTTAGATAACATGTAAAAGAACAACTTACATTAAGTTTCAATAGAAACGTGTGTTTTATTGAATAATCTATAATATTATTATATACGACAATCAGTTACTTTTATCGGCTTTTCATCACCCTCCGTTAACATTTACAATTTTTCGTATAAGTTGATAGAAAAAAATATCAAAATCTTTAGCTTTCCAATGGTATATTATACATCTATATTACTTTTTTTATGTTCAAAAACACAAGAAAAGCATGAACAAATATTTTTGCTCTTTTCTCCTTTTGTTGTATATCGAATTTGCTCTACTTTTATATTTATCCATTCTTTATCAAAGTTAAAAAGATGATTTGGTTAATTAATTCCTAACTCTTTTTTATTTTTGTGTGGGAATTACCACACACAGACCTTTTTGCAGGACTCAGAGGACCCTAAAACATGTATTTCCGTCAAAATCTAGAATGGAAAAATTTTCACAATCACAATACTTTCCCTGACAGTATATATTTCATATATAGGTAAGTGGAAGTTAAAATGGCCATTTTTTTTAATACTCAAGACATTTCTTTCTTAATTTCCAATTTGTTTTTGTTATTGGTTTCATTTTAATCCTAATACTATTGTATATTAAATCATTTTGTAAACATAATGCCTCCCTGTGATACTCAGTGTTTGTTAGGCATTCCTTCAACTAAAATGACACCAAGTTACGAAATTCAGTTCTTATTGTGTCACTATAGGAAACGAAAATTTACAGCGTTTAATACAGAACATTGAAGAGGAACCTTACCTAAATGAATGGACTGTGAGGAGATGTTTTGCTAAATTTGAAAGTGGCGATACAAGCTTACAAAGGCAGTCAGGATCAGGGCGACTTTTTTGGAACTTTGAAGGAGTATTTAAAGATGAGTTTGTGCCAGATGGGCGTTCTGTTGATTCAGTACTCTATATATGTATTGTATAACATTTATTAAATGTGCAAATGTTGAGGTATTTCAAATATTAATTTGTTTCATATAAATTAGAAATGTATGATATATCCAACATATATCAATGTGTCTTTGATTCACTGACACTCCATGTGTGTCACTTCTCTACCAAGCCAAAAATTAGAGTTGGGATCCCAGGACCACCCAGACTTTCTTAAGGATATAATTAAAAGGAAATTTACTCAGAGCCTTCCCCAGACTACTGTAAGCTCTGTCAGCCAACTGGCAGCCACTCACAAAAAATAGGTTTAAGGAAAAATGACCTTTCCTTTAACTATTATAGATTATCGCGGTGTGGACAATAAACAGGATACATCATGTGCCAAGGGCCTAAAAGGCTTGTGGTGCTGACAGAAAAAAAAAAATATATCAATGAAATTGAAAAGTCATGAATAAGGTACTGGTCTATTCATATTCAGGGGTCAAGTTCAAACTCAGCAGTGGCAGGATAATTTTAATAAGTGAAAGTAAAAATAGGATAAAGATAGTTTAAAAAAAACAACTGAATTTAACGGAAAACTTTGTGAAATAGGAAATTCAAAGGTCGCTAAATGATAACATTATAATAATGTGATAATAAATATAATATTTTAGAAGAGAATTGTTCTAAGTTTAATTTAATAATAAGTGAAAGTAATAAATTGGATTTATTTTTATTAGTCGATCTTTTTTATTAGCTATTTCATAACAAACTGGATCTTAAGATCTACTTAATATTTTTTTAATGAGTGTTCACTTTTTTAAATAATGCTGAAGAACTTAAAAAAAAAAATTAGTACTATTACAACCTCCTTGGTGTACACAAACCATATCATATATACCACTTGTCCTCTTCCCCACCTCCCCACCAACTATTTTCTATCAATTTGGTTCGGGTTACTAAAAATTCTACATACAACTTTAACCTGAATGAATAAGGTTATTCTGTGATAGTTTTAGATAGAAAATTTACAATCTGGAAGATAGAGGAAATTCATAAGCTTCGGTACTTTAGTTATATTTAAATTTTAATCATATTGTTATTTTATTCTGTGATTTATTTTAATGCTAATATATAATTTTGTAACAATTTGAAATAAATATACTCAGTATTTCTGTAATGAAATCCAAATATGTTTAAAATAATGTTTGAGTTATAAATTAAAACATTTTAAAAAAATTGAATTTATTTCAGTAATAATTCTTTATAATATAAATTGTATGGTTAAAAACAAATAACATTGAATTCAAAGCCTATCGGAAGATGATCACATTACATTAGCTTACAAATGGTCACATGGCATATTAACGATATGCAAATTATTTGTAGTAGACCATGTGGTCATTTTAGCCCTTACATTATTTTTTGTAAATTATTATTATAAATGTTTAATGTAAACAAAAAATAATTAACAGATATTTAAGCATGATAAATTATACTGAAACATAATTATTATTATCAATTAGCTATGATAATAATTATTATTTTTATTAATTTAACGTCACTGTATGCTATTGTTGCCAACCAGACAATGCTGCAGTGGGATCCCTAAATTTTGGCTATGCAGGTTTAATTAAGGTAGGGATAACCATTTCCACTAAAATTGATGAACCACAAGTGGCACTTGATAGAATAGAACAAGAAACTTTATTCTGGGACAATGTCCCTTAAGTTATTCATTGTTCATGAACAAAATAAATATTATAACTGCCCAAAAGCAATCATGGTAATAGTAAGTATTTACAATTAGGTTTAAATTACCAAAGAAGAGGAATAAAAGAAAAAAAAGTCATAGTGATATCTCTATGTACATATTAATAATAATAATAATAAACATAAAATTTTACTTTTACATCTCATTATATGAACAAGCCATTCACCTCACATTAGTTGCCATAATAAAATTAATATATATATATATATATATGTATGTATGTATATATATGTATGTGTGTGTGTGTGTGTGTGTGTGTGTGTGTGTGTGCCATACTTATCACATTTTTCTCAAAAAAACCTCTAATGATTTTGATAAAACTAGCTAGTACAATAATCCAATAGTCGTCATGAATTTGACATGTAGCATTAAGCTACTAAAATTATAGAAGAATGAAAGAAAAAAAACATAACAGTCTTGAAAATGGGGACAAGACCCGGAAATTTTGATGAAATAAGGAGATATAAATAAATATTAAATGAATAAATAAGGTTGATGGAAGTAAAGAATGCTTACTTAAATATGTGAAAATACATGGAGCTTCCTCGAGTCAAATAAATGAAAAGGAATTAATAATTTTTACTTTTAGGTTATTTACAGATGTTTCCGTTTTCAAAGAAAGAATGTCTTTGAAAACTTTCATTTTTAATTTTTGTATAAAATGAAATATAAATGAAATTAAGTGAAATTCGTATGATGAGTGCACCAGATTTTTAATTTTTAGAATAGTGAAATTATCTTCACTTACCTCACCAACTTTTCCTATCCTAAATTTTTTGCACAGATTCTTGGCATCTTCGGAATGGCCTATATCGTCAAAACACTCTGTACCATCTCCACCAGCTGCATAGGCTATAACCTCTTCGCCTCCTGGATGCTAATATATAATAAAAAATAAAAATGTAAATACTTGCAAAAAAAAATTAAAATAAATTAAAATAAATTTAATAATACCTCATCCAAAAATTGGGTCAAATCGTGAACAAATCCATGAATCACGACCCAGTATTTACCATCCGATCCGTTGTGCTTCTTGATTTCATCCCAAGAATAAACCTCCATCGCACTTGTGACTTTGGTGAGAAGAATATATGAAATGCTACTTCTACAAAATGTTAACTAGCTACTAAGAGTTAGGTCCTTGGCAAGCAAGGATATTTGAAGTCACAAGATTAATCTGATGCGCATAATTTGATATTCTAATTTCAATATTACCTTATCATTCTCAAAGAAATACTATTTCAAAGAAAGATAGAAAAAAGGGGGTTGTGACATCTTTTGAATAGCATTATCTAATCACAAGACATACAAGAAAGTCTGAACCTCAGTAAAAAGGCAGTTTTGTGATAAAAGAGAATCTTTTTTCTCAAAATTCAAATGACATTGAAAAAAAAAATTCTATACAGGTCAAAATACATTATTAATACAAATTTTATTAACTTACATATCTTATAATAAAAAGTATATTAATATTTATAATAATTGATTATAATTTATTTTTATTTTTATCGATAAAATTATATTTAAAAAAGACATTCATTCCCAAAACACTATAAATATGTGAATTTTTTTTGTTTTCTTCAGTAGAATTTTGAAATATTGTGTATTATAATTTAAAATTCGTTAACATTAATTTTAAATAATAAAATCAGAGGAAACACAGGAAAATCTTAATTTCAGTATAAAATAATTTTTGTGGTAAAAGAGAAAAAACAAATTTCAAATGGCAGAAAAAACGAGAAATGTTAAATAGGTCAAATACATAATTATTATTACACCTAGTTTAGAGAAATAGACTAAAATATTTATAATAATAAGTTGATCTAATAGAAAAATAAAACAAAAATACATTAAATAAAAAATGTATTTATCTAGAAAGATAAGATATACTGAAATATTTATTTTCAATTTTGCATATGAGTTTATGATGCTGTGAAGCTTTGAGAAAAATAAAGCTACAAAAGGAATTTAATAGTAACCATATTTATGAATATAATGTATTGCAAAAAATATTTATTCTGAAACCAATATTTGCAGGTCAACACTGTGTGTGTTCATCAGGGCTAAAAAGAAACAAGGATATGTGGTAAAGGTTTGTGTAGGAAACAAATGAATAAACACTGTCAAAAAGGATTAAGATAATAATATTAAAAATTAAATACAGAATGGTTAAAAAACAGTACTTTTAATCTTCTTAAATTTAATCAGAAAAAAAAAATGAATAAAGTGTATTTTGTTGAAAATCATGTGCTAATTAAAACAGCTGTTAACTTTAATTATTTATAAATATACTACAAACATCTCCCTCCTTCTAACTCATTGAGTCAATGATATTTTTTGCGCAAGTCTTTCAGATCTTCTAGTGGTTTCTTCTCTCCTCATTGGCTTATCATTCTTCTCTGGTCTTTCCCCTTGCACCGGCCTGATGAGAACTCTGTTCCGCCGGTGCCTCTTCCTTAATGCTGAATTTACATTAGAAGCTTGTTGGTAGGCTCTTCACTCACTCTGCATACATTTAATGCTTTGGACAATGATAGATTTTTTTAATTGGTAAAACTTTTTGAATATGTTTATCCTGAATGCCTCATATCAACTGAGAAACCACCCGAAGAAGATATAAACGATTTGCACAAAAAATATCATTGACTCAATGTGTTAGAAGGTGGGAGATGTTTATAGTATATTTATAAATAATTAAAGTGTATTTTGTTTAAAATCCCATGTTAATTAAAACAGATGTTTAATAAATAAAGAATTCGATATATCACTTTCAACAAGAAAGGTTGTGCTTTATAGATAAAACAGTCTCTTTTTGTTTTTGATTGTTTCTAGCCGATGGCTCACTTGTTAAGGCCAAAATGTTCCAAAAAAAAGAACATTTTTTTATTATTATTATACTGTCACTCGATAATACACTTTAATTAATAAACAAAATAAAAAATTTGTAATGAAAGAAATAGAAAATCAGATCAAATTATTTAGAATAATTTCTATAAATTAAGAAATAAATAAAATATGCAAAATGAAAACTACCAGAAAGTATAATCCAGAAAACAGTTTATCAACACAGCACCTTCAAAATACTAAATTATGTTTTAAGATTCTAGATCTAACACAGACATTCAAATCCACGCGAGTTAATGAGGTGCTTGTGGTTATAGACTATAGAATTATTAATTATTGTGACTAAGCAAGAAACTTGAATAGAAAAGTCAACAAGAAAATAAATTATGCACGTAAAAAAACACTGCAATGATATGGAGAAAATATTTTTTTTTTTAAATATCACATCAAAAAAATACAAGAACAAAACAAGAATATATGTATATTATTATAAAATGTGTCCAACATAATATTAATTGTAAAATAATGTTATAAATTAATTGCTTATTTAAAAAATTGGGTTTCAAAGTCGGATAAAATAAGAGAAATGGCCTTGAAGTATTGGGTCAGCTTGGTATTTCTTTTATTTATTTATTTTTTTCCCAGATGTTTTCATTCTTACAGGAAAAAAACTTTGAAAGTATAATCTATTAAAAGTGTCCTGGATTCTGAAAATTTAGTAATATTTATATATAATTAGTCAAAAACCTAAAAAGTATAGTGCACATAACACATGACACATACCTCACTCTTGAAACAAAGTTTAAATGAAAACAAATATTATCATTCTCCTTTACAGAGAACTTTTTTTTCTAAAATCTTAATTTTGTGCACTTTTCATTACTCCCATTATCTTACACAACTTTGTTCATCAGAAAACACCATTAATTATAAAGTTTAGCTTTTCAACGTCTTTATTATTATTATTATTTGCATTTTTAAAAAAAAAATCTGGTGCATACAACACACTTCTTTCACTTACCTCAGTTGTTAGAATCAATTTAAGAATTTTGAAATACAAAGATGAAAAAATTTAAAGAATTAATTATGTTGAGTTTAATTAGGAACATGTACTTCATTAAATAATCTATTACATTATTATGTACAAGAATCAGTTAGTTTTATTGTTTTTTTATAACTCTCAATTAATTTTCACAATTTTGTTTATAATAATATTTTTCTAAAATCTGCAGCTTTCCAACGGTATATTATACTCCTATATTACTGTTCTTATGTTCAAAAACATACAAATTGTATAAAAAAATATTTTTCCTTTTTTCACTTATAGTTTGATATAAAATTTTTTCAAATTATATATTTACCCATTAGCTTTTTCTGAATCAATTTCACCTTTTTTTTTTCGTTTTGTAGAAAAATTAATTCTCTATAACAAAAAAAAAAAAATATGAACAAAAAGAATTTGGTATTTATTTATTGATTGATTTGTATGTAAGACAAACGATTTTTTTTTTATTCCTTATTCGGTTTTTATGTGTTTTAAAACGTAAGTGCTCAAATTTGGAGGGGGAGTATTTTTTTTTTTTTTTTTTTTTTGGTCGATTTCAATGGTTCATTTTTGAAAATATTTTTTATCAAAATATTCAATTATGTAGTTGGGTTCACATGTTTGAAAATTAATTTAGTTCTATTCAAATGTATGAATTCTGAAAGTCAGAATGCAAAGGGAAAAAAAGTATAAAAATATTTATTTAAAAATATGATTTCTCCCGGTTAAAAATATATTAGAATCTAAATATACATTGTTTCAACTAAGATGGGAATAATTTCTTAACTATTTCTTCTCAACATATTTATGACTGTAGAATATTTTTATTTCAATCTGATTGTTATATTAATATCCAATAATTATTTACTGAATATTCACTGCATATAATTGGTTACATTATGATAATTGGTAGTAAGATATACAGTGAATGTACAGTAACTAACTATTTGATATTAATTTAACAATCAGAATGAAATAACACTATTCTACTGTTATAAATATGTTGAGAAGAAATGGTTATGAAACATACATCTTATTTGAAACAATATATTATAACAATTGTAATTCCTTATATTAATTATTGTAGTGTTTTCTAAAATTTTGGTTTTTCAATGGGTACTAATGCTTCTATGTACTTATTTATTTTTAAAGTTTACATAGTAAGATACATAATAATGCATTATGCTTGTAAGCCCTACAGAGGTATCAAAATACCTGTGCTTGGTTTTTGATTTTCTTAAGGAGCAGTCATTATTATCGAAATTATAAAGACCATTCCTAGTCAGTTTTTAATCGATACTTTAATATATATATATATATATATATATATATATATATATATATATATTTTTTTTTTTTTTTTTTTTTTTTTTTTTTTTAACATTACTATTATTATCTTTTTAAACTATTGTTTACATAATAACCTTTTTTTTCTTTTTTCTTTTTTTTTTCTCTTTTTCTCTCAAATACACATTTCCTAATAGTTCTTTCTTATAAAGGTTGAATATGCATATAGTGTCTAGGCGTTGATTACCTTAGGGTTTTACGCCTTAAAACCAAAACAAACAAACCTGTGCTTGGTTTTGGGCAGAAAAATAAACAAAACTCAAATAAAAAAATAACATTTGTACAATATAACTTATATTTTACCAATCAGTAATCTTAAAGTAATATTGTATATTTTAACACAATTAAAATTTTAAGTGATTAACAGATATAACATTTCTATTAATATGATACTAAACATTATACAAGATCTATTTTTTTAATTTTTGTTCTACGTGATTTGGTATTTCTTAAGTTTCTTATATTAAGTTTTAAATATATATTTATATCAAATTTTTCTATTTAATCAAGTGTTTTGTTGACTGTACTTGGATTCTAATTCTCCCTTAATATTTTTAGTTCATTAGAAGTTGTAAATGTTAGTAGGTTCAAAAATATTTTTTTTTGCTTTCTACTGTTTTATATGTAATAGGTATTAATAATTTTTTATTTCTAGCTATACTACTAGATTATGTGAATTTTTATTTTAAAGTATCATAATGACATATGAGCGAAACAAAAACAAATAGTCAATACAAATGTAGTTGCTTATTATCAACAAACAAATTATTCATGAAGACAATTTTAATTAATTTAGTCCAATGAAATGAATTATTTGGAAGAATTATATATTAATCATAAATAATTGCAAAAATAAAATATTTTTTTAATTTAACAATTAACCATCTTTTTAAAAAAAAATAAATATACTGTTCAACCTAATTTTTATTTTCAATAATTATTACCATTATGTTTTACTATTTTTACTTTCACTTACTACATATATTAAGGGAAAGTATTGCGATCGTGAAAATTTTCGAATTCGAAAAAAAAAAAAAAAAAATGAAATGTGGTATTAGTCAGTGAAAAATAGTTTCATTTTATAATATGATTTTCTATAAAAAAAAAAATAATAAAACTGTTATGAATATTGATAATATTAGTTTATTATATTAATATATATTTATATATATAATATATAATAAAAGTATTTTCTTTAAATTCTGAAAGATTTAGGCTAATTAGAATAAAATTTAAAAAAAATTTACTATAAATTTGTATTAAGTGATTTCTATTATAAAATAATCAATATATATATATATATATATATATATATATATATATATATATATATATAAATATAAATATGACTGATACAAGATTAAAGATTATAGAAATATCTAAATATACACCGTTTCAACTGACATGCAATGGTGAAGCCAGAGAAATGTTTACATTTTGCTCCCCCACTACTTGCGCTGTTGTTAATTGAATTGTTGAACCAGTCTGAGATGGAACCTCCAAAACTGCACAGGGCCATACTTGATGGTAACATAGATTTGATAAATGATCTTTTATGGAATGGTCATAATCCGGACGAGAGTTACGTCGAATCGAGCATGAATACACCACTTCTTTTAGCTTCTTCGATAGCAGACATTGATATATTAAGGTATCTATCTATAATACTCATATAAAATAAAATAGAATAGAAAAATAATTATTCTGGAACTGGTTCTTGTAAGATAGATAAATAACCTTATTTTTAGTTAATTAATATTGTGTTAACCATGTTAATAATGTGTACATGTTAATTAGCATTGTGACTAACGAAGTTCATATAAATGAAGTTTGCTATATTATGAATTTTCATAAGTAGTATATCTTTTATGTCCCATAAGAATAAAAGTAATGTACATTTGAAATATATAACATGTCTGGTCAACAGGCAAAAGAAATATAATTAATTATTATTTGCAATGGTGGAATAAGGAGAAATATTATAAAGGAACAAATAACACAAAAAAAAAAAAAATAAAAAATAATAAAAATAAAAAAAAAGATATATATATATAGAATAAACTTGAATTTTGTAGTTTATTACAACATGATTTATAAAAATAAACTTGAATTTAGTATTTGATTAAAATCATTAATTATATGTATAAAAAATATAATAAACTGATACATTAGTCTCTAAAATGTACTAAAGGATATTTTTTATGCAAATGATATTTTGATCTTCCTTATTTAGTTTTATTTCTAATGATATTTTTTTATTAAATAAGCTGTTCAATTCAGTAATTGATAACTATATTATTTCATAAAAATCATTAATAAAACATATGAAAACTTTGATTTCCAAAAAGTTACAACAAACATTAGAAAAAAAATTATATTTTGACATATTTATACTATTAATTATTATCTTACTTAATTACTTTTAAACACACAAGTTCAATTTGAAAATTGCAGTCCTTCGAAAAAGTCCTAATTATATATTGAATTTCATTTTGAATCATACTAAAACACTTCTAAAAACATTAAAATAAATTTATTTATACAGTAAAAATATATTATTAATGTATTAATATTATAAAAAATAATATCCTATACAATTTTCTAAGATGGATTTATTAACTATTGGAAATTATCACTGATTTTGATGTGAGCATTCAAATAAAGAAAAACAAAAACCAATAGTTTTAGTGTTTTGAAGAAGAAAGTATTTTTTAAATGTAATTAAATTGATAATTTTAAGTAAAATAAAATTTTAAATCATTATTTTATATTAGAATCAATAATGAATATATCAGATGAATAAAAAAATTTTTTTTTTTTTTAAATACTTTTTGAATTTCGAAACAATTTTGATATTTCGGGGATTAATGTCTTTTTTTTAAATTAAGGTCTTATTGGTAATAATAGAATTTACGTTTACAATTCTAAATTTTATTTTTAAAATATTCAAATAATATTTTTGTGATTCCTGAAATAGATATTGCAAATTATTGTTCCAATCATTACAATAGGGGTACTCACTACGTTTGCTATAGCATGCTATTTGTGCTATTGTGCTAAACCCACCAATTTTATACAGGAAATAACTGTAGAAACTCGACGGGTTTAGCAAAATAACACAAATAGCGTGCTATAGCAAACGTAGTGAGTACCTCTAATAATGGTACATTAAATTATTACAACAAATAATGCTACATACTCTCATATTATTCATTAACATTTTATATTATTTTAGTTTCTTAAAATTAATCAAGTATGTTCTAGTAACAGCCAATAATAACAGTAAATGTATCATTTGCTTAATATTTTTATTGTAACTTTCGAATTGTGTAAGGTCACAGCCTCCTAATTACTGTTAAACATTTTCAAAGAATTACTGGAAGGAATTAGTGGAGGTGCGGTCAGTAAATGAAACATCAGTTTCCATTTGCCCAATACAATTTACAATGGGGTTACAATACGCCCATGATGACCCACAATGGGGGTCGAAACGTTGGCAGAAAATAAATGGTTAAAACTACTTAATTGTTTCATTCACTGACCGCCACCCCGACTAATTCCTTCCAGTATATACAAACTGGAGAGTTTGTTTGTTTGAACACGCTAATCTCAGAAACTACTGGTTCAAATTGAAAAATTCTTTTTTTGTTTAATAGTCCATTTATCAGGAAGGCTATAGGCTTACAACACCACGCTGCGACCAACAGGAGCGAAGAATCAGTGGGAAATCTTTTAAAAAAATAACGGGAAAAATCAACCTCGCATCCCAGCGATTCCAAATGATTTACCATTTAATTTTAAATAATTCAATTTCCCGTTGTTATCTTTCGCTGTAACAATTAATAAATCACATGGGCAAACATTTAAACACGTTGGAATCAATTTACGTCAAGATCGGGTTGCGGAGAAAATCAGTATGTTCTGCCAAAAGAAAATAAAACCAAAAATATCATTTACGCAAAAGTACTTTAAAATATTGGGTTATCCGAAATGTTCGTTTTGATTTTTAAAATAAAATTTACCTTTTATATTTTCTACTAAAAATGAATCACGAAGCTAATGTTTATTTATATGTCCCTAATCTTCATGGAATTAACTATTTTTACACACTAAATTCGTTTTTATTAAGGCTCAGTCGTGTAATTTATTGCAAACCAACATGAATGACGGTTCGGTACATTTTCGGCATATTATGCTGTTCTTTTTTTAAAAGGTAAAAAAGTATCACAAACTCCAAAAAAGATTCGTGCGGTGTTTTTACAAAGTGGTTTTCGCGGTGCAGATCAGGAGATTCAATTTGGAAGACCAACCCCGGGCTGGCCGGAGTTCAACTCTTGACATCGATGATATTAAGGTCATCACAAACAATCCACGAATCACTGTCCGTGAGATAGCTGCGGAGTTAAGAGCCTGCAAATCGACCGTTTTTGATCATCTAAAGAAGACCGGGAACGTCTTTCGTTACGGCGTTTGGGTTCCCCATGAACTCAGTGAAAGGAATCTTATTGAAAGGATTTCATGTGATTTGCTGCTAAAAAAAATTGTTTAGGATCCAATTTTGATACAAGTTGTTACTGGTGACGAAAAATGGATTCTCTACATCTACACCAGCCAAAAAAAAAAAATCTTTGGGGTTGCCTGGAACGACGCCGCTCTCAACATCGAAGACCGGCTTGCATACAAGAAAGGTGATGCTCAGTATTTGGTGGGATTGGAAGGGACCCATTCATTTTGAGCTCTTTCCACAAAACCAAACTATAAATACGGACTTTTACTGCGCCCAGTAAGATGAATTGATGGCAGCAATTGAAGAGAAACGGCCAGTGTTGGCGAATCGGAAAGGAGTGCTATTCCACCAAGACAACGCTGGGCCCCATGTGTCTTTAAGGACTCGGCAAAAGTTACTAAGGATATAGGAGGTTTTACCTCACCCGCCGTACTCTTCTAACATTGCTCTTTCGTATCTTCATATTTTCCGTTCCCTCGAAAATTTTCTACCAGAGAAAATCTACTCTTCAGAAGATGACGTCAAAACGGACCTTTTATTGTTCTTCAGGAGTATGGACAGTGAGTTTTGGAAAAAAGGGATAATGGACCTTTCAAGCTGTTGAGAAAGGGTAATCGCTAACGGTGGTAACTATTTTGTAGATTAAATAAATAAATTTTAAGCTGTTCATCAATTTTAATTTTTGCCCAAATTTCCCTAGGAACTTTCCGGACAACCCTGTTTATTCTTTTAAAAACGTCTAAATAGCGATCATAATAACAGAAATTGACGCAAAGTCGGGAGCAACAGCTAGTATTTTATATAGTTCTATAATATTTTCATTGATTCTTGAAGATAAAAGAAAAAAAAACAGAAACTGTTTTTCAAAATTTTATTGAAGTTTAATGAGACCTTATAAGGAAGAAAGGAATTTATTTACTTCCTTTAATTGAATTGATAACTATTTTAGGATTAAAAAAAAAAAAAAAAAAAAAAAAAAAATATATATATATATATATATATATATATATATATATATATATAACTAAAATATAAATATTGAGTAAAAAATTTCCTTGTTAGACAATCCTGTTAAAATACTTCATATTTGAAGAAAACTGTAAATTTAAAGTTTGTTACATATTTTTAACATAAATTACATACACATAACATAAAAGAAGAAAAACATCATTAATAACCTGTAGCATGTCTATCAATAACAAATTATTTTACAATTACACTTTATGATATATCTTAATAAAGTTTGAAATTTTAGAGTGAAGTTTGAAAAATTTCATAACTAAGATATGCTAGTTTTATAAAATAATATATATAATCAAAAATTGAGACAATGTTTTTGAATATGCATGCAGTTAGTACTTATTGAACAATTTCATTTGATTCTTTTTTGCATTAATGTCTAAAATTATATGTTTGTTTTATGGTGAGAACTGCTTTAGTATTATTTGCAATAAAATTCAATGGGTACCCTTTATAAATGGTCAAACTGCAATGTTCAAACACTTTGCATTTTTTAGATGAAATTTAATGACATATTTCCATAAAACTAAATGATTTGAATACAAAGATGTCAAAATATTATTTTGTGGAAAATTTCTTTAAGTATAGAAATCACCTTCTCTATCATCTTATACTAATGGTATATACCTTTATTCATTTATTTTTTAAAAGAATTTTACAAAACAACTAGTGAGCCCATCACTAGAAATTGAAAATCTACACGTACTTGACAAATATTTCCTTCCAGTTCCCCCTTCATCAGAACCTTCTTAAAATGCATGAAACATCAAATAAAAAAAAAAAAAAAAATTACATTGAAGTTAGCTTTCTTTGTGTATTTTAATAAATGTTTTCTGTTAAATAAAGTTATGGGGATCACCTATAGCAGAGTGGCTAGCATAACAGCCTTCTATGCCAAAGGTCATGGGTACAAACCCATGGGTGGTCCTAGGATTTTTTAATAGGAGTAAAAAATCCTTAGTTATGCCGTCCTTAATGAGAGGGGACATAAAAAGTTGGTTCTGAGCCTGTGCATGTCAGGTACTCGTTAAAGATCCCTATCCTAATTAAACCGGGATAGACAAATTTAGGACTCCCACTGGAGCATAGTCCGATTAGCCACAGTAGCATAAAGTGATGTTAAATTAACAAACAAACAAATAAAGTTATTTATAAAAGTAAATTTTGATAATTCACAAATTGAGGCCAAAACATGACTTAATTTTTAAACAAAAAGATTTTAACAAATATCTTTTATTGATTAGTATAATTATCTTAGGATTAATGAGGTCCATTCATTTATTTAATGATTAATTTATCTAAAGATAGTTAATAAAATCTTATTTAAAATTTTCTTCAAATTTCAACAATTCTGTTTGTTTTTTTATTAATTTAATATTAATTTGTGCTACTGAAGCTAATCAATCAGAAGATGCTACAGTGGGTTTTAAATTTTGCCTATTCAGGTTTAATTAGGAATCTGTAACAGATATTTGTTTTTATAGATGTTCAGGACCGTGAATTTTTGTCCATTCCGAAGGATGGAAAATCTAGGGCCATCTGCCTGGTTTGAACCCAAGACCTTGGATATAGAAGGCTCAAGCTAGCCGCTAAATCACTGCTGACCCTGAACAATTCTTATATGATTATAAAATATAAAAATTTATTAATTATTTTTTCCTGTTAGTGATACACTTTTAAACAATTGAAAAATAATCAATTATCAATTCAATAAAAGGAAGTGAAAAATTCCTGTATTCCTAATATGGTTTTATTAAACTTCAACAAATTCTGAAACAATTACTGAGTTTTATTGCTATCTTCAGGCATTTTCTAAAATAAAATTAAAATAGCAATAATGTTTTAAATAACAATTATTCAATTTATGCTACTGTTAATTAGAATGAATAAAAGTAATGAAAAATAATTAGGTACAAGTCGTAGGGAATAAAACACATTACAATAAAGCACTGCAATAACATTTTAATTGAACAATAAAAGTAATAATGTCTATATAATTAACTAAGACATATGACTATTGATTTAAATATTTCAAGTTTAAAAAATATGGAAAAAAATACTAATTTTTCTTTTAATTATCCTAAAGTTGTTGAGGCTGTCCCATTGAAAATCTCAACAAAATTTGAAATCTACTTCTAAAATATAATAATATAATATAATAATTACAAGTGATAATAGGTAAAAAATAAAATTGGAAATAATTGTCCATGTCTATTACAAGAGTATACTTAATTAATTACAAGAAATTAAAGTAATTTACAAATAATAAGTCGAGTATATTAGAATAGAATACATTAAATACAAAACAATGTTATAAAAAACATATTAAACAACAAAATATTAATGTTTAAGTAATCAAGTCGTAAAAACAAGACTATAGAACATTGTTTATGAAAACTTTTGTTTCATAAAACCACAAAATGATTAATAACTTAATAAGAATTAATTTAATTTAATAAAATTCTTCATTACAAATTTAATATAAATAATATGCGATTATTATTAATTAAAACTTCATTTAAAAAAAACATAATAATAAAAGAAATAGTAGGGTAATCTCTTAGTGAAGGTTTATCATGCAGAGAATTTTGCTGAATAAACATTTTAAACTTTTGTTTATAATAAAGGTCATGATCAATTCAAGGTTAGCTTGGTTCAATTATGTGACATGAAATGATACTAAAAAACATTATTTTTTTTTTTTTTTTAATGAAGAAGGATAATTGGGTGTCGAGCAAGGAAACACAACAGCAATAAATATGTATTAACTATTTAATGCCAACATTTGTAGACCCACATTGTAGGTTGTCATGAGGACTTGAAAGAAACAAAATAATAAAAACATATGTAAGAATAAACACTAAAAGTTAATAGATATTCTATTAAGTTTGTTTATTCATTTAACTTTATGCTACTGTGGCTAATCGAACGAAACTACAGTCGGAGTTCTAAATTTTGCCTATCCAGGTTTAATTAGGATAGGGATCTTTAACGAGTAATTGACATTACACAGGCTTGGGACCACCTTTTTATGTTCCCTGAGAAGGACGTCATAACCAAAGATTTTACTACTCCTATAAAAATATCATAGGTCCACCTGCCAAGTATGAACCTGAGACCTTCAGCATAAAAACCTGTTATGCTAGCCACTACACCACATATGACACCAGGTGGTGAAATATATGTAAAATTTACATATTAAAATTAATAACTATGAAATTAAGAAGCAAGATTCTGATTTCATTATTAGTACTTTGTTTGTTGAGTGCACTCCCAATCAACTTCTCCATCATATATACTCTACGGTCAACCATTATTCCATAATTATTGATATAATTATTTTATTTTTTATTCATCAGACTATTGTGCAATCACAGTTGCAACATGAACACAAGAACGATTCATGGAGAGACAGCACTACATTTAATAATATCATCCAAAAGAAATCTAGATGATGGAATAAAACTGTTACTCGACTACGGATGCGATGCTAATATTCAGGAAAGCCTTTATGGTCAGACCCCACTACACGCTTTGGTAAAACATCTTGTTGCAATAGGAGATTACAGTGATAGTTCAATGGCGACTTTGAAATACCTGATTGAAAAGAGTGATCCATTCATCGGAGACCATAGCAACAGAACTGCATTACATAGGGCATGTTTTGCAAAAGCCCATCTCTACTGTATTCAGGTAAGAAAAATATTCATAATGTTTAATATATGGTTTAGCCTTATTTTTTTTTTAGTTTGTAGTATTTTCTGATTATTATCTTTTTGTTTATTCATAGAACATCACTTTACCTGCCGTGGCTAATCAGGCGATGTTACAGTGAGAGTCATAAATTTTGCATATCCAGATTTAGTTAGTTAGGTTAGTTAGGATAGGGATCTTTAACGAGTACCTGACACCACACAGGCATGGGCCACTCCCTTGGTTTGGGCCACTACACCACAGACGGACCCCATTTTCCTCTTTTTTTAAACTAGTAGTTATCTTATTTTCCTAGTACTGATGATGATCTAAATCTTAGCTTGAAACTTTGACACATTCATCAACACAAAATATCATATAACACTATACAAAATATAATTTTTAAAAAAAATCTATTTATTTGTAGGAGTTTTAACAATAATGAAATTCGCGATCTGTTTGAGCAATAAGCAAATATACTAACAAATGAATAGAAATACAACTGTTAAGAACAAATACAAAGAATATGAAGATTATAATATAAAATAGATTTTAAAAAAAAATGACGGTCAGTGTAGAAAGTCTTTTAGCCAGCGCCTCGATAGTCATTAGGGCAGATTATAATGGTTTGTGGCAGTAGATAGGTTCTGAGTCAGTGGGTTTGAATTTAGGGTCAGTCTGTCATGAAACTTATTGTAGCGATCAGTGGCAGTTGCAATGATGAATGGAATGTCAAGTATGTATGTAGTGTCTCGTTCGATACATAAAAAGAGGCATTTACAATTTTCCAAAGTAATTTTTATTGAAAAGATTGGATAATTTTGATATGTAACTGTTTTGCTGTTTCCCAGCAAGTCCAAAACGGTTTTATTAATACCTGAGTGCAAGAGCCGTGTTTTAGAGAAAATGTGATGAGATCTTACATTCATTTTTATTCTTCATTTTTCGGCCCAGCAACATCAGTTATCTTTGGACTGGACTCCTTGAGAGGCCTTAGAGGCCTCTTACAAAGGTTGCTGTAACTGTTTCTGGGTGGTTTGGGATGTCATGCAATACATATTAAACAGTGTAAGACCTAATACGCTGCCTTGAGGTACTCCTGCTTTTGTAGTTTTAATACCTGACCTACCCTCAATAAGAAAAACCTATCTTTTAAGTACGATTGTAAGATCAAGTAATATGTTGGAGGAAGAAATGTTTTTAAATTAGCAAACAAACCATCATGCTATATTCTCTCGGAGACTTAACTCATATCTATAAACACTCTTGGACAATAATATTTTGATTCTGAAAAAAAATAATAGAAAGGTAATTATTTTAAATAAAATGTCTTTAATGCGACTTTTTGCCACAGGCTCTACTTGACTGCGGTACAAACAACCAAAATACAAGAGGAGAAAACGCATTGCACGAAGCACTTGAATCGGACCACAACCTAGAAGTTATTACCCTCTTAGCGAACAACACTGATTTGAATCAAGTAACGACGTATGGAGAAACGCCTCTTCATATAGCAGCAAGAAAAGTGAGTCATCCACCATATTATAATCCACTCAAATATTATGAATTATCTCATGTCTTATTAAAAACAGTCAGTAATACATTTTTAGTACCTTTTGACGATTCAGCATCTTTTTAAAAAAATGTATTTAATGTAATTTATAACTGTATTAAATAAATATAAATAGTAAATGTGAAGTATGAATAAATTATATGACAATGTCTTATGAATGAAGTATTCGTTTATAACACTTCAACAAATAATTTAACTAAAAAAGAGAGGATCCCAAATGTGTCTCCCTGATTTTGATGAAATTTTTTTTTAGGTCAAACTAAACATTTAACCATTGCAATCTGAAAAATATTACAGACTTCCTTGGAGTCATGTAAAAATATCAGAAAGTTTGTGAGCAAAACACCTATTTTAATTAATATCTCTGGTTCTAGTGAAGGTAGAGAAATGATTTTGTAGTCAAAATTACCCTATTTCAATAAGGAATAATAAAAAATAAGGCATTAACATATTTGAGTTTTATGCTTGGTTATAGAATTATATAAATTAAGTTAAATTTTAATAAAAAATTGTAACACTTTTTTTAAGAGAGAGGAATCTTAAGATAAGCACAGTTTTTAAGAAACCACGTAAAAGTACTGTTTTGACGAGATTATTTATATTTTTAGGGTTATAACAAAAAATAAAACTTACATATTTTAATGGCTATTTTAAAAAAAATCATCTTCTTTGAAATAGGATATTTTCTACAACATAATATTTTTCTACCTTCATTAGAACCAGAGATATTAATTAAAATGTGTTTTTCATGGACAAACTTTCTGATTTTTTTCTATGACTCCTGGGGGTGTTGGCCCCTAATATTTTGCAGATGCTAATCGTTTAATGACTAGTTTCATCTAAAAAAAATTCATCAAAATAGATGAGACACATTTGGGATCCTCATCTTGTTGGTAGGTACTGAAGCCATCTTCTTTTCAGTCACTTCAGATGGTTATCAGTGGATTCATGAGGGCAGGGAGTAGATAGATCACCAATACTCGATTCTATTATGTCCAAATAGATCTGATAATGGTAATATAAATGAGCTTTTTGTAACAGACTGCAAGTTATGATCATTTGTCAAGTAAGTGTTGTAATATTCAGTATCTATGAGTAGTATCCTGCCGTTTCAGTATTTTGTGAGGATTCCAAGTTAGATGCTTGTTAACTTGAAGTCTTAGGTATCAGATTTATTCTACAGGAATGAGATTATTAAAGGATTCTGTGGGGCAGGAAGTCATCCGTTTGCAATAAAGAATAGAGGTAATTTGTTAGGATTTATTTTAATCCTTCAATAGTGACACCATTGTCCAATAGCTGCCATGTGGGAGCGAAGGGTTTGGGATGAAGTAGGTAGGTCATTATGGACAGATAGCACACATATGTCATCAGTTTATGTAAGGAGGATGGTGTTACAATAAAGAATGATTAAAAAATTATTTTATACAACTAATAAGGATTTTTTAAATTGCAAGATGAATATCACTATGCCCCCTAATTAACCCTTAATAATTTTTTTTCTAAAAACAGTTATTTAAATCTAACTAAACTTAACAAAAAAATTGGATATTTCATAAGTGGTATATTTTTTCCATGCTGTACTTTGTTTCAAGGGAAGATCTTCAGTTGTCCAGTGCTTGTTGAACTTCGGAGCCCCCGTGAATGCTCAAGACATCAAAGGAAATACGCCTCTGCATTCTGCCGCTGAAAGAGGATACGCCGGTGTTGTGGAAGTGATCTGTTCTTGCCGAGACATCAACTTGAACATACAGAATCGTGAAGGATCCACAGCATTGCATGTGGCCGTTGAAAGCGGTTTTTTACCAGTGGTAGAGGTAAAGCTTAACTTAACTAATGGCAGAAAACCAAATGATGATTTTGAAATGTCAACTATATTCCCTTATGTATGCTGTATGTAGCATTTTACTTACAATATTGGGGTCACATCTAATGTAGTGGCTAGCTTAACAGCCTTCTATGCCCTAGGTCATGGGCTAAAACCAGCTGATGACCTTAGGATTTTTCAATGGAAGTATAAAGTCCATGGCTATGCCAAAATATGGATATAAAATATAAAATATAAAAGTGGTCCAGAGCCTGTGCAATGTCAGAACTAGTTTAAGATTCCTATCCTAATTTAACCTGAATAGACAAAATTTAGGACTTCAAATGCAGCATCATCTGATTAACCAAAGTAGCAAAAAGTAACGTTAAATGAATAAACTAAACTATTGGGCCAAATTTTTTGTTATTCAGCATTTACCTTACAGGTCATTCCACATTAGTTCACAGAAACCATTAACATCAGTGTTTAGGTTCAACATGATGGCCACCAATGTTTAATTATGTTTAATGCCTATTATATATCTGTGGCAGTCGTGAATAAGTGGTTAAGTCAAAATCTTTCATTTTACAGGGGAGAGACTTAAAGTTTTATGAAATACCAAAATAGAGTAATTAACATATATGAAAATACAGCTTTCTTTCCACCTGAAATTTCTTCAACCAAGAAATTTCTTTAACCAATTTAACACGATGAGGAGATGGTCTGAGGGAGCGATACATGGAGTTAACTAATTTTTTATATAACTCGAGTTATCTAGTTTTCCATGACCGCCACAGATATAATACTTGTTTGGTAGTTGATGTAGGATGTTATATTCATTTAATATATTTAATTAATTTGTAAATTTTGTTTATTCATTTAATGTCACTTTATGATAGCGTGGCTAATTGGATGATGCAACTGTAGGAATCCTCAATTTTGCCTATCCAGGTTTAATTGGGATAGGGATCTTTAATGAGTACCTGACATAACACAGGTCCCCTCCGAAGGACGGCATAACTATGGATATTTTATACTCATTAAAAAATCTTAGGGCTACCTGCAGATTTGAACCAAGAACCTTTTGCATTGTAAGCTGTTATGCTAGCCACTACACTATTGGTAACCCTATTTACAAAGTTTACGGGAATCACTAGGCATATAATAAAAAATTAAAAAAACAGAAAAAAAACCCTAAATAATTGTTATTGGTTTATTATTTTCAATAATGAACTAATATAAAAAATTCACCTTCTCCCTCAAAATTGGAGGTTTTACATTTTAAGATAAGTAGAATCTACATATAAAACAATAAAGATCTGTTTGTCAACCATTAACCAATTTTAATTTATGCTTCAGGGATTACCTGTAGCATGGTTGTTAGCATAACAGCCTCCTATGCCAAAGATCCCGGGTTAAAACCCGCTACCTAGGATTTTTTAATGGGAGTAAAAAATCTTTACCCGTCTTCCTTAGGAGGAGATGGTAAAAGGTGTTGCGGAGCATGTGCGCTGTCAGGTACTCGTTAAAGATCCCTGTCTTAATTAAACCTGGATAGGCAAAATTTAGGACTCCAACTATAGGATCATCCGATTAGCCATAGCAGCATAAAGGGATGATAAATAAATAAACAAAACAAACAATTTTTGCTTTCATTGCTTGAATAATCAAAGCACTTTTTATTATTAACTCCGCACTACAACCTGTTGCTTAGACTGAGCCTCTGCTAGCAACTTTCCCCAGTCGTCACAATTTTGTGCTGCTGCCATCTAGTTGCACACCCCCAAGATGCTCTGTTTGTCAGCAGAAACACCGTCCTCCCATGTACATCTCAGCCTTCCTCCTCGTCTTCTTGTTCTGTAGAGACGGTCTTTGAGGAGTTTTCTGGGCAGCTCCTCTTCACTCATGCATGCCTTATGATTATACTTATGTTTATGCTTTAACTTGAGTTTATGCTAGATATGGAACAATGATGCCCTGATGATGGCTCATGTGTTTAAGCCAAAATGTCGGAAAATAAAAATATTTTTAACACGATTGATTCCCAATTATATCTACCAATGATAATTAAATTTTAAGTTTAAACACTTTATTTCTTGAATTTAGCTAAGTGAAAGTTGTGTGTTGTATGTACCAGATTTTCTCTTTTTAATATAATTGTTCTATTTAATACATTAAAATTGATTTAATATTTTCAGCTTTTACTAAAAACAGACTCGTGTGACGTAAGCGTGAAGACAAAACTTTCTCAGACAGCTCTGGACATCGCCCAGACGGATTACAGCAGGTCTCAACCGCAGATACGCAGCCTCCTATTCTCGGAAATAAAGAAATTAGAGTTTCATAAAATAATTTAGAGGAATTGTACTTATCGTCAATATCAATACGAACACATTCATCAAATTATATTTTCTTTATTATTTCCTGTTCATATTCCCTCTCTATTTTTACAAAAAATTTACAGTTATGATTAGGAAACCAGTGGGAGATTATAAAACAAATAATTTAGTTTCTAAAACAAGTACTTTAGAAAGATAACAGAAAAAGTAATTACTAAGTATTTCTTTTGTTTTATTATATTTATTGATATCTACAACAGTATTAATAGATACATAGAGTAAATATGAGTACAATATTAAACACATTAATGACACATTTAGAGACACAATCTATTGAAAGCACAAAAAAAAAAATTAAGTTAAAAAGTCTCGTGGTCATCTTATTTTCAGATGCCTATGAGGATTATCAAAGAATCTGTGTTGTATAGTGGGTAGAGCACTAGGCACTGTTTTTCGGGTCTGAACCCCGGCTGAGACAGAATTATTTATGCTGTTATTTCAGCCATGGAGCTTCCTACCTTTTTATTTTATAAAGGATTATCAGGAATCAAAGAGGAAGTAAGGATTGAAACTAGAGAATTAGAATGGAGTTTGTCATGGAAGAATTGGTACTTCTTCAGGCTAAATCAGTAACATATGGAACATTAAGTTCATTAAGGATAGGCTTTTGTGACAAAGTAAGGAGCATTATGGATTTTATGAAGGATTTTGGATTGCAACAATTGGATACAAGAAGAATATGATGGTAGAGTTATTTCAGCCATGGAGCTTCCTACCTTTTTATTTTATAAAGGATTATCAGGAATCAAAGAGGAAGTAAGGATTGAAACTAGAGAATTAGAATGGAGTTTGTCATGGAAGAATTGGTACTTCTTCAGGCTAAATCAGTAACATATGGAACATTAAGTTCATTAAGGATAGGCTTTTGTGACAAAGTAAGGAGCATTATGGATTTTATGAAGGATTTTGGATTGCAACAATTGGATACAAGAAGAATATGATGGTAGAGTGGAGCCTTAGAGCTCAACTCTGTAAGCCCAGATTGGCTTAAGAATGTTCATGCAAATGAGCCTTTTGTAGTTAAGTGGAAGGTAAGAGCATCTGTCTCATAAGTGTTGAAGTAGTCGAAAGTGGTGAGAATCAATATTCAAAAGAGAAATATATTGAATAATTAATGGTTAACCGTGAAATGAGTATGAAAGAAGAGATGGTTGAGGTGGCAGACAAAAAAAAAAAAAAGAAAAGAAAAAGAGTGAAAAAACTAATTAATATCCATTAAATAGTTTTTCATTAATTTTATATTAAAATTTTAATTGGTTTTCATTTGTTCATTAAGGTTTTAGAATATTAAATAGTTTTTCAATCTTTTTTATTTGTTTTGTTTTTTTACTGTCACCCGAACCATCTCCTTCTTGATAAAAGAGAAATACTTTATTTATAGGCAGTTTTACTAAAATACATTGGTTTCTATATTATATGCAACATATGGTAAAAGTAAATCTATTTCTATACATACCATAAAAAACCTCCACCATTACAACCAATGAAGGTTCTAGTATTCTATTTCTTGGCCAACATTGGGTGAGTATGTGATTTTGTCATGATCAAGCTCAACTACCATATTTTTCCTCTATTTTTGGGTACCCACTTTATAGAGGCTAGGTGTGCCTTAAGAGGCTCTCTCCACGACTAGAACAACACAATGAATAATTATCCTTCCAGAGCCAGGACCAATAAGGACAATGATAAGACTTCGCACCTGCATGACAAGAAATTATATGATTTTCTATATCACGTAATTTAAGTGTTTCATTTTCATAATGAGGGTATATCTGAGGCTTCTCACGAGTATGACAAGCCAATATGTGTCTTTTTAAATAATTTATAGTTACTGCTTTATAGTCACAGTGAGGGTAATATATTATTAAATTTACTTCTATAACTGCTTTATAACCACAATGGGGTTATTCACATTCATGAGGTTTTTCATTTCTATGATGTACTATTATAAGACTCTTTAAGTAATAACTTTGTAAAGGATTATCATCACAGTAAGGACAAAGATGAGAGCTGTCATTTTTCTCAAATGACTATGTAATATTGTTTCATGTTAGCAACAAATACATCAGTGAGGCTTCCTGATTGTATGATGAGTCATTAAATAGTTTTAAAAATAATTTTATATAACTGTCCTACAGTAACAATATGAACATTTTTTAAGCCTTCCTCCTGCCTGATGGGACAGTAAGTGCATTTGTAAATAATTTGTTCATACCATTCATAATCCCAATGAGGACACAGATGAGGCTTTTCACATGTATGACAGGACATAGTATGTTTTCTTTAAGTCCTTATCTATAACAGTTTTCTTTAACAGTAAAAAGACATTGATGAGGCTCCACATCGGTATGATAAGACATTAGGTACATTTCCAAAATAAATTTTGTAACTACTTTGAGATTTCAATTAGGACATTGATGGGGCTTCTCGCCATTATATGTTAAATCAAACCCAGTTTTTAACTGTTTTACTTTCACTTATATATATATATATATATATATATATATATATATATATATATATATATATATATATGAAATAGTTCATATATTCAGTTTTCAACAGAAATCCATGTTTTAGGGTCTCCTGACTCCAAATAACCAAGTCCTGCAAAAAGGTCTGTGTGTGTGTGTGTGTGTGTGTGTGTGTGTGTGGGTGGGTGTCTGTGTGGTAACTCCTGGGTGAAAACGAAAAGTGCTGTGAAACTGAAATTTCGTATTTAAGGCAACTATACGCCCGAGATTTTACAAAGTCGTTTTCATCAAAATCAGTTGACTGGAAGATGTACTTTATACCATGTATTTTGCACCTTTTTACGATTTGCTCAAAAACGGCTCTAACGATTTTGATTAAACTCTATATATCGATGTAAAATTTGATGGGCATTAATATTATGTAGGTTCCATTACGATTGAAATGGAACCTAAATGCAGATATTCTGACAGAACTTAAATGCAGATATTTTCTTCCTCTAAAGTACCTTTAATTTTGTAGATACTAAAATAATAACAATATAATCTTGTTATCAACAATAAAAAACAGGTAAATATATAAGTTGAACAAATTCGATATTCAACTAAAGGAGAAACTAAAAATTAATGCAATTTTTTGTTTTTGAACATGTATAATAGATTGTTGGAAAGCTAAAGATTTTAGATAAAATATTGTTTTATACAGAAAATAGTAAAAAGTTGATAAAGAGTGATGAAAAGCCGATAAAACTAACTGATTTTTTTAGATGATAATTTAATCGATTTTTTAATAAAACACATTATAATTAATTATTTAAAAATTTATTTTTACCTCTAAATGTATTTAAAAATTCTTAGATTGATATTAATAACGGAGGTAAGTGAAAGTCGTGTGTTGAGCGCATCAGATTTTTATAATCACAATGATAGCACTGATAGGTCTTCTCAATTTTACTTTAGTTGCATCGACCAGGTTCATTGAATTACTGGCGGTAAATAATAGTAAATAGGTACCTATATTGTATTTCGAAATGTTAGTAATTTACTGAGTATAATCTTTTGTGGATTTTCGTCAGTTAATAGAGCCTGAGTCTTGCATATGCAATTTTGGATTATCTTAACAATTTATTTCAAATTGTTGCGGTCACTTAATCGTTAATCCGTTATTTCAACAACAAAAGGTTCCTGTCAGTCGGATACACCTTAAAATTAATCTAGTGATTTGGAATAGGTAATCTATACTAATATTATAAAGCTGAAGAGTTTGTTTGTTTGTTTGAACGCGCTAATCTCAGAAACTACCGGTTCAAATTGAAAAATTCTTTTTGTGTTGGATAGTCCATTTATCGAGGAAGGCTATAGGCTATATAACATCACGCTGCGACCAAAAGGAGCGAAGAGTCAGTGGAAAATCTGAAAAAAAAAAAAAACACAGGAAAAATCAACCTCGCATCCCAACGATTCCAAATGATTTACCTTTTAATTTTAAAATAATTCAATTTCCCGTTTAGTTATCTTTCGCTGTAACAATTAATAAATCACATGGGCAAACATTTAAACACGTTTGAAACGATTTACGTCAAGATCGGGTTGCGGAGAAATTCAGTATGTTCTGCCAAAAGAAAATAAAACCAAAAATATCATTTACGCAGAAGTACTTTAAAATATTGGGTTGTCCGAAATGTTTGTATTCATTTTTAAAATAAAATTTACCTTCTGTTTTTTCTACTAAAGATGAATTGCGAGGCTAATGTTTATTTATATGCTTTTAATCCTCATGGAATTAACTATGTTTACACACTGAATTCGTCTTTATTAAGGATCAGGAGAGTAGTTTTTTGCAAACCAACATGAGTGACGATTCAGTTCATTTTCGGCACAATATGCTGTTATTTTTTAAAAAAGGGAAAAACGTAGCCCAAACTGCAAGAAAGATTCGTTCCGTGTATGGCAGCGATTCAATTGTTGATAGCACGATTCAGAAGTGGTTTTCGCGGTTTAGAGGTTCTTCAATTTGGAACACCAACCCCGGGCTGGACGGAGTTCAACTCTTGACGTCGAGGATATCAAGCGTTGTCAAAAACAATTCACAAATTACTGTCCGTGAGATAGGTTCGGAGTTAAGATCCTGCAAATCGACCGTTTTTTATAATCTAAAGAAGGCTGGGTACGTCTTTCGTTATGACGTTTGGATTCCCCATGAGCTCAGTGAAAGGAATCTTATTGAAAGGATTTCATGTTGTGATTTGCTGCTGAAAAGAAAATTTGGAGGATCCATTTTTGAAAAGAGTTGTGACTAGGGACGAAAAATGGATCCTTTACATCAACACCAGCCAAAAAAAATCTTGGGTTGCCTGGAACGACGCCGCATGCAACACCAAAGGCCGGCTGGCATCCAAGAAAGGTGATACTCAGTTTTTGGTGGGATTGGAAGGGACCCATACATTTTGAGCTCCTTCCACAAAATCAAACTATAAATACGGACTTTTACTATAAATACGGACCCAGTTAGATCGATTGAAGAGAAACAGCCAGAGTTGGCGAGTCGGAAAGGAGTGCTATTCCACGAAGACAACGCTAGGCTCCATGTGTCTTTAACGACTCAGCAAAAGTTATTAAGCTTCAGATTAATTAACCGCGTTTTTTTTCAGACATTGCTCCTTCGGATTTCCATTTTTTCCGTACCCTCGATAATTTTCTACAAGGGAAATCCTACTCTTCAGAAGATGACGTCAGAACGGACCTTTTATTGTTCTTTAGGAGGAAGGACAGTGATTTTTGAAAAAAAAGGATAATGGACCTTTCAAGTCCTTGGGAAAGAGTAATCGCTGACGGCGGTAACTATTTTGTAGATTAAATAAATAAATTTTAAACTGTTCAATTTTAATTGTTGTCCAAATTTTTCTACGAGCTTTCCGGAAAACCCAATAAAAAAAAGTCTTAATAGCGATCATAATAACTGAAATTGACGCAGACGAAGTCGCGCGCAACAGCTAGTATACTATATAATTTTAGAAAATATTTAGGTTTTTTTTTTTTAATTACTTGTTTATTTTTTCAATTCAAATCTGGAATTGTTTTTGAAGTTATGGAAGGAGATGTTTTAGTATAATTTGGATTGAAATTAAATATTAACTTAGTAACTATGAAAAATAACTGCAAATTTTCTGAGGCGCGATTTTTTGAATTAAGGGGTCCTTGCCATTTTGCTGATTGGATGAAGGGGTCCGCGAAAATTTTTGTTTGAGAATCATTGCTCTTACCAAACCTAATTAGAATGCTGTGCGTGTTAGAATTCGGGCTGATTGCGAATCCTGGATTTGTATTTTAAGATATATATTTTTCTGTTCATGCGCAATCCTTCGGAAGTCAAGTTGGAACAAAGTTTAGCTTGCTTTACTCCGTTGAAACGTAAACAAAGCATTGCGCATATTCTGTTAGCTTTCTGGCAGTGTCGGAAAGAATATTTTTGTGTACTCAGCTTTAATCATAAAGAAAAAAAAATATGCATTTTAGAAAAATACTAAAACATTTCTTTCCAACTTTTTTTTTATGTTTCAATTAATTTTTTTTAAATTAAAAAAAAAGAAGTTAAAACAATTAAGATTACAATATTCGCTTACTTCCTTTGTTACTGTTTCCCTTCTCAGTAGAAGTTTAAAACCTTCCATCAAACATGAATTTCTTATTTATGTTTCATTTAATAGGGAGATAGATCCTTTTTAGTTTTATTTTCGTTATAAGTAGAATGATATTAATTTTTAATACTTATTGATTATTGTAAGATGTTGAATAGTTATTTTCTATTGTTATTACTCTAATTAACAATGTTTAATCAAGTTATTGAACTCGCCAAAGCTTCTAAGTCATACTTTCAAAATTATCGTGAAAGGAGACTATTTTTTGATACATCTTTGATGACATCTTGCTTATTGTTCACCCTGTGTGCAATTGTTACCAGCCAGCAATATTTTGGAAATCCCATCGAATGTATGCAAGATAAAGACCAGACTATTCCTGAATCTGTGTTAAATAAGTTTTGTTTCATATCAGTATCTTATGTCTCAGTGGATTTTAAAGGTATGTTCATATTAAGTAAAATTATTGTTATACGAGTAAAATAAAAGATCTAATGATACAATTTCCAAAAGGACATTTTTTATGAAATTGATATTTGGAATCTTAAATTTTGCCAATCTACGTTTAATTATGGTAGAGACCTGTAACGAGTACCTGTCACCACACAGATTTGGGACCACCATTTTACGTCCCCTCCATTGACGGCATACAAGGATGCTACATAAATAAACAATGTCACCACCTGTATGCCATTATCTACCAAATTTTTATAACTGGATATCATTGCTTGGTTTATTCGTTTATTTAATGAATGTCACTTCATGCTACTGTGGCTAATTTGATGATTCTACAGGGCTTCTTAAATTTCGCCTATCCAGGTTTTAGCATCTTTAACATGACAACATTTTACATCCTCTCCGAAGGACAGCAGAAGAATTCACACCCTTTAAAAAAATCCGTTGGGTTTGAACACATGACCTTGGGCATCGAAGTCTGTTATACTAGCCACTACACCACAAGCGACCTCCACTTTGGATTGTAAGGTTTGGATATGAGAAGAATTGGACAGTTTACTGGCCAAAGTTCCAACATTATAAGTCCAGATTGGCCTTTTTATGGCCTTGTAAATGAGCCTTTTGTTGCTAAGTGGCAGATTAGAGCGTCCAGTGAGTTTTTAATATCCTAAACAAGAAAAAACAAAAAAAAATGTTAGTATTTAAAGTCAATTAAATTGGTTCAATAACTAGTTAATGAGAGATTTTTGGTTTTCCTGTAAAATTTTCTAAAATGGATATAGTACCTACTGGAAATTATTGTCTCAGTTTTAGATTAATACCTGGTTTTTATAGGCTATGCTAAAGGATGGTAGAGACTGACATATGAAAGCTGAAAGTGTTGGTCATTATTGTGATGGTTATTTACTTTTAACACTTTTATTAAAATCTGATGCAGACCCACAACTTTCACTTACTTCTTCACTCGAAATAAATTAGATGCATTTATATTTTGTAGAAGTAATATTAAAATTTTCGAATCCAGCAGATGGTTCTAGGATTTTTTAAAGGAAAAAAATCTTTTTGTTGGGGTAGCCTGTGGCTGTGTGTCTACCATACCAAAGATTGTGAGTTCAAATCCCAGGACTTTTTAAGTATATAATTAAATGGGGATTCACTCACAGCCTCTTCTCTGTATATGTGTGACACGTCAGCCAACTGGTGTTCACTCACAATAATATGCTTAGGGAGTGATGACTCTACCTATAGCCTATATGGTGTATTCTCAGAAGATTGCACTTCACTGACAAGGCCTGTCACACCAACTAAAAAAAAAAACACCTTAATTATGCTGTCCTTCTTAGGGGACATAAAATGATGGTCCTAAGCCTGCAAGATACTATGTACTCATTAAAGATCCCTTCACTAATTTAACCTAGAAAGGTAAAATTTAGGTTTACTACTTTAGCATTATGTGACTAGCTACATCATGATAAAAGTGAACTTAAATGAATAAACAAAGATATTCTATATAGTTTCCATGGAAACAGCTGCAAATAAATAATACAAAATCATCAATAAGTCTTAAGTTTATGGGTCTTTTATCACTCTTCTAGCTGTAACCCCGCGGCTTTGCTCGCATACATTGTAGGTTGATTTAAATTTAGGTTTAATGAATGATTTTTTTCAAGTCCAATAACAAAATCTTTTTCATTCACTAAAAATCATTGCAAAAAACGCCCAGAACAATAGCAAGTGTTTCCATGGCCCACAAAAAGCATGGTTATGGTATGATATACTTTAATATATTTTTTTTTGTCATATCGATCAATGATTTATGTTCTTGTGGTGAGAAATTTTACCTACTTTCGAATAAGTACCATCATTTTTCACATAATTTCTTTAAGGGTTTTTAGAAAAAAAATAAATAAAATGAACTTTTACTCTCGACTTCCTTGGTTCAGTTTTATATTATTTATATATTTTCCTAGTAGTTAAATTGCGTTTACATATTTCGAGGTAGTGTACTGGACTACTGATCTCCGGATTCCGAGTTCAAATCCGGTTGTGGCAGGATAGTTATTTATTTTTATGATTACCCTCGTGGAGTGCCCTTGGGGTAGGGAAACCCTTCTGCCCATCCAGCTTCTACCAAGTGGGCTCCCAAAAATGTGGGAAAATCTCAAATAACATGTAATGAACCCAAGACCGTCTTATATTTAAAAAGTTTATTTATTTATTGTTTTTTTTTTTTTTATTAAACCCTGTGGGGTGTAGCAAGCACCGCTTCTGCCACTCCATGAAACACCAACCTGAACCAAAAATGGAACTACCAATGAAGGGATGTTATCACTGTTTTTACTATTACATCGTGTCTATCATGATACTTTTGCCAATCATTAAAGGCATTTCTAATGTCGGAAAGTTTCGGGTTTCTTGTAAATCCGATAAGCCTATTACTTTAGTGGCTGAGATATATTATAGAATATATTATGTTTCCATGGTGCACAAAAAGCATGGTTATGGTATGATATGAGTTTCCTCCTCTACATATCTCACTAATGAACACTAATAAAAGAAAACGACCTACAAAACAAAATCTATCCCGAGTCGTATTCTTTACTATAATAATAACGGGGTTACCTGTTGTGTAACAGCCTCCTATGCCAAAGGTCCTGGGTTCAAACCCGAAGGTAGCCCTAGGATTTTTTAATAAAAGTAAAAAATCCTTAGTTATACCGTCCTTCGGAGGGGACGTTTAAAGGTGGTCCCGAGCCTGTGTGATGTCAGGTACTCGCTAAAGATCCACATCCTAATAAAACCTGGATTGGCAAAATTTAGGACTCCCACTATAGCATCGTCCGATTAGCCACAGCAGCATAAAGGAACGTTAAATAATTAAACAACAAACAACTATAATAATAACGTTTCCCGCTCGCAGCTTACTATGGTACAATGTATACATTTAATCATATTTTTCTCTATCTCAGGTTACATATCAATCTAAAACCTTGTTGATGATACTATTATTTAGTGAAATAATAATATTTTAGCAGCTGACCTAACCATTGTTTTTTGTGTGCTCCATGGAGGTGTTCGA
Source organism: Piezodorus guildinii (assembly GCA_023052935.1). NCBI lineage: Eukaryota > Metazoa > Arthropoda > Insecta > Hemiptera > Pentatomidae > Piezodorus > Piezodorus guildinii. The sequence goes on along the minus strand of CM041292.1, from coordinate 177,436,415 downwards.
GTTCTATTAATATGGGGAACCTATCCTAATCGAACATGGAAATGGGATCACTTGTAGCTGGGTGGCTAGCGTAACAGTCTCTCATGCTAAAGGTCACGGGTTCAAACCCGCAGGTGGTCCTAGGATTTTTTAATGGGAGTAAAAAATCCTTAGTAACGCCGTCCTTCGGAGGGGACGTTAAAAGGTGGTCCCGAGCCTGTGCGATGTCAGGTACTCGTTAAAGATCCCTATCCTAATAAAACCTGGATAGGCAAAATTTAGGACTCCCACTGTAGCATCGTCCGATTAGCCATAGTTGCATAAAGTGACGTTAAATAAATAAACAATAAACAAACGAACATGGAAATGGGATCACTTGTAGCTGGGTGGCTAGCGTAACAGCCTCTCATGCTAAAGGTCACGGGTTCAAACCCGCAGGTGGTCCTAGGATTTTTTAATGGGAGTAAAAAATCCTTAGTTACGCCGTCCTTCGGAGGGGACGTTAAAAGGTGGTCCTGAGCCTGTGCGATGTCAGGTACTCGTTAAAGATCCCTATCCTAATAAAACCTGGAGAGGCAAAATTTAGGACTCCCACTGTAGCATCGTCCGATTAGCCATAGTTGCATAAAGTGACGTTAAATAAATAAACAATAAACAAACGAACATGGAAACGCAAACTCCCACTGTAGCATCGTTTAATTAGCCACAGCAGTACAATGTGACATTCAATAAATAAACTAACAAAACTAATAAAGGGATCTTTACTGTTTTATGTTTAGGCAAGGAGGCGATTAGCAGATATCTCACCCGAAAAACAATTTTCCCCTAATTTTCGGGTACCCACTGGATAATATCTTGCATTATTCTAACAGGGTTAGAATCCGTAGAATATTATACCAGTACCCTATTCAATGGACCACCCCATCCCCTTAGCCCTCATATGTCGTCTTAAAACGTTCTCAACATTCATGTTACTTATTAACCAGTTACCTGTGGATGAAGCCTTCAGAGTATAAAATGTGAAATAAAACCTTTTTTTTTAGATTTTATGTAGTTGATATTTCAAGAGAATTCATCAGGTCAAATGTCAGATTTTCAAATGTCAAATGTCAGGTTTTTAAATGATTCAAAGAGAAAAGGAAAATTGAAACTCCCATTCGTTCCATTGTATAATGAATATAGATTTTCTCATATTTAAAAAAAAGTAATATTAAACAATGGAAAGTTATTATTGGTAAGGTTAGAATTATGGTTGACGAGGAAAGCCATTTGAAACACAACACAACCTATTTTGAAGCTCCATAACTTATTTTAAATGAATATTACATAACTAACCTATAAAAATAACTTATCAATAATACCCATAAAATATCTTGTTTCTAATATCAAAACACATTGAAAAAATAATACAAAACTATATCTTAATGTCTTTGCTTGCAGTTCGGCAAGTTTAATATGATTAATAAAACAATATAAATGTGAAATTGCAACAAATTATAAAATTTTGCTAGTGTCCATATTAAGTGGGGCTTATAAAAAAGAAATACATCTGTAATAGCAATGATATACTCTGTGTATGATAAATAACGGAATATTATTTCATATCATATATCAATTTTATTTACTCTAGGTTACAATAACATACCAGTACAAGTAGCCACATCGAAATTATTCAAATACCATAATTTCAACTTGTAAACATAAACGTTGTATACCATCATAAAGTTTTTACAACTTGAATGCATATTTTCCAGATTGTGGATAAAGTATTCTCCAGAATAATCCGTGTCTTTTAATGTTCAGAAATAAGTCTTACTATTTTCTTGAAACGAAATGTTTTTTAGTCACCTTAAGTTATTAAAAAAAAAACGACTAACAATTTAATGTGTCTGGGGCCCTACACACGAAATATGGATACGATACTCAATATGCTTAAATATATTTCTTATAAATTATTATACATTATTTTCACTAATACTGGTCAGGTTTGCTTTGCATTTATGCAGTTAGAAATTTGATTGATTAGAAATGAGTACTTATAGTTTTGCATAGGACGTATAGTTTTTGGGTTATTCGAAAACTAATTTTATTTTACGTTTTAGAAAAATATTTTTTTTAACCACTTAGAGAGCGAATTTTCCCAAATCCAGCCTTATTGCACATCTAGACGGTAGAACGAATATTTTGAGATAGTGTGATGACCGGAAAATCGAGTGAAATTGGACTTTCTATATTTTTATAAATATAGATAATGTCATCTAGGGCTTCGTTTATTGCATAATAATTTTTCTAAAATGTTGCGGTTTCTAATGTTTTAAATGTTTTCTAATCCTTTCATAATTTGTATTTTCTCTTTTCTTAGTAATATTAACAAGGAGAAATGGTTATTATTATTTTTTTTTTTAACAACAAAATCAAAGGTGGAGAAATTTTAAAAATATAAAATAGAAACCCCTTCAGACTTCTTTGATTAAGGATTTAACCTAAATGATTTTATTTTTGGTTAAATAATACAACATAAGATATTTATCCTTAAGGAACCTTAAAACATGTTTTCAAATGTCTGTTGGAAACTCCAATTAGAAAATGTTTATGATCTTAAAATTGGGTTGTAAAATAAGTCCATTACATTTTTCAATATTTCAATTTAATCCTCCCTGTGTTTATGAAATTGTGTTTACTTGCTCAATACTGTTTACATATTCTAAAAAAGGATTAGTTAAGATGTTTTTATGGTTGAGTTTCAACCTGGATTCCTTTATGGTTAAATGGTATTTTGCATGCTTAAATCAAAATGGAAGAGAAAAAAAATTCATGTTCGTCATTTAGTGATTTTTTATTTCCGAAAAGGAAAATCCCCTATACAGACAGTTAACAAAATTTACAGTATGTATGGCGTTGATGGGTTTGGAGAAGGCACTGTCTGTAAGTGGCATGCTCGCTTCAGAACTGGAAATTTTGATGAAGACGCAAAGTGCTCGGTTGTCCTTCAACTGTTTATGTCCAAATTCAAGCATAGTTGATCAAAAAAATATTTAATTTTTGATTTAATAACCAAATGATGTAATCAATTAAAAATATTTACTATAATCTGAAGTTTTTGTTGAAGTCACTAGTAAACCCAATATTTTCCCTTACTACACATTTCATCTGTAGTGAGTGGAAATGCTTCTTGTACAGCTTTTGGTCTTGAAATAGTTCAAAATCACTATATATTCATAGATTGTAGTGTTTTTTATTTTAATAGTTGTCTGTGGAATGCTTATCCATATTAGTTAATTAATCTTATAACTTACGTTTCTATTTGTTTCCATTCCATGAAGGACCTCCAGAGACCGGAAGAAAATACTCTTTCTACCCTTGGGTTCCGTTGGTGTTACTTTTGCAAGGATTGTCATTTCTGTTGCCGCAGAACTTCTGGAGTTACTTAGATGATGGATTTTTTGAAAAATGCTTGAAAGACAAAAATTCTTTAATAATCGATAATAGAAAAATACAACCATTGGCCAGGTAATATTTTTTAAATGTAATAAATTACATGTTAAAATAATTTTAATAGTTTTTACAATGATGTGAAGAAAATTTATCATGTTAGCTAAAATTTATTTTATAAAGTTAAAAATCCTCTACTCGGCATATTAACTGGAAAATTTTAGTTGTAAACTAAAAAAAAATTATTATATTACGTTAAATAGTGAATAGGCTATTTTTATGTTGTCTTGATGTGTTATATTGTTTATTAATGTATAAAGTGGACTAACCCATTAATGTTGGTGCTATTAAGCTAAAGAAGTTGTGGCGGATGCTACACACGCTCACTTACAGATAGCGCTAGTGGCGTCCACATACCTTACTGGCCAAATATAAGAAGACGCTATATCCTATAAAATTATATATTGTTACTAATTAGTGTCATTGTAAATATTTATATTCGTGTAACTGTTTTATGAGAATAAATAAAGCACTCAAGGTAATTTGACCTAGGGCCAAGACCCTAGTCGGCTAGCAAAGCTCACACTGTCAATTATCGACATGGATGACTAACATCCCCAAGGGCTAGTTCAGTTCTTCAGATCACCAAATTGGTATCTCCCTAGGTCAGATTTACTCTGCCTTTGTAACATAATGTGGTCTATCCTTATTTCACTTCCATCATGTACCTCTCTCCTTCTTACCTTCGCTACTGTCGTGCTACTACCACGCAGGGCGAATTCTCTCCTTATCCACGCTACTGTCGTGCTACTACCACACAGAGTGTAATCCGTCCTATCCAGTCCTCTCTTCTAATTCATTACATTTCTTCTCCATTAACTCTCTTCCTTGCATGAATACGCAATTGTCGAGGCCTTCTGATACTATTTCTTGTCCATTATAACAACCATACCTCGACAAGGTGGTCAAAAGTCATTACAAAAATCTAGTGCGTGCAACACACGACTTTCACTTATCCCCGTCATTAAAATAAATTAAAAGAGTTTTAGGAATTTTTAATTACCCATACAGACTGTATAAATAAACTGTTAAAGAATAAATTATTGGGTTGTGTCACATGAAATGTCCGTTTTCAAGGTAAAGGATTTTTATTAAAAATATGATATGAAAACAAGATAATTTTATTTGAAGTATTTACCTTCTTTTTCTACACATTTTTCCCAACGTGACACCAACTTTTTTATTCCCGAACTGAAAAACTCTGAGCTTTGAAGTGAAAAAAAATCTGAAAACGCACTTTTCACTTGATCATCATTTTCAAAAAGTTTTCCTTTGACGAAGTTGTCTAAATTGCTGAACAGGTGGTAATCTGTTTGAGACAAGTCGGGAGAACATGGTGGGTGCGGAAGAACTTCGTAGTCCAGTTCTTCAATTTTTGCACGGCATGTTTTGAAACATGGGGTCTTGCTGCTGCTCAGTGAGATCATGAGGTACCCAAGTATCGAGCTTTTTTACTTTCCCAATACACTTTAAATGTCTGGAAACGGTAGATGCACTTGCATTTGGTTGTGCTGAGAGTCCTTTAACTGTTTGGTAGGGGTTCCCTTCTACTGTATGTTTGAGGACATTGTTGTCTATTACAGACAGAGGTCTTCCTCGGGGCAAGTTTTCCAAGTCGGTATTCCCAGCTGAAAACTTAGCAAACCAACAGCGAATGGTCCGTTCATTAACACTCCCTTCCCCAAACGCCTTGCAAATATTTCTAGTGGCCTCAGCTGCTGAATGGCCGAGTTTAAACTCGTACATAAATATTACTAAAAAATCACATGTTTTCATGTACATATTTGGAGGTATACTAAAAAGTGGGTAATTGATTGGGAAGCTAATGTTTATAATACAAAGGTAGAGGATTAGGAACTGTTTACTTTAAATATGTAAACATTTGGAAGAAAACAACAGAGACCTGCAAAATCCTTTATGTATTTCAGAAACTATTTAAACAGTTATTATATTATTTAAACAGAAAACTGTATTTCAGACATTTCATGTGAAACAACCCAATATTTACCTGATAGCTCTTTCAGTTTGTCGTTTTTTATTGTAACATCTCTGTATTCCGTGATTTTATTATTCCATAACTCGGAAGAATTTTGATAACCCTCAATAAAAGCAGGAATTTCAGCGTTTGACCACTCCATGTTGCCTCCTACAAGTCGCACTGATCCATTGGCTGTTGGATAGAGGGTGACAGCGTTTGACACGTCGAATCGTGTTGGTGGTTGCGCAATCGACAGGCAACAACGTTCAACTTGTAGCATGTGGCAAGGAGACATATTTCTTGTTGCTCTGTGGTCCTCCTATGGAAAGACTGAGTGTGGCATGCGGCATTGATTCATGCTACATGTTGCCGAAATGTCGCCTCAGGGAATTCCCCCTTAAGGCTAAACCAAGATATTTAAAACTTGACTTTTACTGTATACTTTAATGCTGTTGATGTCAGGCATAAGTTTTGTAAATACAATAACTTCTGTTTTACTCCGATTCGGCTTAATTTTCCAATACTTTTTGTATTGTCATGACCATTTGATTGGCAATAGTGTCTACCCATTACTCAATTTATAATTATATTAACCATTAGGATAATAATATTTATTTATTAATGGTAGATTCAACTTTAATAATATATTTCAGATATTTGGCATTGAGAATGAATTCTTTTATGATGTGGTCTCTAGGTTACGTTTTATCTGAAGTTATATTTGTTTTGAATGTGGTTCTTAATTTTTATTTAACTGACGTTTTTCTTGGAGGTGGCTTTTTAGAGTATGGATTACAGGTACTAATAATATTTCTATTAATTTTAGTCATATTGATCATTAAACAGTTCCAAAGTATAGATGTGAGGATGAGATTATTTGGGCAAAACTTATTTTTAAGATAGTATAAACTATTTATTGTAAACTAACATTTCTACCAACATTGCTGTTATTTATCAGCTCAAAAAAGAAGATTCAAAGATAAGTATTTAAGGCAAGTTTCCAATCAGTCCCAGGCATATACTTAACTTAAATTTCAGTTTTGTGAGACCTTTTTGAGCTAGACTTACATAAACCATTTTGGAGACTTAGTTATTTTAACTTGTGTTCAATGTGCATTCTTGTAGAAAACTGAGATTAGAAAACTTTGACAGTGGAAAAAACTTTCTCTTATTTATTATATACTAGCTGACCATACAGACGATGTCCTGTCTTAACTATGTCATAGCGAAATCAGGCAAAAAACCTATTCGCCCGAGTAACGTTTTCTTTTTTATCTTTCATAAGATCTTTCTGACTGATATAAACATTTAAAAAAATAAAAATTAGAGAAATCAGTCAGTCCGTTCACACATGATGCAATGACCAAGGGAAAAGAGGTAAACGTAATGAAAGTCGGTATTAGTGTTTTCAATTTTTTTATGCTCACATTCAAGTTTATAGTTTTTACTTTATCTTATCTATTTTTTTTTTTTTTGTTCACCCCTGTTATGTCATTAATATTTAAGAATCAAAGAACGTACTATTTGTTTTGAACATTTTAATAACACTGGATAACCTCAATACCCATTCTAATAATATTTATAACATATGTTCCAATAATCGATATTAACACATGTGCTTAGAGATAAAACAGTCCTCCTCCGCTAATCGGCTCCCTCACATACGAAACCAGTCCGGTGGCCTGCGCTGCCTCGTAGATCTCCTCAATGGTGGGTACTCATCATTCCATTCTTTATTCCTTGTACGATCCAACACTGGTGCCTCCGGTGAATTTCCTTCTTCTCGGGTTGACGTTATAAGAGATCCGCTTCTCCCCTCCTTATCTTGCGTTCGGTCTAGACGGACATCATCTTCTAATTTAAGTGTACATGTGGCATGAGAGATTTTCCCCACCTTATTAGCAAATATATCTGAATAAGAAGATAACAATTTATTTAACTCTAACTCAGGTGGTTGACATGTTTTAACCGCCCGGATATCTGCTAAGTTGACTCGAAGTTTCCGGATCCAGTCCCTTCCCATGATAGAGTCCACTAATTGGGGAATAACTACTAAGTTACCTGTGATTTCCTTGCCTTCACATTGAACCTTGACCTGACAGACGCCTAATGGTCTAATTATTTCGTTGGTGAATGTTCGAAGTCTTATGTTAGTAGGTTGGAGTTGTTTGCCAGGGAGTAATCTATCGAAAGTCTTTTTCGAAATGGTCGTAACGGCGGCACCGGTATCCAATTCTAGTTCCAGATGCTTACCTTCGATGATGACATTGATCATCATTTTACCATCGGGCCGTCCCTGAAACTGATGAATTTCGTATACATCTCGAATTTGATGAACTTCAAAATTCTCTTCTATCTCCGAGTCGTCCTCCGCTGATGACATGACGTCTATATGGTTCTGATTATGTTTTCCCTGCCTTTCGGTGCTAAGGCATACGCGGGCCAGGTGTCCGATTTTCCCACATTCTCGGCATTTTGTTTTCTTGGCATTACAATCCACGCTGCGATGGCTCTTCTTCCCGCATCGATAACAACAGCCCCGAAGTTGTTTCAGCTTCTCCCTAAAACTAGCCTGTACTGTGGGAGACCCTCTGTACTGTGATCGATTCTTCTCCTTGCTCACTTTATTGACAGTTAAATGTGAGCTTCTCATTTGTTGGCTTTCTAGTTTAGCAGTCTCTGTAGCAAGAGCTAAGTTAACAGCGTCATGGAATGTCATATTTTCCCCTTGCTGTAATATTTTTTCTCTAATGTCATTATCACTAATCCCCCGTACAAATTGAGCTCTTAAATGAGTTTCCATTGTGGACTCCTGACACTTTTGGCAGGTGAAGTCACAATTATTGGCAATTTGCCGCAGATTAGCAACATATTGACCGATTGTTTCATCAGACTCCTGATGTCGAAGGACAAATCGATGTTGTTCTGCTATTTTACTGGCTTGCGGACACAGATAAGTTTTTAAAATCTTAATTGCTTCTTCATAAGCTAGATCTTGCGGCTTCCTAGGTGCCACTAAGGAAATTAAAGTCTGGAATATTTTTGGACTCAAGCTATTTATAAAAATTTGTAACTTACAAGTTTTGGAGGCTTCATCTGCACCATCAAGTCCTTTTAAAGCCAAGAAGTTCTCGAGCCGCAAAACGTAGGCATCGAACGTTTCCCCATGGTCATCAAAAGGTTGAAAATTAAGCCCGTGAACTTGGTGTTTGGACTGTTCTGTAGCCGCAGTTTCTCGGACTTGAATCCGTTGAAGAGCTGCCACCAACGACTCGATAAGTTGTTCGGACATCGTGAGTTTAGAAGTGTAAGTCAACCATCCTCGTCGCCAATGTTATGTCATTAATATTTAAGAATCAAAGAACGTACTATTTGTTTTGAACATTTTAATAACACTGGATAACCTCAATACCCATTCTAATAATATTTATAACATATGTTCCAATAATCGATATTAACACATGTGCTTAGAGATATAACAACCCCTACCTTGCCTTTCAAGGCTATACGAGGGTTTCTCGGGTCCGGGGGGTGAGGGTGGGGGATAAATGCTGAGATAAAAGCCCCCCAGAGACCCAGACTTGAACTTGTGATTATTTTACTCCAAGTTTTTGATTCTCTGTTGCTAGGCAACGCGTGTTGAAAGCAACGCGCGCTAACCTACTCTGCTACCCCGAACCTCTAGTCTTACCTATTTATGAAATATATAATAAGCAAAGCATAGAGATCATGAAATTTTTTTATTCAAGTTTTCACCAGTAATACACCTTTTTGGGTCTCCTGAGACCAAGTCCTGCAAAAAGGTCTTTGTGTGTGTATGTGGTAAGTCTAGCTTGAAAACAATAAGTTGTATAAATCTTTAATGTCATATTTTAGGAACATATATGCCTGAGATGTTAGAGCAACGTTTTCAAAAAAATCGGCAGACCTGAAGAGTCACTTTATACCTTGCATTTAGCACCTTTTTCCAATTACCTCAAAAAAAAAAAAATTCTAACAATTTCGATTAAATTTGTTTTATCAATTTAGAATTTAATAGGCTAAAATATGTTATAGGTTTCATTCTGGTTGAAATAGTCTGACATGGCCTAACTGAGGATATTTTAAATAATTGATAACAAAGAAGAAAAGAGTGAAAATATTTGTTTATATATTATAATATACTTATTTTTTAAAAATATTTCTTAAGGAAACAATTAATTTACAGAATATTTAACCCTTTGCACTCGAGGTCTCCGGAGCGGAGACATTTAAAATTTGTTTTCAAACTCGATGTCTCCGCTACGGAGACAATGCAAATAATTTTCAGTTTTTAACATATAAGAACAAAAACAAATCGTAAAAACTATTTATAGGATATTTCGCTTTTGATGACAAATGACGGTCGCGGCTCGCCGATTATTATGTTCTCGATAATAGCAGACAATCGCGGTTTTTTAGCAACATTCCGCATTCCGCATTTGGATGCAAATGAATCAAGTCCTATTATTCAGCAGTAGAGTGTATCAGATTCGAGTTTATCTGTTTTTTTTGTATTTTGAATTCATATTTACATCCCCAATATGGCAAATAAAAGAAAAATTTGTGAAAATTATAGTGATATTGACAGTAGTAGCGATGAATTTGAATTTGAAGTTTATAGTGAACATAATGTAAATAATATAGACGATCTTAGCCGTGATAATGCAGACCTAATTGAACTAAACTATGAATCCGATTCTAATGATAGTGATGTATTTCCTGTTATACGACGATACATACCGAGAATTGAAAGTGATATTGAGGGATCTGAAAGTGATACAGGAGAAAATGTAGAAGACACAGGAGATTCAACTGAAAATGACGAATGGATAGATGTTTCGGAAGTGGATAATATTCCATCTCCTATGGATTTCGATATTTCACCTCGAATTGCCGGACCACAAATTTCCAACGATATAAAAGAACCATTAGATTTTTTTCAATTATATTTTACTGATGCTTTGATTGATTCCATAATAAAAGAGACAAATGATTACGCAAATTCAAAACTACGAGGAAAGCAATTGTCAAAGAGATCAATATGGAATACATGGAGTGATGTTAATCGGAAAGAATTTCTGGCCTTCATTGGAGTGATCTTGAATATGGGAACCATGCCGGTTGCAAATATCCAGGAATATTGGTCTACCAAATTCACAAGTAAAATTCCATTCTTTTCAGACGTATTTACCCGAGATAGATTTCAACAGATATTTTGGATGCTTCATTTACAGAAAAATGCACCAGTAGGCAGAAATATATGTTTAAGGACCCGCATTCAAAAGGTTAATAACTTTTTACAATACATCAATTCAAAATTTTCCGAACATTTTATACCTTATCAGTCGATATGCGTTGATGAATCCATTATAAAATTTAAGGGGAAAATATGTTTTATGACATATAATCCAGCTAAACCCACTAAATGGGGAATTAGAATTTACGTTCTGGCCGACTCAAATACCGGTTATGTTTATTCGGTTTTACCTTATTACGGCAGTATTACTACTGAAAATCTCATAAGACCTGATCTACCTGTCAGTTCTAGAATTCCCTTAGACCTGTATAGAAAACTATTGGACAATGTTCCTAATGCTAAAGGCTATCACATGTATACCGACAGGTATTATACAAGCGTACCCCTTGCTGAAGAACTGCTAAAAATGAATTGTTTCCTCACCGGCACAATAAAAACAAATAGGAAATATTTACCAATGGTAATAAAAAAACCGAAATTTGTAAGAGGCAAGAAAACAGTGGCTTGCAGAAAAGGCAAAACCCTAGTCCTCGCATGGAAGGACAAAAGGATTGTAACTTTGTTAAGTACTTGTAATGAAGCGGGTTTGACATCAGTTGATAGAAGAGTACGTGGTGGTGAATTAGTCAGAATACAAAAACCTAAAATTATTATTGATTACACAAAAAATATGCGTGGAGTAGATCGAGCCGACCAATATGCTGCAACATATTGTTTTTTGAGAAAATCCCTGAAGTGGTGGAGAAAATTATTTTTCTGGGGGATGGAAATGTGTACAGTAAATTCATACATATTGTACACAATTTTGGTGTTCGTGCTCGTTATTGAAAAAAAAAATATTTTATTTATTCAAAAGTTACAAAATATCGATAATAACACTTTAAAAGACAATAATGACAATCTTGATAATAACAATATGGCTATACTAGATCTGACATAGATTACGTACCGTAATTACTGCGAGGACTTGAAGAGAGTGTGATCCCTGGGAGAAGGGACAGGGTATATAAAGGTTAATAGGACTGCTGAATAAGATTCAAGGAATATGGTGTGATCTGCAGGTGCACTATGGCCTCATGGTGGCGTGACTCCTCCGTCCTTATGAGAGTGAAGCCCACTGAACTCTAAATTTAAGGATTTGGGACGGTTTGTCTATTCTGTAAATATTGAAACCAAGCTCTGGCTCTGCCATCAAAACATTCAGGTGGTTGAGGATGGGTACTTGGATTATCATTTGAAGGATTAGAACACAGTAATTCCAGTTTACAATACTGACGATAAAGATTATAGCATAAAAGATATAAACATATTACATAAAATATATAAGAAATAAATTGGGATACAGTTATATCATAAGGTTCTAATTCTTCTATTTCTATATTACTTAAGTCTATTTGTTGTAATTCCTCAAAAGTAAAATTTGTTGATACAATAGTTTTATTATTAACAGAATGATAGGAAATAAAAGGAATATTTACATTGTCAACATAAGAAAGTGGTACATTTATATTTACAAATTTCTCATTTTCATTAAGATTAAGGAGGCTAGTAGATGGTAGATGATACATTTGTGTGTTTGTTACACTAGTTGTTACATTGCTAATATTAAAGGTTAAATATTGGTGTAATGTGGGTATAAGTTTGATTATAGGGTTTGTTCTTATTTCTACAGCTTTACAATCATTTAATTCTATATTCTTACATAATTCTAAAATACATTTGTCCTTAATCTCTATCATGTCTTTACAGTAATGATGATTATTGAATTTAATACAATTTCCATTGTAAAACGAATTTTTAAATCTAATGATTAGTTGTTCTTTAATCTTTAGAGTAATGACTTTATTATTCCTTGTAACTGGATATGACATAGCATAATAAGTTGTTTTTGGCAATGATTTCAAAGGGATTTTAATAAAATAATAAATTAATCCTGTATCTGATAGGGAACAAAATGTGGAGCTAAGTAACCAGTTTAATTCTACATTTTCTGTGATTGGTTCTCCGAACGGTATGTTTAATTGTTCTAGTTCTCTAGTCGTTAATATGCTTGGATGGGTAATTCCTAATTTACATTGTTCTAAGGAAAATTCTATATCATTTAATTGATTTTCTACTAAATCTAATACGGCTAATAAATCATGATACATTAACTTAGTAAGAGCTAAATCTGTAAAATTATTTATTTTTTCTATACTATCCTTATATTTATTTAAAACAATTATTTCTTTATTAAGTTTAGATGTTAATTCTTTATTTAATCCTAATCTAACATTTTCATTATGCTCTATGTGATACATATTTCTCTCGATTTTATTTAAAATATTATCATACTTTTCTTTGTCATCGGCGTCCATATTGCCGGTGAGCCAACTAATAGCATTGCCTAGTCCGTTAATTAAACCTCTTTTTGATCGGTTATTCCGATTTATATTTACAATATGATTAATTTTTTCTAATATCTTGTTATATTTTTGTTCAATAATATTATGCAAAGTTTTATATTCATTACTAATTGTTAATACGTCAATGCTAATCTTAAGGGTTTGAATTTCTCTTGTTAAATTTGTAAGATTCTTATAATGTAAAAATGTGTACCAATCTTCAATTATAAAAGATGGATTAATTTGTACGATGGATGCTCCTGGTCCGTCAGATAAATCTTGTATTAGCAGGGTCTGTATCTGAACCGTAAGCGCTGCGATCAGAAGATACTTGAAACAATTCGTCGTCGAACTCAAAGTCATCTTGGCTGACTCCTGTAACATTAGACGTTTCTATTTCTTTTATGACATTCTCAATATCTTCATCAGTTATTTCTGGGTTTTTTTGACTTGTACTAGGTTTATTATTATTATTATTTGATTTCTTTTTCTTAGTGACCTTTTTCGGTCGTTTGACTTGATCAGGGTGGAGTTTTTTCTTTCTACCTTTATTTCTATTTTGAAATCTTTTATCAACATACTTTCCTTTTTCGTATTTAGGATCTATTTTCTTTTTCTGTTGTCTCTTTATATACACATCTTCCGGGATTTCTATGTCTTCTCTATTTTCATTTAACTTGCCTATTTTTCTCTCTTTATTTTGTTCTATACCTTTCTTAGTTATTTCGAAAAGCTGCTTCATTTTCCGATGGTACTCATGAACAAGATATTCTTTTATTTCCGGGGATTCATTATAAGTTTCATTAGTGATACCGAAAGTTATTTCGTTAGGGGTCATTTTAAGATCTTGATTAAGGGAATTATTATATGCTGTCGTTGCTTGCTCTAACTTATCTTCCTCTTTATCATCTTTGTTTTCTATGTTTATAAGTCTTAAAATTTCTAATAACGAAGAGCTTGCTCGATTAAGCAATCCAAGAGAGTTAGGGTGATTGGGGGTAGTATAATGTAATTCAATATTTAAGTAGTTTAGAAAATCTTTAAACAAGTTATTGTCGAATTCTCTTCCGTTGTCACATGATATTTTTTGGGGTTTTGGAAAATATGCTAAATATTTTTTCAATACTTTCATGCTTTCTATGGCATTATAACTCGTTGCGTAATAAGAAAATATTCTTTTGGAAAAAGTATCTACTATTAAATAAATGTAATAATTACTCATGTGTAAGGTATCAATCATTAAATCTGTAAAGGGTTTCTCAGGTGTGGGAGTAATTTTAAATTTTTGTTTTATAGGTCTTCTATCGTATTTGCCTTTTCCACATGTGTCACATTTGTTTATAATTTCTGTGATATGATCTTTCATATTGGGCCAATAAAATTTGGTTTTCAAAACTAAATATGTTTCATTTATACCTCTGTGGCATGTCTTGGCGATATGATAATCAAGGATAAGTAATTTCTGGTCTTCCGTGTTCTTTACATCTGGCAATAGTTTATAATATCTTTTAATTCTATTTGTGGGAAATTTTTCTCTAATGAGTGATGCAACTTTATTAAATAATGCATTATACCAATTATTTTCACTTTCTATAGAATCTGATATGGGTGAGCAGTATATGCCGTAAGTTATATTTGGTCTTAAGATTTCTAAAAGTTTTTCTTCTATTTCAAAATCTTTTTCATGATAAGGCCAAGTAAATTCAATTGTTGTTCTTTGCTTATTATTGAATATTGTTTCGCGTTGAATTTTCGCGTGTCCCTTTTTTATTATTATTTGATTTTTCTCAACATTTACTGGTCTAGATTTATCATCAACTATTAAGATTCTGTTATCGGAGGATTCTGTGGAGTGCTGCGTTGCTAAAGAAGATATATCATCTTGAATTATTTCTTGGTGTTCACCATTATTATTTTCTTCTATGTTTTCATCATTATTAATTCCTTCTAAGTTTTCATTGTTAGCTTCTTCTTGGGTTTCTTCTATTCCCATTTCTTGTAATAAATCTACGATTTCTTGTGAATAGTTATTAGGAGAATTTTCTGTATGAAAAATATCAAATTCTGGTTCTTTTAATTTCCTTTCTTCAATAGGGTAACGGGATAAATGATCGGCGACTTTATTAGCCTTTCCTTCAATGTATTTTATGTCATATTCGAAATCTTCTAACAATAATTTCCATCTAATTAATCTGGCGTTCTGTGTTTTACACGTTCTTAAATATTCTAAAGGTTTGTGATCTGAATATATGAAAAATTTTCTACCGTATAAGTAGGGTCGAAAATGATTGCAAGCCCAAATAATGGCTAAACATTCCTTTTCCGTTGTTGAGTAATTTTGTTCTGCTTTATTAAGTGTTCTGGATGCAAAACATACAGGGAGTTCTTTTCCATCTTTCTTCTGTGCTAATACTGCACCAATGGCGAAATTACTTGCGTCAGTTGTTAAGAAAAAGTCCTGATTGAAATCTGGAATTTGCAAAATGGGGCTACTACATACAAGTTGTTTCAATTTCTCAAAAGCGTTTTCATATAACTCTGGTTTGATTTCTTTTTGATCTTTTCGAAGACATCTCGTTAATGGGGAAGCTATCTTTGCGTAATTTGGTATCATTTTCCTATAGAAACCAGTTAATCCTAAAAAGCTTTTAATTTCTTTTTCATTTTTAGGGAGTTTAAAATCTTTTACTGCTTTTATCTTTTCTGGATTAGGTTCTATGCCGCGTTCGCTGATAATATGTCCGAGGAATAACAATTCTTTCTTGCAAAATTCTGTCTTATCGAGCTGAATCTTTAAGTTATGTTTTTCTAACTTTTTAAGAGTTTCTTCTAAATGTTTCCAATGATCTTTGTAATTTTCAGAAAAAATTATAATATCGTCCATATAGACTAAAACGTTAATAGAATCTGAAAAAATGATATTCATGGCTCTTTGAAACGTTGCTGGGGCATTACTGAGTCCAAATGGCATGCGAAGGAATTCAAAGTGGCCTTGATCTGTAGAAAATGCTGTTTTTGGGATAGAACTTTCTTCGACTTTTATTTGATGGAAGCCTGAGCAAAGGTCCATTGCTGTAAATATCGTCGCTTTTCCTAATTTGCCTAAAAGGTCTTCAATATTAGGAATGGGGAATTTATCCGGGGTTGTTTCTCGATTTAATTTCCTGTAATCAATCACCATTCGTATTTTTCTTTTTCCTGATGCGTCTGGCTTTTTCGGGACAATCCAAACGGGAGAATTGTAAGGGGAATTGCTGGGTCTTATTATTTTGGATTCTAACATCTTTTTAATTTCTTCCTTAATATTTTCTTTGAATTGGTGGGGATATCTGTAATTTTTCGAATATATCGGGTCTTCGGTTTTTGTTTTAATCTTATGCTCCAATAAATCAGTGGCTGAAAGGGGATCATTTTCAGTCTTAAATACTGATGGATATTTCGATAATAATTTAATTAAATTTGATTTTTCTTGAGGAGGTATATGGTCGGTTCTGATTAGTTGGGGGATTTGTTTTATTATTTCATGGTTTCCTTTTTTATTAGAATCTGTTAATTCTACTTCTTCTTTTTGCAAATAGTATAAAGGTAAATATATGGTTTCGTTAACTTTACTGTCGATTATTATATTTTGATCATAGATGCCAGGTTTAATTTTAATCTTATCATCTTCATAGTCAATAAAATATAGATTTTTATTTTGTTCTACTTTTATCTGATTTTCGCCTTCTTTCAAAACTAATTTTAAAACTTCGTCTTCCATAATAAAATCAAACTCTGTATAGCGAGTTTTTATTTTGTTGGTTTCGAAATCGATATTAAATTTCATTTCCCTCATTGTCTCATTTCCTAGTAGTATTTCGTAATTGGGACTGAAATTAAATAGATAAAATTTTATTTTTTCGGGGTTTTTAAGAAAATTATTTCTGCAATAAACTGAAATAGATTCCGTGCCAAGTTCTTCTCCGGTTGCTGTTTTTATTGTAAAATTTTCTTTTTCTCTTTCAACATCTGGTGGTACAATGTCTGGTCTTATATAATTCTTCCAAGATCCGGTATCAATAAGCCATTTACGATTCGCGTGGTCTTTAACATAAGGCAGTTGGCTTTTATTCTCTTCTTTTATGTGTTTTGATTGTCTGGCGGGCCTTTCTCTAAAAAAGAATTATTTGGATCTAATTTTTCTAATTTCTCTCTTAATTCTCTGATTTCTTGGTCTTTCGGGTCTTCTTGCTGAATTTGGAAATTAGGCTGTTTCGGTTTATTCCCGAATGCGCTAACTGTTCTCATGGATACAGTTGGATTTTCATCTTTCTTATTATTATTATAATTTTGATTCCGGTATCGACCTGAACCGTTGAAATACCTTTGTTGTTCTTGACGGGGCCATTGTTGGTAATAATTATTATTATTATTATTCTGCCGGTAGTCTTGTGGAGGTTCTTGTTGTCGATATTGATGCTCTTGTCTTTGATTATGTGGGTTATACGGGTTATTGGGATTTTGCCAATTATTAAATCGTTTGTGATGTTTTTTATCGAACTTTTTCTTATGGTCGAAGCCTCTTTTGTAATCATGTTCTCCGGGTCTTCTCATATTTCCCGAATTTATGAGGTCATCGAAGAGTAGATGGTTCTCATTCTGAATTAAATTTCTCAAATCATCTAATGTTCTTAACTTTTCTGCTTTAGTCATAAGATATGTTCTTATGTGAAGGGGCATGTTAGTGTAAAAAAAATAAAGAATACTTTTCTCTAATGCGCTAATAATTGTTTCTCTATTTGGTGTGTTTTCTATCCGATGTTTAGAAATTATTAAAGTGCGGATCTTATCAATTCTTTGAAGGAAATCAAGAGGGTGTTCCTTATGATGTATTTTGTTATTAAATAATTCATGCGATAATTGTTCAATTGAGCGGCTGTCTCTGAAGGTTCTTTCGAGATAATTTAGTAATTCTTCAACACGACTAAATTCGCACGTTGTATTTATATAATCAGCTTCATCCGTAAGTTTTGCTAAAAGTTTACTTAATAATCTTTGTTCGTTTAGTTCCTTAAACGAGTTGTCCGGTTTACACACGATTTGGTAAACTTGTCTACAAACTGTCACGAATTTTAACAGATTGTGTGGATTTCCATTAAAATTAGGGATATGATCGTAGTCTGCCGATTTAATTTGAAAGCTTGCCATATTTGTAGTTAATATTAAATTATTTACTCGCAGGATTAAAGAATTTAAATAATCATCAGACATAAAATTACAATAGTAAAGGAAATTAACTTACAAAAATTGAGTACGCTGTCAAAATAATCTTCGACGGGGTGTGAAGATCTGTCCTTGAGCTGGATACCTGACGACAGTGAAGTCCGGCCAAGGTTGAGTGCAGATAAGAGACTTTGCCTGCGTTGCGAGATGCTCGGGGTGAGTGAACTCGTCCAGAATCTGAAGATCTCGAAGTTGGTAGTCCTCGGTAGGTAAGCCAAAATCTTGAGTCTTCACAGGTGAGGAATCCTAGGCGGTAGTCCTAATTCTGGATTTGCGGAAAAAGTTCGGATCTGCGGAAACTCGGTTCTTAAAACTGCGATAAAAATATGCAGTCCCTGTTCGGGCGCCAATTTTGGTGTTCGTGCTCGTTATTGAAAAAAAAAATATTTTATTTATTCAAAAGTTACAAAATATCGATAATAACACTTTAAAAGACAATAATGACAATCTTGATAATAACAATATGGCTATACTAGATCTGACATAGATTACGTACCGTAATTACTGCGAGGACTTGAAGAGAGTGTGATCCCTGGGAGAAGGGACAGGGTATATAAAGGTTAATAGGACTGCTGAATAAGATTCAAGGAATATGGTGTGATCTGCAGGTGCACTATGGCCTCATGGTGGCGTGACTCACTACTGTTAAAAAAATAAATAAAGAAAAACCAATGTCACATTTGAAGTTTGTAAAATTGTTGGTGGAGCAATTGGTTGGAAATTTTCGACAAAACAGCACATCTCAAAAATCCACTTACACACCAAATACGGAAGGCAGGCTCAACAACCAACTACACATTATACGTTCTGGAACCAAGACAGATTGTGTAGTGTGTTCTAACAGAAAAATTCCGGGCGAAAGACGGCAGACCCATTATTTTTGTGATAGCTGTTTAGAAAAGCCAAGATTACATATTGGCAATTGCTTCGAGAGATATCACACTTTGGACAATTACAAAACGTATTAATTTTTGTTTTTTTTATATATTATATCATTTGTATTCATAAACAATTAAAAAAAATAATAACATACAACGATGACTTTTCTTTTAATGCGTATTTCATTACCTTACATGTAAAAATGATTTTTTCACTAAAATTGCTTCGAGTTGCTGGTAATATGAATGAAAAAAAAACTTCGAGTGCAAAGGGTTAATAATTTAAATTTTATTTTCTCAGGGATTGGTTCTTTACAATCAGGCACAATTTTTATAATTAACTTCTAATTATAACTTACAAAATAAAGAAGTAATGAGCAGGCTAACAATGTTGATACTAACTTCTATTCTTCTGACAGCTGCTCTTAACTCCAGGAGTTCCTCACACTTCAAAAGTACAAACAGATCTACCCTTTTTTCTCTATCTGTTTCCTCTGGGGTTTTCCTTTTTCTCTCTTCACCTCTGGCCAACAAAATTAAGTTTCTTCTTTACTAAATGTGTTATTTTTGGTTCTGTATCTTCTTTTTAAATAATTGATTCTTCTATTATAGTGGATATTAAAAACTGGCTTGTGGAATATGTGAATTTTATAAATTAAAACTAGAAGATAGATCTGGCAGTGGTTTTGGTTAGTATCCAAAATGGAGTCTACATATTTGCAACAAGCTTCCAAAATGGTGACCATGTTTGAAAACAAACATGCAATTTAGAGCTGTCAATACCTAAACATGATTGTTAGCCTGCATAACATAATATTTAATATAAGATTGTTAGCCTGTCAAAAAAAAAAAAAAAGTAATTCAAACAATTAACAATTCCTTCTATGGTCAGTGACAAAAATAAAAATAATTCAAACAATTAAAAATTCCTTCTATAGTGAGTATATTACAATATATATATATATATATATATATATATATATATATATATATTTTTTTTTTTTTAACACAAGAACAGTAATATAGATGTAAAATATACCGTTGGAAATCTAAAGATTTTAGAAAAAATATTATTTTATACCAAAAGTTGTATAATGTACAGAAATTTAAAGCGGATAAAACTACTATAAATATGTGATTGTTATAGATATTAATATAATATATTATTTAATGAAGCACATGTTTTTATTAAAACTCAATGTAACTATGTTAACGTTTTTCTTCTCTAACTTTATTTAAAAGTTTTTAAAGTGATTTTAACAACAAAGGTAAGTGAAAGTCGTGCATTGCCCGCACCAGATTATTTTTATTACTAGCTGTTGCAAAGAGTTTGGTTTTTGGTAAGTTGAATTTTGATCTCCCGCCCGCCACCAGGATGGGCTGAAATAATGCTTAATTGTAAATAATTCATCCTATTTTTAATATTATTTCTTCATAGCCACCCTAACAATCTCATCCTCTTTTATTTAATTTCAATGTTTTATCAACGACTACATTCGGCAAGTGTTCTGTTGCAGACCTTTTTCAATATAGACCCAAGGAGGGTGACATCCTTTCCACCGATGACCAGATGTGTCTTCCGGAAGTTCGGTCCTTCAGGGACCATTGAGAGCAGGGACGCTCTCTGCGTGATGACCCTCAACATGTTGAATGAGAAGTTCTATCTGCTTTTGTGGTTTTGGTTCTCGTTTCTTCTCATTATATCTGCGCTGATTTTTCTCTGCCGATTATGGTTCCTTACCATTATTTTAATAAGGAAGCAAAGTGAGTAGTATATTATTTTACATTTCTTTAATATCCTCGAAAAAGTCCCTTTAGAATAACATTAACAGAATATATAAAATAGGCTGCAGGGTAGAGTAACTAAATAAATATAAACAAGTTGTTGAGGGAAAATTGGACCCTTAACCGATTTGAAGTGCTGCCATCTAGCGTGCAGCAATACAATTAAGTGCCCATAAGGCTATCTAGTGCCATCTGGAGGTATTCTTACTAGGCCAGAATCCTCTGGTAGAAACAAGAACATGATTGAGAGAGATAGTGAGGACATGTGCTGTATCTTAGTGAAACTCCATCATTTTATTCAGAAGAATTCCTCAACATTATGGTGGACTAGAAAAGCGCCGGCTGGCCCAGCATGAAGAGTAGGATTCAAGAGGAGAGATTGCCCTCTGAGCTCAGCCAGATATGTTAATGAATATACAAAATTAACCTTAATTCAAAATTTCTAACCCATTAACCATCATTATATTTTCTCTGGCAATAGATTCAGTTTATAACCTAATAAAATAATAGAACCCTTAATGATTCAAATACAGTTCACTACATTCATTTAACCCACCAGCCTTTGCAATTATTAACAATTTTTAATGCCCCAGGTTTCTACTATTCATAAGGTGACCAGATTTTTAGCAAAGCGGGACAACTCTGAAGGAGAGTGGGGGGGGGATCAACAAAAATTTTCATATAGAATAAAAATAATTTCGTTATATATTTTATTCCTCGACATATTTTTTATTTAAGTGACTTAAATTCAGTAGATTGTTGTATTTTTTTAAAATATTGTAAAAATCTTTAAAAAATTATATTTGACACATAAAATGGCTTTCGTGAACTACAATATTATATGTCTATGAAAATTACTAAAGTGTTATAAACACACAGTACAAATATTCATTTCACATCGGCAAAATTGCATCGAATTAATTTGCCCTAAACATAATTTACATGAGTATATTTTATTGCTGTTTATAAAGAAATTAGTTTGATTGACTTAAAATATCTGCAAAATTTTATTCATATATTTTTTTCAAAAATTTCTTCTAAGGTTAAGGTTGGTGATATACTTTTATTCATCAATATAAAATATGAAGACTACGAGTATTTTCAAGATCCCTATCCTAATTAAACCTGGAGAGGCAACATTTAGGACTCCCACTGTAGCATTGTCTGATTTGCCATTGTATGAGCCTGTATCTTTAATAATTTTTTTTTGATACAAACAAAAAAAATAAAAACTTATCAGCATGTTCGCTAAACGAAAAAACAAAAAACTCACCTCTCGTCCCTCCTTTCTGTCCTGGTTCCTAAGGGGGGTCAGGAAATAAGAAAGAATGAGGTTAAAGAGGGAAATAACGAGGATCGTTAGGACTGCCTCAGCCAGCACCATCAGCTCCCACAACGATCGGTAACTCCCTCTTCTTGCGGTCTAGGACGAAGTTCTAGAACGAAGTGGGCCCACTTCTCTCAAGGATTAGTGGGCTTGCTAGGTTGTTAGGGGGGCAGCACCTTCCGGTATTAAATTTAAAATTTAAATGAAAATAATATTATTCATTTCTGCCTAAACAGCCATAGTATCATAAAGTAACATTAAATAAATGAATAAACTCAAGTTTGTTTGATTGTTTATTTATTTAACCTCACTTTATGCTACTGTGACAAATCGGACGATGCTACAGTGGGAATTCTTAATTTTTCCTATCCAGGTTTTATAAGGATAGGGATCTTTAACGAGTACCTAACATTGCACAGGCTCGGGACCACCTTTTAACGTCCCCTCCGAAGGACGGCATAACTAATACATAAACTCAAGTTATCTAAAACTAATAGAAAACAAATATACGGAAATAAGTAGAAAATAAAGTAAAATAGAACCTTATTTTCAATCCTGTTATAACTGGGTGTTCATGAGTTGAATAAATGAGCAGGATTTGAAGTTTAGAGTGATGGGTAGAAAAAGGAAGGCCCAGTACATGTTTTACAGGAACGGACAGAGGATTTAAATTGTTAAAGGTCAAAAATGTTTGATGGAACATGGGATTAGATAACTTAGTAAAGGAATTATGCAAGGAAATACTTGCTCCTCACAGCCTCAATTGGGTCATTAGTATGAGCCACTGAATTACCTGGCTATTTGTGCAATTCTGTTGAAGGTAAATGAAATTAATAATATAAGAAAATATTAATTACCACAATATTATTAAAAAGAACAAAATATACTGTTTCCTGTATATAAAAGCGAAAATTGCTTCCTTCCCTCTCTTTAGATACGATGCAGTTCCTTCTGTTTGGTGAGACTGCTACTTAAATCCCTTCCACAGTTCATGATAGCGATTTCAACAACTTCAAGATTTATGACAAATAAATGTAAACTAACTTAAACTAGTCCACGTTCGTTAGAAACTCTATTACATATGCTCACCGGCCAGTAGTCACTAAATAGTTGCTCGCCTCTGAATAAAACAAAGCCTGTTGCATTCGCACTCACCGAATCTATAATAAACATACCAACTTACAAAATAAATTGCATGTTCTTAAATTGATTGTAGTGAAGAAAGTATACAGATATTACTATTTCAATTTTATAGCATTAAGTAAGCATATTATTAATCAAGGCCAAAGTTTAATAACATTGAAAGACTTAGAATGAGAAAACAATACAGCTCATTGAAAAATTAAGGAATATTTATTTATAAAATTCGGTGCCCACAACTTTTACTATCTGTCCCCCTTATTAACCTTTCGCTTCTGTGAGTGATAAGCGCTTTGTCAACCACAGGGCTTCCAGGCAAGAGTCAACTTCTTGACAGTCAACTACCAAACTTTTGACAGCTTTCATTTAGCAGCAAGCAACTCTTGACTCTTGCTTGAAAGTCCTGATGAAGACCTGCAACAGTGGTTGAAACATTCGATAATTAATAGTTTTTCACTATTTTCTAATATTATTTTATTATTTGACTAATAACCATCTCATCCTTCAAGTGAAAAAATAATTTTTATTCTGTGACATTCATGAGTTCCCTAAGAATAACAAATAATTATTAGCTTAACTAGTATTTCCCTTTCTGCACATAATTATATAATTAACCATACAACAAATAATACTTATATAAAAATAAAACATAGATATTTATATATATATTGGTTTGTAGAATAAGTTCATAGTGCTTTTTAATGGTGATTTCAATAAAAACTTTGGATTTTTGTAAATATTTTAAATCAATTATGTTCTGCAATATCCTGTATCATAGAGTGAGGTTTGTGACCAATGGTTTAATTTGTTCATCATCAATAGTTGAAGGATGACCCAAGCGCTTTGCGTCTTCCAAGCCAAAATGTCCGGTTCTGAACGGAGCAAACCACATACGGACGGTGCTTTCTCCTAAGACATCATCGCCATATACACTGCAAAGTCTGTTAACCCTCAATGCAGCGGATATTTCTTTTCGTAAATAAGAAATCATTAAATGATAAAAATGAATTTTACCCTCTTGCATTTTGAATTTTTTCCATTTCCATTTATATATATATATATATATATATATATATATATATATATATATATATATATATATATATATATATATATCATATACCTATACATACATTTTTGTAATTTGAATTTATTAAATGGACAGTTATTGATAGGTAGTTCTTTTGTGTAATAACTTAGTTCTTCATATTTACTTTATGCACTTTGTACATATCATATTAATTATTTCAAATTATTATTAATTATCTTAAATAAAATATTTATGATTGTAGGTTTTTGCTTAATTAGGCTCACACTCACTCCACAACTTGGATGGAACAGCACCTTTATGCTAGTCAACAAATTGACGTTCTGCGATTGGATATTCGTTCAGCAGCTTTCGAAGAGCATGTACCCAGCATCATATTCCAAATTAATTGAGATAATAGCGATAGAATTGAGCGAAACCTCTGATATCAATCTGAATTTCATGAATACACCTACGATAGTCTATAGGAAGAAATGTGATACAGTACAAGATTTGAATTTGAATGTTTAAGAGGGAAATGCGGCATCGTATTCCTAATTAATGGAGAATGTAATAAACATTGATAGTTAACTGTTAGGAAAATATTGGAGAAGTTGGTTTAGAGATGAAACAAAGTTCTCCAATAATTTATTCAACTGTCAAAAAATACCTCTATCAGAAGAAAAACAGCCTGGGTGGTGGTAAAAAAAAAAAAAAAAAAAAATTAAATAGTCTTTAACTATTGATTTTTTTCCCAATCATTGTAGTTCCACATTGTAAACAAAAAAAAAAAAAAGATTTTAAAAGGAATATATTAAGGGTTTATTAACTTAAAGTGTTTGTTTGTTTATTCATTTAACGTCACTTTATGCTACTATGGCTAATCGGACGATGCTACAGTGGGAGTCCTAAATTTTGCCTATCCAGGTTTTATTAGGATAGGGATCTTTAACGAGTACCTGACATCGCACAGGCTCGGGACCACCTTTTAATGTCCCCTCCGAAGGACGGCGTAACTAAGGATTTTTTACTCCCATTAAAAAATCCTAGGACCACCTGCGGGTTTGAACCCGTGACCTTTAGCATGGGAGGCTGTTACGCTAGCCTTAAAGTGAAAGCCAGAATCCCAATAAAATCATGAAAAGCATAGTAAACTAAAAAATGATGGAGTTTAGTTGACCGTTAAAAATATTAGATGAGGAAGATGGCTTGGGGTGTGGTCATAAAAAAAACAAAAAAAACACATTAACAAGTAGTACTTATTTTAATTGTTTGCCGACGTTTCAGCCTACATTGTGGGCCTTCACCAAGGCTAAGATAAACAATATAACAACCAATGCAATTATAAAATTAATAATAAGTTAGATGCATAATAATAACATGATGACAGTAAAATAAAGTATGGAAGCAAACATAAAATTAGATGATAATATTCCAATAAGAATATTTGAAGATTATAAAGAGAAACTAAGTAAATGTTAAAAGAAGAATAATATATAAACAATTAAACTTTTAAATATGAAAAAAATTGAAGTGATATATTTGACGGCAGTGTATAAAAAGAATCTAGGTAGCATATAAAAAAAAAAAAAGTCATCATATTATTATTATTATTATTTACCTAATTTATTATTAATTTTCTAATTGCATTGGTTGTTGTCTTGTTTCTCTTAGCCTTGATTAAGGCCCACAATGTAGGCCGAAACGTTTGCACACAATTAAAATAAGTACTACTTGTTAATATATGTTTTTTTTTAATGACCGCACCCCCAACCATCTTCTTCATCTAATAAACTAAAAAATAGTAAAGTCAGAGTAAATAATAGTCCTCTATCCTTTCTTTCTCTTGTTTATATTTTCTTTTATGAGCCGTTAAATTGCCGTCACTCATCTTCAGTTTTTTTCTGGAGATAAGGATAGGCACAACCTCCTGTTATTTAAATTTCCATTCTCTGTCACTTTTATTATCACATATTAAGCTATTATATTAGATTTTTTTATGTTCAATTTATATACTATATCCTTAATTCTTATATTTACTTTTTATTTTTATTTACTAATTTTTAGTTTGCTGTGCTTTTCATTTTCTATTTCATTTGGCTTCTGGCTTTCACTTCATGTTATCTTATACAAGTTTGATAATTGTATTTATCTTTCATTTCCCTATTCTCTAATATATTAAATATTTCTTTATTACTTCCTTTTTCTGTTCTTAAGTTATCAATTTTACTGATCATTTAATTATGTTTTATGTTCTTTTCTTTTATTATCAAACACTTATACTGTATCTTGTTTTTTTTAGCCCAGATGAATACCCCAAACTTGAGTGAGACCATTGAGTATTAAATATTTTTATATGTTTTTTTTTACTACGATCCAAACAATCTCTTCATATAATTATAAACCATCTTCTAAAAACGTTGAATATGGATAAACAGATTATTTTCCAACTTATCAGTATTTTAAATCTTATATTTATTATAATAATTTTTAATATAAACTTATAATTGCTTATTAGAAAATAAAAAAATGCTTTCGTTATTACTTTAAAATGAAAATAAAAATGCAGGTAGAAATAAGCCTGGGTGGCGGTCAGTAAAAAAAAAGAAACAATTAAATAGTTTAACAATTAAATAAATATTTTGAGTGATTTGTTTAGTTGATAGTTTTGGCTATTTAATTGTTTCTTTTTTACCGACTGCCACCCGGACTAATATCTTCCTTTATCTCTCAATGGTCAACTATTAATATCCATTATGGTTGAAAATAAAAATAAAATTTCAATTAATAATATAAACAGTATGTATGTATTTATGTCTAACTACAGATTGTTTTTGAGTATACAATTTTTTTATCTATCTTTTTTAGCCCTTATGGTGACCTTCAAACATTGGCAAATAATAAATAGTTAAAGACTATTTATTTATATGTCTTTGGGGAAATTCTCCATACAAATACTGTTCTTTATTTCACGAAGTTATACTTCATTGTACTAGTAAGATAGGTAGATACATATATACACTGTGTTGTCAATAAAGACAGTTTAAAAAAAAAAAAAAACCTGAGGCTTATTAATAAATTTTAAAAAATAAATAAATAAATTTACTTTCATTGATTTGTAAGTAAATTACATGGTCAAGGTCAAGTGTGAATTATAAGACACTGAATCGTAAACTTTTGTTTAAATATAGTTAAAGACTATATCATTGTTGTTGTTTTTTGTTTTTTTCATTTTGAGCGACACCTAGACTATTTACTCCTGTAATGAAAAATTTAGTTTTTTAAAGTTAAAAAAAAATATTTGTGATGTCAGTTTCGGTTTTATGAATTATACCACTAACATCTTAGAGCAAGAAAAAGTATTATACAAACGGAGATTCAAATTCAAATGTTTAGGCGGGAAATGGGGCCTGGTAAGATGCCAAGAGAGACCCATATGTTCACAGTTCATGTCACATGTTTTTACAAATGTATACTCTCTCAAAACATTTTTAAACTTTTAAAATTGTGTTCCGTTTTTCAATATTTAGATTTTTTTTGCTTTTTTTTTTTAATTATTTTTTTTTCTAAATGAGAATCCTGATATAGGTAAGACAAATCGATTTGTATTTTAATATTTTTTAGAGGTTATTTTATAATTAAGACTTCATTGTGCCTCTTATAATTCTAAGAATCAGTTCATTTTGTTTACTTTCTGATATTAGTTCTCTTATAAGAAGGAATTTATTCTGTTCTTTAGTATCTAATTCGTCTTTGGTGTGTGATGTTCTTGTGAAATTTTGTTTTCTTTAATTAGATTTTTTTTAAAAATAAATAAATAAATAATTATGTATTTTGTACAACAAAAACAATAGACAAGTTTTATTATTATAAGTTATTACTTATTTATGTTTTATTATGCCCCTAATGCCAAGTGTAATGTGTGAATATTGAGTGATCTTTTGAGTGAAAATTATTATGTTCAAAAAGAAAAAAAAATTGCTTAGAAAAAGGATTTGATTTATCAGACAATACGATCTCTATGACAACGGTGTTATCATGTTTTTGTGTTTTCTTCTATCTCATGTCATGAGTAATGGCTATGATGGGAAAGTGTCTTTATTTGATGTATTGTAAAATATTATTAGTGATTTTTATGATGAATTTTAAAAGTTTTGCAGTTTGTAAGTCTTTTTTTTTTTTTTTTTTTTCTCTTTTATGTGTAGTGTATTCATTGGTGTTATTATAATATTTGTTTTGTTTTTTTCTGAAACGAAAGAGCCAGTTTGTAAATGTCAAGCTGCACGTTAGATGTAAACCATGACTTCATGGTTATATTTAGAAGTTACATCATCACCTTGAAGCAAGCACACACACACATACTCACACACCTGAACTTATTTTATAATGATAATCACTTACCTTTATACGTGTCGTGTAATTTGAAAAACATGAAAATTATCATTTCTTCATTTCATTTTTTTTTTTTTTTTACTTTTTATTTTTAAAATAATAACTTTCTAGATATTTAAATTAATTTAAAAAAAATTAAAACATCATTCATTGAAAGTGTTATATTATATTGTTAAGGACCCACATAAGTGGTTTTCGTTGCTATAACTCAATAATTTAATAACAATTATTACTTTTATTTTAAAAGTGACAATTATATCAACATTTAAATTTAATTTTTATCACATAAATTTGTACGAAATTGATAAAAGTTTAGTTCAACATCTTTAATCACTCTTAAAAGTGATTTTTTTATATTACCATTTCATTATTTTAAAGTAACTACCACTTTTACATACTTATCTTTATTAATTTTTTTGGTTAACATTTCATTCCTTTGTATATGTTCAAAATTGAAGAAAGTTTTGTTTTACATCGTTAATAATCCTTATAACTGATTTTATTTTTATTTGAGTTATAAATTTGTATATATATATATATATATATATATATATATTATATATATATATATATATATATATATAGTTGATTACATTTAAAAAAAAAAAAAAATACAAAAATTTCCATTTCTTCTTTATTTTTTATTAATTTTTTTACTTTTTATTTTTAATATAACTATTGCATACATACTTAAATTTATTTTATTTTTTTATTACCTTTTATACAAAATTTTGTTTTGATATCTTTAACAAGCCATATAAAAGTTTTTATTGGATCAAAAGTCTTACATTCGTATACTTAACTCATTCATTTTTTTTTTTATATGGAAAATAATAATTTTATGAAAAGAATAATTTATATTTATAGATAATAATAATAATTTTTGTAAATTTCATTAGTAAATAATGAATAATGAAATAATGTAAAAAATCAAAATATTTTTTCAATTAAGAATGTTTTAGTAAATATTAATTTATTTATGTACAATAATAATCATGTGTAATTTGAAAAATAGGTAAGTTACCAATTCTTCTTTATGTTATTATTATTAAAAAAAATTAGTAAATACACACTTTAATTAATTATTTTTTTATGCTATAAATTTCTGTTAGTACAAAATTTTATATCAATAATGGACCACAAACCACTGATCAATAAATGGACTACATTTATTGCATTCAAAGTCAGTCGTATATAAAACATGTTACAAACATATGTTTGTATATAAAACATATTAAATTTTTTGAAAAATTCATGAAAACAATTTTACTTTTTCATCATTTACATAAATTTATAATATAAAACATACATAAACTTCTCTTTAAAACAATTAGTACACAGATTGTAGGCCCTGTAGGAAGATGTTAATTTAAAAAAAAATTATGTAACTGCGATATGATATTCAACTGTTTTAATCATTTTACTCAAACTTAGAAAAGTTCATGTTGTTTTTTAATTTACAATTATAAAATTTAGTTTAGCTTTAAAAACCAGTAATCACACTCACTAAGAGAGATGATAGAAAAAACTTTATTTATTTCAATTACTGCTGCCCAACTACATTGGGATGCTTTAAAACAGCATAATAGATTAATTTAATTAGAAATATTAAAGTAATAATCAAGTTTATTCACTGATTTTAGAATAAATAATGAAAATCATTGTTGTTTGGTGGCCATTTTAATATTTTACATAAAAAACATAAAAAATAAACATAAAAATATTTATATAAAGATACAATATAATTTGTGTTAAATACCTGAATTTTTTTTTGTGATTTTTTTTGTAATGGCTTATACTTCTGTAGGTATATGGGCCTATAGTCCAGTAGGTAGAAGTTCAGTAAAATCTAAAAATTATAAAAGGGGTCACTATGGTGTAGTGGCAAGCATAATACCCTTCTTTGCCTAAGGTCACGGACTTGAACCCAGCAGGTAGCTCTAAAATTTCATGAAGGGAGTGTGCGATGTCAGGTACTCATTAAAGATCCTAATTAAACCTGAATAGGCAAAGTTTAGTACTCCCACTGCAGCATCATCATGATCAGCATCAGCACTGATGAGCCTCACTAGCTTTAAAAAAAAATGATAAATTAACAAATAAAAAATTCCATATGTTTTGTGTGGATGTCAGTTTTTGGTATTGTTAATTTAATACATTAGAGTTATGCCGTAGTATATTATTAGAGTCTACAAATATAGTTTTTAGTTTAATTGATTTTTGCATGGTATATTGGCTACTTACATTCAAAATTCTTTTTCTTTTTAAAATTAAACTAAAATATTTATAAATTAAACTTACACCTCTACAAAACATGAAGGGTCTTTGATTCAGCAAATATAGAGGTTTCTAGGTCAAAAGTGGTCTGCAAGGTCACAAGGAGGAGATCACATTAAACCGCCAGGGTTTTCCCCAATTTTTGGGTGTCCTCTTTACAGAGGCTGAGTGTGTCCCAGGAGGGTCTCTCTACTCCAGGGCGCCTCATGGTTAATATAAGAAAAAAAAATTATTTTGCCACAGCCGGGATACGAACCCAGAGCCTGAAGAACATAAAATTTAATTTGGAAATTAAATTTTAAAAATGACTCGAAGTTCTCATAAAATGATTAAAAAGAAATAAAAATTATTGCTACCATTAAAAATTAATTTTATTTTGCTTAGGTTTAATTTTAAAATTGTACTGAAGATATAATATCTTAAGAAGCTTACAATTGAGATGTTGCTTTCCAAAAAATACTATAGGCCATATTTTATGAAATTCATATTTTGACTGACATATTTCAATTGAAATTTGATACAAGTTCTTAAAAACACAATAAAAAATGTCATTTCTTTTCTTAAAGTAGTACTTATTACCCATTAAATTTCATCGTGAAGCATTAATATGAAAATATACTTATATAGAAAAAAAATGTATATGAATATGTAATAGTTCAATGTGTGATAAACATGAAGGATAGGATGGTTTGGGTCGCGGTCAAAATAGTTGACCTAGTATTTTATTGGATCCTGGCTGTAAGCTCTGATGAAGTCCCATAACATGGGTTGAAATGCTAGTTTAAAAAAAAAGATTTGTCAATATTGTGTAAAAGTATGTACTTTGAGCAGCATGGTCTAGTGGATAAAGCACTTGTCTACTGTTTGTTTGTTTATTTATTTAACGTCACTTAATGCTACTGTGGTTAATCGGATGATGCTACAGTGGGAGTCCTATATTTTGCGTATCCAGGTTTTATTAGGATAGGGATCTTCAATGAGTACCTGTAATCGCACAGGCTGAAGACCACCTTTTAATCTCTCCCCTGAAGGACG
The DNA here is from genome assembly GCA_023052935.1 of Piezodorus guildinii. Classification (NCBI taxonomy): domain Eukaryota; kingdom Metazoa; phylum Arthropoda; class Insecta; order Hemiptera; family Pentatomidae; genus Piezodorus; species Piezodorus guildinii. The sequence continues at coordinate 177,404,181 of CM041292.1, read as the reverse complement.
GTATAACTAAGGATTTTTGGGATCACTTCACACAGCCTCCTATGACAAAGGTTACGGGTTCAAACCCGCAGGTGGTCCTAGGATTTTTAATGGGAGGTTAAAAAATCCTTAGTTATGCCATCCTTCGGAGGGGATGTTAAAAGGTGGTCCCAAGCCTGTGCGATGTCAGGTACTTGTTAAAGATCACTATCCTAATAAAACCTGAGTAGGCAAAATTTAGGACTCCCACTGTAGCATCGTCCGATTAGCCATAGTAGCATAAAGTGATGTTAAATAAATAAACAAACAAAATAAGGATTTTTTACTCCCATTACAAAATCCTAGGACCATCTGCAGGTTTGAACCCGTGACTTTGGCATAGTCAGCTGTTATGCTAGCCACCCTGCTGCAGTTGATCCCCACTAGCCTACTGTTAGGTCCCTGGTTCAAATCCTGGCTTAGGCAGAATTATGCTGTTATTTCAGCCGTGGAGGGACCCTGGGGTATAGAGACCATCCTGGGGCACACCCAGCCCCAATAAAGTTGGTACCAAAAATTGGGGGGAAAAACTGCATGATTTAGGCCAAATCACCTTCATGCACGGTTGTTGGCCTTAAAACAGTACAAATTTCTAAAGTACTGAACCTGAGACCCTTCATGGGTTGTAGAGGTACAGGTTTTTTGTTGTTGTTTTTTCAATATTTTGTAATCATTTTGACCGCCACTTGAACCATCTCAAGCTTCACAAAACAAAATTCTAGGTTTTAGTGCAAAAATAAATTAATTGATCCAATAACCATTTTATTATAGATTTTTGCATTTCCTGTAAAATTTTCTATAAATGGTTTTAGCACCTGTTGAAATATTTGACATTGTCACAAATGTTACCTTAAACAAGCACGAGTCAGTAGTAGTATGAAGTCTTAGTATGAATTATACAATATTAAAAGAAGGACTATCCATTGCAAAAGAAAGTATTCATATTTAGGAGACCTTAATTCGGGGTGCAGTAATCAAAACACTTAATTAAGTATAAACTTAATTTATTGTACGACGTTTTGGCCTAAATTTTAGGCCATCTTCAGGGTGATTGAAGGAGGGACATCACAAGAATGACAGTCCTGTTTTCATGACTGCACCTTAACTAACTTCTCAGTATCTACAAACAGTCAACCATTCTCACATCATTATGAAATCACTCATATATAAAAAAACTCAAGGTTTTGTTTAAAAAAAAAAAACTTAAAATGTGTTGAAGAAATAAAATATTTAGAAGTTGAGTTATTTTAGTTTTAATTCTTTTCTACATTTAGTTTAATATTTTCTAGTTCATGAGAAGGGACTTCTCACGATTGAGGCGCAGGCCTTTGTCACCTTATGCTGGTTCCCTCTTTCACTCTCTTCAAGGTAAGTTTAAAAATTGTTAAATATTTTCTTCTCTGAAAACTTTATTTTATGTTTTACAACCAGAACAAAAAGAAAAAAAATGTTGCAGTTATTTTGGAGAAAGCCCAAAGTCAGGTGGATTTTTTTTTAATTTAATTTTTCCTTACCCTCCATTTATTTAACATACAATAAACATATTAGATACATCAGAGATAAGAACATGGTTAAATCAACCAATTGTTTTTTTATTGAATATTTTATATCTATGTTTATTGAAAGACGAAACCTCAAATTTTGAGAAGAGGTTATATTATGTTTTGCCAATTACTGTGCTTCATTATTGAAAATTATAAACCAAAATATATGTGAAAATATTACTTAAATTAGGTACTATTTTATTACATGAAGGACAAACTATATATACAGCAAATATGTAAAGAATAATGTGAAATATTATAGATAGACAGGTGTAAATTAATATTGAAATAATTGATGTTGGTTACCCGCAGCATAATGAAGATATTAGTTTTAGAAACATTCAAGGTTAACAATAATGAACAGAAAGGTTGTAAAAAAAAAAAAAAAATCCTACATGACTAAGACTGATGTGTGCTTTTTTCTCCAGTACATAGCAAGGATTTTAATTTAAGGGTTTCCACTTTATTGCAGCTGGGTGTGCCCAAAGGAGAGTCTGTACTCTGAAGGTGAAACAACAAAACAATTATTGGTTTGTTAGAAACAAATTATTTATACCTGTTTTTATTAATTAACATTAATACAGATTCTCAATGCCTACTCTGAGAGATCGCGCAGATTTATCCTGCGTTTGGTCGATTATTGCCCATTGAGGAGTTGTACATCTGTTGTAGTATGCTAACAGTCTAGTCAGTTTGCAATTCGTGTAACTATGCGGTTTTTTCATCTCATCCTCAGATTTCTGCCAGTGAGTATGACTCGAAAGGCAGTTAATTTTTTTTTTTTTTTTTTACCCTTGTAAAAGATAAATAACATGGGTACGTTAATAAATACCGACGGTACGCACCGCCCGATAAGACCAGACTAGTGCGGACCACCGGTGGACATGATAAAGTGATTTTTATTACTTTCACATTTTCCATTTCTGCCAAAGGCTTTCTGTTCAATAATTTTTGTTTATTTTGAAAAAAAGTGATGCAGGTGTAGGGAGGGTGTGGAAAGAAGTGATTCTTGTTTTGGCAAAGAAGTATGGCACACATTTTATTACTGCGATCTTTTTTTGGAGGTTGGGGGAAGACAACTTTCAACTTTTCTACCTTTCCAATCGCCTTGATGTAGTCATCGATTTGCTTACATCCAGTTTTCTTGCAACTTCTTGAAATTTTATTCTGGGATTTTCTTCCTCCAATGCGCTCACAACATCGCCATGAAAGAAGTTCATCCACCTTATTTATCTTTTAGGGTGAAGCTTCCCTGTTTAAATTTTCCGAACCACTGTTGCACGGTGCGCTTAACAATACAGTCCTCACGCCACACTTAGATAATGTTTCTGGCCTATATTTTTCTGAATCCTCAGTGCACTTTTAAAATATAATTTGCGCACAGTTTAACGTCAATATCTCCATAAAAATCTTACTTAGAAACTGCAGGTGATTGTCAACCTCCAATATTTAAATACCTAATTAAATGACAATGGTACGTATATTCGAAATTTATTTAATCATTTAAAACAAATAAAATTTTATAAATCGATCTAAAGCTCCCCAATCATACTTACATTCATACTACCTGTATCAGTAACCCCGTGATAGGCATATAAATGTGTAATCGGAGGTAATTTTTAAACCAAGAAGCTGATATTACAGTCGATTTTATTTTAGGTGCTCTGTGACTGTGACTGTAAGTACTGAAATTCGAAAAAAATAAAAATAAAAAAGAATATGGTAAAGTAGTTTTAGAAAAAAACAGCGTACGTCAGAAAAATAAATTATATTCAGTTTTTGGATGGACAATAAACAGAAATATAGATTAAATTTGAGTTAGAATCCCACTAAAGACTAAACTAGATATTGACAGAGCCGTAGAACAATTTACTGACTCAATCAGTAGTAAGATACGCGATGACACTACAAATACCAATACCACTAACACTCTACAAACTAACCTACCACAGCACACTCGAATCTTATTAAGGGATAAACGCAGAGCAAGATCGAAATGGCATAGGACTAGATACCCAGCAGACAAGACTAACTATACCATTCTGACTAACAAACTTAAAGCAGAAATCAGGAAATTAAAAATTCAAAACTTACAGAATGCGACAGAAAATCTTACTACTACTGATAAAACACTATGGACTACTACTAGGAAACTGCTTCAGTTTAACAATTTTAATCATCCTCTCCTCAATGAACCCCAATCCTGGACCAGATCTGATGAAGAGAAATCCTAAACATTTGCTCAGCACCTCTCCAAAACCTACAATCCGCATTCTGTTTTCCTTAATCAGCACCACCTTGAATGCGTTGAAGCAGAACTGGATATTCCACTCCAGCTGGCCCTTCCTCCTAAAGCATTTCACCATTCAGAGATCTCAAACATAATCCGCAGGTTACCTTCCCGCAAAGCTCCTGGACACCATCTAATCACTCCCAATATCCTAAAACAACTTCCAAAAAAAATCCATCCTATTCCTTACCTATATTTACAATGCCATACTCCGGACCACATATTTTCCCAAACCCTGGAAGTTATCTATGGTTAAAATGATCCCTAAACCTAAAAGGTCGCTGGAGCTGTCATCCTCTTACCGTCCTATATCTCTTTTACCCATTATGGGTAAAATCCTGGAAAGACTGATCCTTAAACGACTATATCCAATCCTACAGACTTTTCACATAATTCCAGACCACCAGTTTGGATTTCGCTTATCCCACTCCTCCATCCAACAATGTCATCGTGTGGCGGATGTTGTCTCATCAGCACTTTGACCGAGTTTGGCACCTAGGACTGCTTTACAAACTCCATAACTTCCTCCCTCCTACATTCTACCTCATTATCCAGTCCTATCTCTCTGATCCTTCAAAATAAACCACGATAGTTCCTATTCATCCCTATTTACTCAGTGTGCTGGTGTTCATAAGGCATTATCCTAGGACCCATTCTTTACATAGTTTATACAGCTGATATTCCAACCCATCCTAACACCTTCCTTTCTACCTATGCTGGTGACACTCAGTCAATAACGATCCTACTAATGCTTCTCAAGCTCTTCAATCCCACATCAGAGACCTTGAGGTACGGTGCCAGAATTGGAGCATCAAAATCAATTCCACCAAATTACCTTAACCCTTCGTCGTAAGCCTATATCATCCTACCCAACTGTGTCCTTTAATAATATTCCGCTTGTCACGGTTGAACAACAGATTTGCTATCTTGGACTCTTACTAGACCAACGTCTAACTTGGAATCCGCACACAAGACTGAAACGACAAGAAACTGCCCAACGCTTTCGCTTACTTCAACACTTACTGGACAGACGCTCTAAACTTCCACTTAACTACAAAAGGCTCATCTATACCAGCATCATAATGCCTATCTGGACGTTTTGAGTTGAGCTTTTGGGCTCTACTAAACCATCAAATTCTTCACGTATTCAATCCTTAAAATCCAAAATCCTTCGATAAATCCTCAATGCTCCTTACTTTGTCACCAACAAACTCATCCATAAAGATCTTAATGTTCTGTACGAGGTATCCTTCCATGGCAAACTCCACTTCCACTTTAACCCACTAGTTTCCATCCTTGCTTCCTCTTCCATTCCTGACAATCCTCCGAGGCGTCTGAAAAGAAGATAGCCTCGAGACCTTATAGTTTAGATTACCTAGTGGAGTGCTGCCAATGGGCATATTCTCCTCATGTATTTTCATGTAAACTATCTATATATATTATCCGCTAATTTACTTGATGTATTAACTAATTCAGTTGTAAATTTCAATAAAAATAAAAAAATTGAGTGTTATTTTATTAAATTAAGATCAATACAGCAAACTAAATAAATAAATACATCAAAGATGTAAATAATAATGAGAAACATTATAGATAGATGGGTGTAAATTAATATTGAAATATTGATGGTTACCGGCAGCATAATGAAGACATTAGTTTCAGAATCAGCCAAGGCTAACTACAATAAACAAAAGAACAAACTTAAGTTACTTATAATAAGCCATTTCAGGACAACCATGAGAGTTTAAACGGACATGATTAGCTTGCTTCTATTCTAACCTTTCTAAATTGTATTTCGGCGCGTGCTTGAGCTCATCAGAAATCGGGTTTGTGTTCCAACGTTTGAACTTGTATTTAATTTACCGTCTAATCCCAATCCTCTGACAGTCCGGAAGTTGTGTCGGAATTAGTATCTGATTCCATGATTTATCTTCTTTGACGTGTTGAAAGGAAAATAAAACCTGTGTTCCTCACTACTGACAAGGAATCTTAATCTGATCACAGTTTTTAGGAAACTTTATTAAAAGTACTTGTTAAACGAGATTATTTAAAATTTTTTGGTTATTACCAAGCATAAAACATTAAATATTCTAATGGCTAATTTTTTCAATTATTCTGCTTTGAAATAGGGTAATTTTGACACCAAACTTATCTTTCCACCTTCACTAGAACCAGAGATCTATATTGAGGATGTATCGATATGATCGACTGTAGAAACTATTATAGATGGAAATAATCAGGATTAAGTATTTTTTTAAATATTTTAATTTTGCCGACGTTTCTGCTCAAGCCTGTGAGCCATCATCAGGGCTACAAACATCAGAACAAGAGAGATAAATATTAATGTGATAATGAAAATTTTTTTAATGTAGTGACAATGATAACATTTAAAATAAAACAGAAAATATACTACCATACTTAAATATTATAGATACAAATAATGATAATATGATAAGCATAAAAACTAAACTTTAGACTTTAATATAGAAGAAAAATATATATACATAAACGTACCATTACTGAGCCATGCCCAAGCATAAACTGAGGAAAACCGAAAACGGTTTTCCCCTCTAAATATAAATACTACAGCTTGTCTTTGTTTTAAAAAGTTTTACAACAACTTAAAATCTGTACAATAAGGCGCAACATTTTAACAGAAAATTATAAACACTAGAATCTGAGGTATGTAAAAGAACCATGAGGTATATAAAAAACAAAAAAACAAGAAGTTTTATAAACGAAAATAAAAATAAACAGTAAATAAATTATGCAATAAAGCAAGAAAGTTATAACTTAAGGAGACGGAAGACGTTGGCATTCGAGGGTGAGATGATTTCTTTGTCTGTTTTATGATTGACGGGTAATCGACCTTTTTCCATACAGACGTATATAGGTTCGGAGAGGAGTCGCATTTTGTAGTTAGGCCCGGTGGCTAGGATTTCAGGATTATCAAAATCAAAATGATGCTCAAGGGATATAGCGTGTTCGGATAGTATTAAGGAAAATGGGTTACTGGTAGATATGGTGTATTGGTGCTCATAAATTATTTTTTTCAGATAGTTTTAGTTGTAGTCTTTTTATCAGAGATATTAAATAAAATTTATTTTTCCTCGCACAAACTCCGATTTTTTTACCCGATTCTTGGGGAGAGTTGGCCCCTAATATTTTGCAGATTCTAATAGTTTAATGTTCAGTTTTGCCTGAAAAAAATTATTAAAATCGGTGAGACGCATTTGAAATCCTCTCCTTGTAAGTCATTACTATATAAAACTCTTTCATATTTAATAAAGATTTTAGGAAATACCTGTAAGAAACCTTTATCCTCAAGAGGTATAAAAAAATATATATGGTTACTTAGATGGCAAAAACTGATGATATGCGGGGGCAAATATTCTGGTAGGGACCAGATCTTGAGATATTAAATAAAACGTGGTTTTCATAGACAGTTTTTCCGACTTTTTCTAAGCGGGGAGGGGGATTTCTGGAAATTGTTGACATATAATTTTTTGCATATTGTAGTTGTTTGGTCTAACCGTAATTATGAAAAATGATTGGGACTCGACCAAGTGGCAGCTAGAAGTGGACTGTATTGAATGATTGAAAAGAAAAACTATTGGGATTAAATATTGGTGTATTTTGAACAATTCAGAAAGGTTATGTATTACGATTTAGGTGGACTACATAATTACTTCTTGGTATGGTGTTTCTCTCATTTATTTCTTCATTTCCCTCGCCTTTCGTCCAGCCTAGGGCGACTTTTTCTTTCTCTACTCCATTCTTATCGCATTGTAGTCAGAAAAGAAGAAGGAAAACGGTGTGTAGCGTGCACGCTTCTGCTGTACTTTTTTAGCTTCTCTTCCCACCATATGTTTTGTAACAAAAAATGGCCGCTTGTGGCACATTATTAAATTGAGCGTACATGTTACGCGAACAAACCGCTCACCTAAATTAGATTAATCTAATTTACATTAATACAATATTAACAAAAATTACATATGGTTGAATGACAGCGATGAGTTACAATAAAACATATTATCGCTCCAGCCAAAACAAAGAAAATATGTCGTGGAAACTAATAGAATATATATTGTGGAAATTAATAGAAAATGTCAGCATAGTAAATAAACAAGGAACAGAAAACGAACTACAAGAAAACAACGAAAAACGAACTATTAGAAAAACAAAACAAAAACATGTTGCTTTGTAATTCAAATTCTTAGCGAATTAAAAAGAATGGTAAATATAAATGTTTGTAAAATACTTTAATAAAGCTAAAAACTTAATCAGCTGAGTGATTTATTGCATCCTCATGATAAAATAATGGTGCAACTGATGTTACGGCTCTAGTCAGAGTCTTGCCGGGTACAGTGAGGACTTCAACGACACGTAAGACGCCGTCCTGGCCTGGATAAGTGGCTGTGGCTCTTCCTACAGATCGCTGGTCTAGAGGTAGCCATCTCTTCTCTGTCAATATACCGAGGCTCCCTGACTTTATTACAGAGTTGCAGAAAGTCCACTTAAGCCTAGGTTGCAGAGTATGAACATCATATTTCTTCCGCCTTTTCCATAAAGAGGATATCTGAGACATCCATTGAGTGAGGCGCAAGGTAGGGTGATCGTAAGTAGAACTTTGGATGATCCGAAGAGGAGACACCGATGAAATAGTGGCCAAGGGGTAGTAATTTGAAGTCGTGAACATATTCATTAAGAGCGAATAATAGCCTCGAATTAAACCCTCTGTAATAGACGCAATGTAAAATATGTTCTTTAATGAACTTTGTTGTTCCTGATTTTCCTGACAGTGCCAAACGTAAGGAAGGAATAAAATTGAAGCAATTCTTATGTGTATGAAACATTAAATAATGAGATTTCCGTGGCAACAGGTTACATTTAGCCGAAGAACTCAGAGGTCTGTTGCTTAACCTTCCGCCCACCCTGAGAATACCCCGTTTATCAAGAAATGGAAAAGATGGTATGAATCTTTCAGAGATTATTAGAGGGTCCTTGGAAAGTAAAGTTTGTTTCGGTGTCGTAACTCTTGAATTTGACCGATAGGAAGAAGGTGCATCTTCAGGATTGCTTTTATCTACATGTTTTGCCTCTTCAATTTCCATCTTGTCTTCAATGGTTGTATTTCCTTGTATGAAGAACGTATGGTGAGATATTATAGAAGCTTCGTTCAGTGCGCCGGTGACTACTAGTCCGAAGGTGGTTGGTATCAGAGAAAGACCTTTAACTTTAGAGGGAAAGGATGCGCCAGTAATTATTTGATGAAATATATCGCCTCCTAATAGAATGTCTATTGGCTTTGGTTCGCCAAACTGATGGTCTGATAAGGGTAGATGCATTAGCTGAGAGGTAATAGATGTCGGAATGTTCATTGCTGGCAAGTTAGAAGTAATGCACTCTATGACTAAGGCTGAGACCTCGAATTCCTCCTCTCCGACATATGCGCGTAAAATGCATTGTGTAGTTCCTTTAACAAGGTCCTGTGGTAATGATGATCCTGCCAAACTAGTTATTGATGTGTGTGAGGGGTATATCTTCGCACCGATTTTCTTTGCAAGTGAAGACGTAATGAAGGTATGTTGACTTCCTGAATCCAACAGGGCATGTGCAGGATTGTAATCTCCTCTTGTTCCTTTAACAAGAGCATGGACAGTCCCAAGAAGTACCGAACTTGTTGAATATGACTGAGGCTGCGCAGAACCAAATCCGATGAATGATTTCTCTTCATTGCGCAGTTCTGGAATAGCTTCTCTATCGGTTGATGACTCGATCTGTTTGATGTTTTCGGTATCTCTATGAATCAAGGTGTGGTGTTTTTGACGACAGTGGCGACATCTGAACTTGGATAAGCAGTTATTGACATGATGTCCTTTATACAAACAATTAAAGCACACGTTCCAATGTTTGACTTTGCCATACCGCTGTTCCATGGAAAGGGATGTGAATTCGTCACAGCGTGAGATATGATGGCAACCGTTGCACTGCAAACATTTGAGACTTTTGCTACAGTCAGAACTATTCGCCGCATGAAATGCTATAGTGTTCTTTCTTGAAGTATTCCTGTTCGGATAGCTATAGCGAGAGTTTGAGCCAATTGAACACGAGGAGAAGCCCTGGAGGTCCTGAGACATGTTTAGAGCGAGATTGCGCTGACGGACGAAGTTGATGACTTCTTCGGTCTTCGGAAGCTCTTTACTTGATTCTCTTGAGAGTTCAAATTGCTTCCTTGTATCTTGATCCAGCGATCTCAACGCCAGGGTAGAAAGAACCACTTCGCAGGGATTTTCTAACTTGAGTGCCTTGAAAGCCTCTATACTATCAGCAACACCTGTCAGAAACGAATCATAACGTTGGTGCTCTGCTTTAGTGGTGGCAGGTTCGCAGTCTACAATGCGGTGAATTAATAATCTGGCTAAAACCCTTGGATTGTCGTACGTGTGGACAACCTTTCCCCACGCTTGATTGTAAGACTCATCGGTGACAGGAAATTTCGAAACCAAAGCTGCTGCTTCCCCTTTCAAAGCAGCAATTAGATAGTGGAACTTCTCAATGTGGCTTAGATTTGGGCGATTGTGAACCAATGACCTAAATGTGTCCCTGAAATGCATCCATTTCAAAAGATCACCAGAGAAGGAGGGTATCGGAATCTTGTCAAGTTCAGGCCCAAAGTTCTTCTGTGTTTCGTTATCCGTTACCTTCGTGGACGTCTCGGAGGGTGTTCGCTTGTGTAGAGACAGGAGAATACCGCTAGCTTTTACAATCTCACGGCGCAGGTTGTCGTATATGCTGTCCCATTCCTTCGTCGGAAACTTTTCACTTTCGTCAATTAGTATGTACAATGAGTCAAGCTGATCCCATGCAGCACGGAACTCATCCCACTCTTCTTTCGCGTTACGAAACGCAGCTTCGAAGGAATCAATTTCTTCATCTGTTACATCTTGGATATTGATGTTACTTACACCAACAATGTTCCGCTTGAGCAAACGCATCTTGCGTTCAAGCGCGTGGATTTGATTAATATAATCACCTTTATTCTCAACCATTTTTAAACTCAAATAGTCTCCCAAGGCTGACGAAAAACGAAGGAGAAAATCACCGAGAGAAAAACGAAGAAGAAAATGGACATAAGGAAGAGAAATGAACGATGTTTGAAAGCCGCAAGCAAGGGAATGGTAAAATATAGCATCTGTGAAAAAGGACGAAAGAAACAAGACTAGGCATAATTTAAATCAAAAAGAGAGAGAAATGACATATATGGAATAAACAACATGAACCTACTATAGGTGACTGTCACGAATGAAAAACTTGAAGACTGTGACGTCACGTGAACTAAGCCATAATTTCTAATGTAAATGAATAAACTCGAAAAGTATCAATATATCTAACAAAAGCTCCCTAGTAATTACTGAGGAAGGAGAATTAATTAGAAACTTGGCTGAAGTGATTACAAACTTAAGAATTTTAAATTATAACGTGATAGTGAATAAAACAATGTTGATAGTATCTAAAGTTAGGGTAACATAATTCTGAAGTTAACTTATTTTCTTATTTCACTATGGCGAATGATCATTATTGAACGACACACAGATATAATTTAATTGACCACATGTTTGCTTTTAACTAACCCTTAACTGAGCACATGTATTTCTTAACCTATCACTAAAATAATAGTTTATGAATTATACTATTGAATATGAGAAACTTTTATGAACATAATATGCAATGTAATATAAATATGAAAACATGGGTCAATAAATCTGAATTTAAATATAATTGATTTAGAATATTGCTATAACGCTTGATAGTATGGCGTTGTACATTTAATTGAATATTAATTTTGAACATGACTTTGAATTTCAATCTTAAAACCTTATATTCCTTGTGATTATAAATAAATACACCAATACTTGATCTATGTTTACTTGAATAATGAACTAATTGAAACTTTACACGGTAGTGCATTAGAACTTTTAAACATCAAGGCACGTAGGATCATTAAACTGTTAAATATCTAGGCACGGAGGATTATTAAACTTAAAATATCTAAGACCGGAGGACCATTCAAATGTTTGGTCTAACCGTCATTATGAAAAATGATTGGGACTCGACCAAGTGGCAGCTAGAAGTGGACTGTATTGAATGATTGAAAAGAAAAACTATTGGGATTAAATATTGGTGTATTTTGAACAATTCAGAAAGGTTATGTATTACGATTTAGGTGGACTACATAATTACTTCTTGGTATGGTGTTTCTCTCATTTATTTCTTCATTTCCCTCGCCTTTCGTCCAGCCTAGGGCGACTTTTTCTTTCTCTACTCCATTCTTATCGCATTGTAGTCAGAAAAGAAGAAGGAAAACGGTGTGTAGCGTGCACGCTTCTGCTGTACTTTTTTAGCTTCTCTTCCCACCATATGTTTTGTAACAAAAAATGGCCGCTTGTGGCACATTATTAAATTGAGCGTACATGTTACGCGAACAGTAGTATTTCAATGTTTAGATTAACCTAAATTAGTATATTCATCAAAATCGCTGAAACGACTCCTGGGGATCATTGGTCCCTAATATTTTGCAGATGCTAATCGATCAATGTCTAGTTTCATCTTTAAAAAATCTGGTGGGGGCAACACACGACTTTCACTTACCTCGATTTTTAAAATCTATGAAAGAATTTTCAAATACAGTTAGAGATAAACTATTAAACTTAGATAAACTATTACGTGAAACTATTAAGGAATTAATCAAATTGAATTTATATAGAAACATGTGTTTTATTAAAAAATCTATTATATTATTATCTAAAATAATCAGTTAGTTTTATCTTCTTCTCACCACTCTCTATTAAATTCTAAAAGCTTGTGTATGAGATGATATTTTTTCTAAAATCTTTAGCTTTCCAACGGTATATCATACATGTATATTACTGCTCTTATGTTAAAAAACGAAAAATTTCATTAAAAATATATTTTTTCTGTTTTCTCCTTTAGTTGGGTATTGAATTTATTCAATTTATATATTTACCTGTTTTTCATCAGCGTTAACAAGATAATCTAGTTATTATTATTGAATCTAAAAAAATAAAGGTACTTTAGGGGAAGAAAATTTAAAATATCGGCATTTAAGTCCTGTCAGACCATTTTTATCCAAATAAAACCTACATGATATTAAAGCCCATTAAATTTTACATCGATATAGCGAGTTTAATCAAAATCGTCGGAACCGTTTTTGAGAAAATCGAAAAAAGGTGCAAAATGCATGGTATAAAGTGCCTCTTCTGGTAAGCTCATTTTGATGAAAAAAGTTTTGTCACGTCTCGGGCGTATAGTTGTCTTAAATATGAAATTTCAGTTTCATAGGACTTACCGTTTCCGCCCGGGAGTTACCACACACACACACACACAGACACACACACACACAGACCTTTTTGCGGGACTTGGTTATTTGGACTCAGGAGACCCTAAAACGTGTATTTCCGTTGAAAACTGGAATTCGAAAATTTTCACGATCGCAATACTTTCCTTACTATATATAGTAAGTGAAAGTAAAAATCTGGTGTGCGGTACACACGACTTACCTTATTGTTAAAGTTAATTTAAGAATTTTTAAATACATTTAGTGACAATAATAAATATTTAATAGGATTAATTGAATAAAATTTCAATAAAAACATGCGTTTTATTAAATATTCTATTATATTATTATCTAGGACAATCAGTTAGTTTTATCGGCTTTTCATCACTCTCAATTAACTTTTACAATTCCGCGTATTAGATAATATTTTTTTCTAAAATATTTAGTTATCCAACGGTATACTATACATCTATATCACTATTCTTGTGTTCAAAAGCACAAAAATTGCATTAAAAAAATATGTTAGCCCTTTTCTCCTCTAGTTGTTTATCAAATTCGCTCAACTTGCGTAATTGGCCGTTATTTATCAATGCTAATAAGATGATGTTCCTAATTTTTTTTTAAATCTACAAAATTAAAGGTACTTTAGAGAAAGAAATTTTAAAATATCGGCATTTCAGCCCTGTCAGAATATTCCAATCGAAATAAAACCTAAATCATATTAAAGCCTCTTTAATTTTACATCGGCACAGTGAGCCGTTAAATTGTTTGAGCCGTTTTTGAGAAAATCGTAAAATGGTGCAAAATGCATAATATTAAGTGGCTCTTCTGGTGAGCTAATTGTAATGAAAAAGTTGCTGTAACATCTCGGGCGTGTAGTTGTCGTAAATATGAAATTTTAGTTTCGTACGACTAATAGTTTTTGCGCTAGATTTACCACATACGGACGGACACACACACACAGACCTTTTTGTGGGACCAGGTCATTTGGTCTCAGAGGCCCTAAAACGTGTATTTCCGTTGAAAACTCTTAATTCGAAAATTTTTACGATCACAATACTTTCCCTTACTATATATTTCATATATAGGTAAGTGGATGGAAAATTCATTGAAATCGGTGAAATGACACATTTGGGATCATCTATTTGTTAGTGTAATGTTGTTTACTTTTATAAATATAGATATTGTATTTTAGTTCTTTGATAGCTCGTTGGAAGATTTGGCAGACAAGATTGCTATAAAAGGTTGGACAGGGATAGCCCCGTGGGTTGGGCGCCGCCTACTTAATCTTGCTACGTCAACTCCAAGCTCATTGACTTCATCCAACGGCGTATCGTTCGTCCTACGTACTTCCCTCCCGTCCCGTTCTACCATTCGTCGCTATTCCGTCATGTCAAGCCAAGAAATAACAGTGAAATAAGTAACGACTTGCCTTTGCTTCGCACGGGTTGAATATAGATGTGGTGTCATTTAAGTTTAAAAAACTTCGGTTTGACAAATTAAAAGTTTATCACTTTAGGAATATGAGTTCGTCGTGATGAAAGTGTACTTAGCATGAGATTATTATGTTTATTATATAACGTCTATTCATTATTATGTTTAACCATCGGCAGAAATTAGTAATATAAATTGGTCAAAAAATAAAAAAAGTGGTTTAGTTTATTTGTTTGTTATGTTTAATGGTTCCTATTTTATTCGGTTTATTACTATTTTATATTTCATTCATTTTAATGTATTAAAATTAATTTAGTTTTCATGGGAGCCCCATTTAGTTTACAGGGAACTACTGTTTTTGTGAAATGATATGAAAGTAGAAATAATTATTAACAACGTTAGTTTTTAACATCTTTCCATTTATTTAAACTTACGTAAGATTTGGTCGATAATATTTTTTCTAAAATCTTGAGAATATTCTTTATTCTGTATGGAAGAATATAACCTGTATGATCAACATGAGTCACCATCAACTCCCTCATCCACATTACAAATAACATTTGGTCATAAGCTTATGCGCTTATAATATCTCTCTATTAACATGTCCGATTTATATTAATGCATATTAGCTTTTCTAAAATCTTGCGCTTTCCGATTCCGGTATATTATGCGTCTATATTACTCACTAATAATTTAGAAATAATTTTTTTATTGATTGATTACACAAAATTAAATTTTACTCTCCAAAGAAAAACTTAATTGCGATGTATTTTACTAATAAACCTTCAGGAAAGAATGTCCAAAATGATGGTGAAAACCGTATCAAAATCCATCCAGGGGCTTAGAAGGAGTTCGCGATAACCAAAATGGCATTATTATTTTACATATATAGAGATGATTTTCTTTTTTAATTATTGGGTTGTGTCACATGACATGCCCGTTTTTAAGGTAAAGGATTTTTATTAAAAATACGATATGAAAACAAGATCATTTTATTCGAAGTATTTACCTGCTTTTTCTACACATTTTTCCCAACGTGACACCAACGTTTTTTATCCCCGAACTGAAAAACTCTGAGCTTTGAAGTGAAACAAAATCTGAAAAGCACTTTCATTGATCATCATTTTCAAAATTTTTCCTTTGACGAAGTTGTCTAAATTCCTGAACAGGTGGTAATCTGTTGGATACAAGTCGGGAGAATATGGTGGGTGCGTTAGAACTTCGTAGCCCAGTTCTTTCAATTTTTGCACGGTATGTTTTGAAACATGGGGTCTTGCTGATGCTCAGTGAGATCATGAGGTACCCATGTATCGAGCTTTTTTACATTCCCAGTACTCTTTAAATGTCTGGAAACGGTAGATGCACTTACATTTAGTTGTGCTGAGAGTCCTTTAACTGTTTGGTAGGGGTTTCCTTCTACTGTATGTTTGAGGACATCGTTGTCTATTACGGACGGAGGTCTTCCTCGGGGCAAATTTTCCAAGTCGGTATCCCCAGCTGAAAACTTAGCAAACCAACGGCGAATGGTCCGTTCATTAACACCCCCTTCTCCAAACGCTTTGCAAATATTTTTAGCGGCCTCGGCTCCTGAATGGCCGAGTTTAAACTCGTACAAAAATATTACTCGAAAATCGCGTGTTTCCATGTTCATATTTGGAGGTATATTAACAAGTGGGTAATTGATTGGGAAGCTAATGTTTATAATACAAAGATAGAGGATTAGCAACTGTTTACTTTAAATATGTAAACATTCAGAAGAAAACAACAGAGACCTGCAAAATCCTTTAAGTATTTCAGAAACTATAAAAACGGACATTTCATACGAAACAACCCAATATTTATTTATTTTTTGTTCACCCCTACCTCGCCGTTGAAGGCTCTTTTTTGAAAATAAATATATAGAAAGGAAAAGTTTTTCGAACGTGACATTTAAATTATTTTGTTTTTTTTTAGTGATATTTACAATTGTATTAACAAAAGATAAACAAAAAAACGAAATACATCAAGTAAATGTGAACATTGAGATATGGGCATGATAGGCGTGAGAATAAACTACCCAGTGGTAGCACTTCAAATGAAAATGTTTGAATTCCAGTTTCCAGCGGAAGGAAACCCACCTTTCAGGATCCCTTGGTTGCCAATAACCAAGCCGCGCGCGCGAGACTGTCTGGGTTTGTGTGTGTGCGGTAAGCCTAGCTGGAAAAAGAAAAGTCGTACGAAACAGAAATATCACATTTAATACAACTATAAGCCCAAGATGTTACACCGATTTTTTCGCCAAAATCAGCAAACCAGAAGAGTCACTTTATGCATTGAATTTTGCTATGCTATTGTTCTTATGCCCAATTATACAAAAATTACATCAAACTAATATTTTCGTTCTTTACTTTTTTATCAAATCCGTTCAACATTTATGTTTCGTCTCTATTTTTAATCCTAAATACATGATATGGTTAATTTTTTTGAATTTACAAAATAAAAGGTACTTTAGAGGAAGAAAATTTAAAATATCGGTGTTTGAGAATTTTCAGATTTTTTTAATCAGGATGTAATCTACATGATATAAAAGTTAATTAAATTTTACATCGATATGGCGAGTTATAAAATCGTTTTTTGGAAAAACGTAAAAAGGTGCAAAATGCAAGATATAAAGTGGCTCTTCTGATAAGCTGATTTTGATGAAAGAGTTGATGTAACATCACGGGCGTATGGTTGTCTTGAATATGAAATTTTACTTTCATCTGACTTTGCGTTTTTGCGATAGACTTACCACACACTTTTTTTGGCGGGCCTTGGTTATGTGAATTCAGGGGCCCCTATAACGTGTATTTTCGTTGAAAACTGAATTTTAAAATAATCACAATCGCGATACTACCTTCTTACTATATATTTTACAATAGGTAAGTGAAAGTAATAACTAATAAGCCTCTTCTTCGAATAAAAATAAAATTAAGGTCTCAGGTTTTAATATTCGTTGAATCCTAATATGAATTAAAAAAATATCCCTCTGTGACACTTCCGAATTAATAGTATTTTAGTAGTGGCTAGCTTAACAGCATCCTTTGCCTAAAGTTCGGCGTTCAAACCTGGCAGGTACGGGAGTAAAAAATCCTTGGTTATGCCGTTCTTGGGAGGAGACGTAAAACGGTGGTCCGGAGCCTGTGCGATGTCAGGTACTCGTTAAAATCCCTATCCTAATAAAACCTGGATAGGCAAAATTTAGGACTCCCACTGTAGCATCGTCCGATTAGCCGCAGTAGCATAAAGTGATGTTAGTTGAATTAACAAACAATATTATCGTTTTGAGTGTGTTGTTCGATAAACAATGAAATTCCTTACAATAAAAAATAAGAATCATTGAAACCGGTTTCGATTTAGCTGAGATATAGAGTTTTGAACTTATACAGTAGGCAGGTTCGTTTTTATTCGAAATCTGAATATAACATAATTGTTTATATGACTACATAATATGGAATATGCTGTTGCGTGCTCCTGATTTTCTAATAAAATTCATCCTTAATATCCTTTCATCATAGAATAATTTTTTTGAGGTCATTGACGATCGGATGACGGTATAGCTTCCTAGAATGGAATTAATGTTGATATCATTCGATAAATGACTGATGGCATTTCGTCATTCCCAAATTATTTATGACATATGTCTATCTGGGACCACGAATTCAACTGGAATACATCAACATATTGATCAATGGTTTTGTGTAGCTGTGTCTTATATTCGGAGATGTCTATCGCTCGATTTGTCACATCCGTTAAACAAAATTGGTAAGGAAATATTCTGGTATTTTTTTTAAAGTACTTTATTTGTACATTCAATTACAATTAGAATTGTCTAAGAGTACAGGCTAACCATTGTAGATAGGTCGAAATTCATTGTGTGGGACTGCCATTATTTCCTGCAATTGATTAAATTTTAGGGTGTGTGTAAGTTTAATGACGATTATGTATGTCATGACATAAATGAAACCTCTTCTATCTTTATCTTTAACTCGTCTGAAGTTCTTTTTTTTTTGTAATGTGATTTTCAGATTATTATTATTATTACAAGGAACCATTGTAGCATACAAAAGAAGAAACGAATAAAACAACCGTTCCACCCTAGAACGTTTGAGGTTTCATGTTTCAAGTTCGTAGAATCCGAATGTCGATAAAAAAAAAAAGAATATTTACAGCAACAATTTCCATGAAAATAGCTCATCAGTTAGTTATAAGCTCCAATTTTTTACTCTACATAAAACACCTTATTTATATATACCTTATCCCGAATTTCCTAATGAAAATGATCCATTTTGTGGTCACTGTGTAAATTACAGCTAGAATAACAGTCTCCCATGCCCATGATCACAGGTTCAAGTACGGCAAATGATCCTAGAATTTGTTAAAGGGAGTCAATCTTGTTTCATAAATTCTTTTGGATGAGGCGCAAAACAGTTGTACCGATATTAAATACTCGATAAAGATACCTAACCTAATTAAACCTGCATAGGAAAAATTGAGAACTCCTACTTTCTCTCTTACATCTTCCAATGAGGAGGCACAGCATTATACAGTGAGGTTATATGAATAAACGAAGAACTGTTCCATGTCGGTAGTATTTTTTTTTATTTTTGATCATTTGGCTAGTCTAAGAATATATATTTTTGCCCACTGTACATTTATTTATTTGGAATTAAGAAACGTAATAATTAGCAGTGTTTTTATTTCTGAGTGACATGAAGTTTTTCAAAAAGAAATCTGAACTTTTACCCCCTTTTCAGTACTTACAGTTATTCTAAAGGAGGCGATTTGATCTAGATCAAACTCCTCCGCCATGTTTTTACCCTAATCTTAGGGTACCCACTTTATAGAGGATGGTCTTCATAAGATGGAAGAGGGTCTTCATAACCGGTCATACCACGGTTGAAATAACAGATAAAGCTGTGGTTTACTGCTTTATTCACTAGACCTGAGGATCATGTGCGGTGTTGTTTGCATAACAGCTTTCTAAGACCAAGAACACGGTTCAAACCTGGTAGATGGCCCTACGATTTTTTAATGGGAATAAAAATCCTTTGTTATGCCATTCTTTGGGTTGGACATAAAAAGGTCCTGAGCCTATTAAAGATCCCTATCCTAATTAAACTTGGGTAGGAAAAATTTAGGACTCCCACTGTAGCATTAGACACAGCAGCATAAAGTGCCCTTAAATAAATAAACATACAATCCACTAGACCCCAGACCAACTGAAGTAAGATTAATTGTGCCTAAATTCGTTTCTACTCCGTCTTACAAAACTCGGTTACGTAACCGCCTTACTTAGCTTGCAGATAAACAAAATGTAAGTCCTTCAGAGACACAGACCAATTCCCACGGGAGAGATGCCAATACTCTTAGATATGGTACGGATCGTTCCTTGGCACGCGGCTCAGGAGATACAAATAAATCAGAACGGTTACAGAAGTCTTTTTTGGCAAAATTTATTTCTTATTAATCTCATGACGGCTGTTCTGTTTTGTTCTATTTGCGTCTAAAACTTCGGTTTCATCTAGCAAGGAGAGGTCCTACACACGTTTCAGCCATTTTGATGAATATTCTTTGGGTTAATCTAAACATTAAAGTATTTGAATATGCAAAAAAATTACATGGCAACGCTTACCAGAAATCCCGAAAAAAATCGGAAACACATTGCCTATGCAAACCAAATTTTATTTAAATCTCTAGATCTGCTGAGGGTATAGCATTAAGTGTGGCCTTATAAATAAATGAACATATATATTTAATTATATTTCTCTACGATAAAGGTTTCTACAGCGATTACCTGTCATCGTTATCAAATATTCATGAGTTTTTGATCAGGTCAATAGGAGTTGAAAAGAAGGATTCACTCTACAAAAGATGCGTCATTTCATTTTAGTATTCTTTATGACCATTAGGTAGTTCTCAACCCGAATTTTCTTCGTCTAAACCATTTTGAAAAACGGTCAAATTGTTTTTCTAACTGAGATCAAGCCTGAAAGTGAAAAAATTTCCAAATCGCTAATTTTTCTCTATTTTCGCCTTCTCGCAGCTTGAATACGCCTAGTCTTGCAAAAAATCTTTTTGTACCGAATCTATAGGTAATTTTCTTGTCTACAGTTTTATAAATAAACCTAAAAATTAGAAAATGCATTGGAAATGAGCTAGAGGACAAAAATTGAAAAAAGGGCCAATTTTTGACCAATTTTTCAAGATGGCGGACGAAAAAAAAAGGGTAGGGATGAAGAAAACTTTCGTTGAGGACTACCTAATGATTCTAAACAATATAAAAAAAATACACACCTTTTGTAGGGTGAATTTCCTCTGTTGACTGAACTATTTCTAGAGCGATAATTTAGAAATGGACACGGCGCTGACTACACAGTACCCGCATTGCATAACGGTTATGAAGGTTAAGCGGGTCTATGGGACGGATGTGGCGAGACGCACCTCTTTTCTGTAAATCCTCGTGCTCGTGGTCCATTTTTTGGTGTATTTTTTTACATCCAACAGTTTGTATGTCCTTGTTCTTCACATTTGTTCTCAGTTTTTGAAGAGATTTACTCTCAATTGGCTGATCCAATCTTTTGCTTTGAATTCCATTAGTACCGTTCTTTCAGATCTGTTACTTTGCCTGGCCAAGCTGGCGGCTCTGTCTGCTCCTACATTGCCTGGAATACCACAATGTGCTGGAACCCAGGTGAAGACTACAATAATGCCTTTATTTTTAACTTTCCACCAAGCGTTCAGTATTTTTCTAATGATGGAATTAGTGGGCCACGTATTTTCAAGGCTTCCAATACACTCCTAGAGCATATTGCATGAAATAACTGTATCACAACTTTTTTAGTATTAAAAAAATAAAATATTCGATAAAATCGAACATCATGATTTTTCAAAAAGTTTTTTTTTTTTTTTTTTTTTTATTCGTATATATTACAATTTGTCATAATAGACAATAATAATAGTGCTACAGGATCTCATTCATACAATATTTTCAAAAAGTAATATTTTAATGTCGTTATCCAGATTTATTTTAAAAAAATATTCCTTTCCTCTCTCCCGCTACTTTCGTGAACTCTTGCAAGACCTAGCTCACCTATTTCACCTCATCTACCCCTACCACTATCCTCGCCGTTTAGCGCTGCCTTAAAGAAATTTCCCCAGGTCAATGCGAGCCAAGGGTGGGCAGTGATTTGAATTCGCGTAGGAATACAGGATCCAATAGTGTGTTGTCATCGTCAATTTTTAGTTTGCGAGATATGACGTGATTTAAATTGCTGGTTTTGGGCATTTGAAATTTATCTAAAAGTGTCCAGTCACTGTAATTTTGTTTCTGAGGACATGAATCGTTTTAGAAAGGTTGATGTTTGTTCAGAGATTCGGATGTCTTCATAATTTAGAATTCACAGTTTACTCGCTCTGTTTAAAGATTTTGACGTTATTTTCTAAAAGGTAATATAGGACATTTTTTTTTATAGATTTAGACATATTTGTGTATTAAAGTTGGGTACCAATTACAACATTACGGTTAAAACTTAGAAAGCAAAGAAAAATAAAATTCTTGCAGCATTAACTATGTCTTAGATTCTCAATGGAGATGTGGGGGTTCTACAATAAATTTTACAATAGCGCCACGCTATTTATTATTAATAAAAAAAAAAAAAAAAAAAAGGTAAATAGCGTAACCCTTAAACCTGAAATTATTAAATGTGAAAGCATTAAATTTAAACATCAGAAACCCCCAAAACTGTTGTTGAGAATAGGTTGGTAGATAGATAGATAGGTAGATGCGAACTAGATACCTTAGGATTTGTAGACTCGCAACTAAATGTTGCAAGTTTCTTCTCACACACAATTAATTCTGGTCCGGCCAGGATATCAATGACAGGGGCTACATATTTTCCTGCACTCTCTAATTTTGAGGGGGTCTGAAAACTATTCCTCCTCTCGTCTAATGTCAATAAACTAACTATCCCACGAATCTTCGATTGTGCTCTAATTCTTCTTTAAACAGCATATTTTATTTTATGTATGTATATATATATATATATATATATATATATATATATAAAATGATAACGCGATTTTGTTTTCCGGGAACTCCTTCTAAACCATGAGGCGGATTTAATATCCGGAACAAATGAATCCAATAAAAGAAGTCGTACGAGTTAATATAAAGTGTTTGTAAGCTCATAAACTCATGAACATATGTTATATTGGGTTATTTCACATGAAATGTCCGTTTTTATAGTTTCTGAAATACATAAAGGATTTTGCAGGCCTCTGTTGTTTTCTTCCGAATGTTTACATGTTTAAAGTAAACAGTTACTAATCCTCTACCCTTGTATTATAAAAATTAGCTTCCCAATCAATTGCCCACTTTTTAGTATACTTCCAAATATGAACATGGAAACACGCGATTTTCGAGTAATATTTTTGTACGAGTTTGAACTCGGCCATTCAGCAGCTGAGGCCGCTCGAAATATTTGCGAGGCGTTTGGGGAAGTGTTAATTAATGGACCATTCGCCGTTGGTTTGCTAAGTTTTCAGATGGGGATACCGACTTGGAAAACTTGCCCCGAGGAAGACCTTCGTCCGTAATAGACAACGATGTCCTCAAACATACAGTAGAATGAAGCCCCTACCAAACAGTTAAAGGACTCTCAGCACAACTAAATGCAAGAGCATCTACCGTTTCCAGACATTTAAAGTGTATTAGGAAAGTAAAAAAGCTCGATACATGGGTACCTCATGAGCTCATTGAGCGGCAGCAAGACCCCATGTTTCAAAACATATCGTGCAAAAATTGAAAGAACTGGGCTACGAAGTTCTTCCGCACTAACCATATTCTCCCGACTTGTCTCCAACAGATTACCACGTGTTCAGGAATTTAGACAACTTCATCAAAGGAAAACTTTTTGAAAATGATGATCAAGTGAAAAGTGCGTTTTTAGATTTTGTTTTATTTCAAAGCTCAGAGTTTTTCAGTTCGGGGATAAAAAAGTTGGTGCCACGTTGGAAAAAATGTGTAGAAAAAGAAGGTAAATACTTCGAATAAAATTATCTTGTTTTCATATCGTATTTTTAATAAAAATCCTTTACCTTGAAAACGGACATTTCATGTGACACAACCCAATATGTAAAGACACACGATTGTTCTATAGTGGTATTTTGCTTTCTCTAAATTGAAGAGAAAAAAAAAAAATTTTCATTATTTAATGATTTTGTATTTCCGAAAAGAAAAATCCGCTGCACAGACAATTAGCAAAATATTAAAATTAGCAAAACAAGTGTATGGCGATGATGCCTTAGGAGAAAGCAACGTCGGTGGGATCACTTGTAGCTGGGTGGCTAGCGTAACAGCCTCCCATGATAAAGGTCACGGGTTCAAACCCGCAGGTGGTCCTAGGTTTTTTAATGGGAGTAAAAAATCCTTAGTTACGCCGTCCTTCGGAGGGGACGTTAAAAGGTGGTCCCGAGCCTGTGCGATGTCAGGTACTCGTTAAAGATCCCTATCCTAAGAAAACCTGGATAGGCAAAATTAAGGACTCCCACTGTAGCATCGTCCGATTAGCCATAGTAGTATAAAGTGACGTTAAATAAATAAACAAATTAACAAATACAGCAACGTCGGTAAGTGTTTTGTTCGCTTCAGAAACGGGTATTTTGACTTGGAAGACCCAAAGCGCTTGGGTCATCCTCCAACTGTTGATGACCAAATTCCAAAAATAGCGTGAAAGATGGCTACATGTAATAGATCAAAATAGGTTATATATAAAATAATTATAAGAATATTAAGTTTTTATTGAAATCTCAACTCATTTTATTAAACTTATTTTACAACCCAATATTTAAAACGCTGCAAATTACTACACAATGGTTTATTATTCCCAAATAATTTCTCTATATTCAATAATAGCCGATTTGTGGTGGAATTACATCTATTATAATGTCTGCCTTGAATATACTGATCAACTTTTTTTTTTCCTTTTTTGTTTTTTTTTCTACTGATTCTTAAACTCTATACATATTTTTAACTGAGTTATGGGCGTATTTATTGGTAAGATTTCAATTCTTTTCTTTTCTTTTTTTTCCTTTTTATTATTCGCGGCTTTTTGGTTGAAAATCGCAAAATAATGTTTTCTCTATCTGCAAAATTAAAAGAGCTATCGAATTATAAATATCGAATAGCTTTTAATCAGCCGTCATTTTAAAAATAACCAGCTGATATCAACGTCTAGGTCTTAGGATCATCGTTGCATGCCCTAGTATTTTTGTGGCGAATTAAAAAAAAATATTGCCGTAGTTTCGGAGAAAGCCCGCGGACGTGGAACGAACAAAAGATTTTTTTTTTATTCATTATTCGCATTCTACGTATCTTCTACGCAAGCCCTCAAATTTTGAAGGGTTTATTATTTGTTGGTCGATTACAAAGATTCATTATTGAAAACAATAAACTAAAAACTCACAATCGATGACGTTATGAAGTAGATATTTATATTTAAGTAACACAAGGCGCCACATAAGAATGCAAGAATTAATCGCACTCAAGTACCACTCACGGTTCGAGGTGGGGTGTAGAGTATTTTTGCAGAATTCCGTTTAAATCCTCATTTCTATCTGATAATTATAAATATTTGAGAAATTCCTTTCGTTTTTTTGTTAATAAAAATTTATCACTTAATCTTCAACTAATCTCTTCGATTTCGACAAGGAAATCGACGGTTTTATATATAAAATAAATACATTGGATAGTTCTTAAAATAGTTTTACTTTCACTTGATATATTTAAACGTATGAAATATATATTAAGGGAAAGTATTACGGTCGGGAACATTTTATAATTAAAGGTTTCTTCAGGAATATATATTTTAGGTTCTGTTGAATCCATATGAACAAGTCCCACGATATATGCTTGTAACTGTAGCTCGAAAAAGAAAATGATTTTACATTTTATGCTATACAAGAATATGCTTGGGGTATTGCAGTGACCTTTTCACTAAAATCGAAGTACCAGTAGTGCCACTTATTACACTTTATTTACTATTTTCCCAAAAACAGATCTAACGACATTGATTAAACTTGGTATATTGATGTAAAATGTAATGGGCCCTGATATTTTATCAGTTTTTTTTTTCTTCTTCTTTTTAAACTAAAACCAATAATTCCAAGTACTTTTAAAGGAGGTGAGGGCGGAATGAATAATAGCCGAGAACTGCACAATTGTAACAAAAATTTTATTTTATTGTCCTGTTGCTACAATTGTTACATAAAATGATAAATTAACACACAAGAGAGACAAAATGAGGAGCGCACAATAATAATAGAGATAAAAGACAACAGCTGGTGAGAGGTTACTATGGATTTGTCACTGTAAAATAAAATAATCTTTCTACAACAATAAAATACAGAAAATACAATAACAAATAAAAATGAGCTTCAATTAAATATAAAGAGAAAAAAAAATATAAACATGTTTGAGGAAGTGACTAATCCATTTCACATAACTCTTCTCCCACCAGTTGTGTGTTATAACCTTACTCCATCACACGCATCAGGCCCATCACACACTTATTATTTAGTTTTACAATCTTTTCTCAATAACCGATTCTTCTCTGTCCGACAGTACTCTGAGACGTCATCAATAAAGTCAGTTTCTACAGGAGTTTCCCAAGGTTCTATCCTGGTCCCACTTCTGTACTTAATACACACATATGACTTACCGACAAACGAAAACACCTAACCCCATAAAGGCCAGTATAACATAACAACACCACTTGTACAACGCACAAAACTGGTGTAAAACACAATATCACCCGATACCACAATCAAACAGAGTAACGTACCTGGGACTTATTTTGGACATGGGGCAAAACGTAAAACGCTAAACACTGTTTAGCGTATGTTTCAAACGATACCCTTCGCACTGACTTGGGTATTCCAAACACACAAATACCACATTCGATTCACTTACAAACGATTTCACGACACACTAAAAGGACACATAAACAAACTTGTGCAAAACATGACTACAACTGAAAATACCACACATAACTCGGTGTAGGCTGAAAAGGAGTTGGATGAGTGACCTCCTGACCTGAAAATATAGTTGTGCTTAATGTCAGGAAGATGCACCACTGGGTGCTGTCTCCCTCATGCCTAACCATGCCATGTTTCCTTAGATTTTAGCACCTTAGCTTATTGTAATTTTTTACAGGTGAGAATAAAATTTAAGGGACAAGAAAAAATATTTAAAGTACTGTTTCTGATTGTTATAATTGATGAAAATTTGAAAATACATGAATTATGTAAGTATCCAAAAATCTACTGAAGAAGAAAAAAGCTGAAATATTATTTTTATATTTAGAAATGCAATAATTATTTAAAGGTACTAATCACGCACTTAGTTTCATTCCAAATCATACTAAAACATTCCATACCATAAAAATTTGATTTAATAATAATGTTATAAGATATTTTTGCTTTCTCTGTAAAATTTTCTTGAATAGATAGAGTACCTTTTGAAATAAATATTTCTATTGTTAGAATATATATTAAATAACTTGTAGGTTTAAATAACAATAATCTGTAAGAGCTTGCACAGTTTTGTTTTTTCGTTCTGCACTCTGTAGTCCGTGTTTGCAGGTTTTGTTATTTATTAATTCCACTTACTATATAAGAAATATAAAATAAGGGAAAGGATTGCGATCGTGAAAATTTTCGAATTCCAGTATTCAACGGAAATACACGTTTTAGGGTCCCCTGAGTCCAAATGACCAAGTCCCGCAAAAAGGTGTGTGTGTGTGTGGTAACTCCCGGCCAAAAACAAAAAGTCCTATGAAACTGAAATTTCATATTTAAGAATAATTAAACACGTCCGAGATGTTACCGAAACTTTTTTTATCAAAAGCAGCTAACAAAAAGATCCACATTATACTATGCATTTTGCTTATACCATTTTCTCAAAAACGGCTCTAAAGATTTTGATTATACTCCCTATATCGATATCAAATTTAATGAGCTTTAATATTATGTAGGTTTCATTCTGATTGAAATTGTCTGACAGGGCTGAAATGCCGATATTTTAAATTTTCTTCCTCTAAAGTACGTTTAATTTTGTATATTTCAAAAACATTAGGCACATCATCTTATTAGCATTGATAAATAACGGTCAAATACGCAAGTTGAGCGAATTTGATAAACAACTAGAGGAGAATAGAGCTAACATATTTTTTTAATGCAACTTTTGTGCTTTTGAACACAAGTAATATAGATGTATAATATACCGTTGGATAGCTAACGATTTTAGAAAAAATATTATCTAATATACGTAATTTGAAAGGTTAATGGAGAGTGATGAAAATCCGATAAAACTAACTGATTGTTGTAGATAAAAATATAATAGATTGTTTAATAAAACACATGTTTCTATTTAAATTCAATTTAATTAATTCTTATAAAATTTATTTTTATCTCTGTATTAAAAAATTCTTAAATTGATTTTAACAACGGGGATAAGTGAAAGTCGTGTGACGTGCACACCAGATTTTTTTTTAGTCCTACATCACATGTAGGATCTTGTATTGAATAGATATAGAGATTGGCACTGTTGCTAGGAGTAACAATAGTGTGCAAGCAAGGAGGTTATTAGGCCGAGGTAGCCGTCGAGTTTTCATCCCAAATTTTCGGTGCCCACTTTACCAGACTCTATAAGCTCTGTGAGATGAAATAATTATTCTGCTATGCTAAGATTTGAACCCAGAACATGGAGAACAGTAGCCTAGTGCTCTATCCTCTAGAACACGCCGCTTGACATAAAAAAAACTTGCTAAAATGTTTTGAGGATTTAGTTACGATGTCAGTGTTTATTTATACATATGTTCGATAAGGGACTATCTGCATGATATAATGAACTAAAAAAGATGAGGAGATAGCGAAGAAACGCCGGCTCCAAGGAGTCGCTAATATTGACTAATAGATCTCATTGAAGACCTTTCAGTGGATAACCTCTTTTATTGATCCCTTATCAGACATTTTTTCCACATCCAGATCTAGCCATCAATGGAAATTATCATTCTTGTTAATGAAAACATCTTGCAACTTGAACGCTTTATATTGAAATCTTTCCAACATCTATAAGGTTGAGCTGTACAACTTTCAAATATTCATTCAATGAAAACGACAGGTATGTCTTGATTGGAAACGAAAATTCTAATTTTCGTCTTTATTCCTGTTAAAAAATACATTTATTTTTTCTGTCTTTGAGAGATTATCACCCAGAACTACTTTACAAACTCCTTAAATTCGTCCCTCCTGCATACTTCATCATTATCCAATCCTTCCTCTCTAAATGATCCTTCAAAATAAACCACGATATTTCCTATTCATCCGTTTTTACTCAGTCTGATGGTGTTCCTCTAGGCAGTATCTTGGGACCCGTTCTTTACATAGTCTATACAGTTGATATCCCAACCCATCCTAACAGCTTCCTTTTTACCTATGCTGATGACACCTGCATGTTATCAGTTCATAATGATCCATTTATTGCCTCACAAACCCTTCAAGTCCCACACCAAAGACCCAGAAGTATGGTGTCAGAAGTGAGGAATAAAAATAAATTCCAAAATAATCCACCAAATAACCTTCACCGTCGTAAACTTATGACATCCTCTGAGACTCCACTTTGACAAACACCTTTTTTAAAATCCTAGTACAAGACATAACCGACAAGAAACGGCTCGCCGCTTTCGGCTATTTCAGCACTTACTAGACAAACGTTCCTCTTAACAACAAAGGGCTCATCTACGTGACTATTTTTTTTTTTTTTTTTTTTTTTTAGAAACAATTCTTTATTGAACAATATTACAATCTGTCCAATTTAGGACATTTTTAATAGGGATAAAGTACAACATTCATACTGCATTCACACGATATATACAAAACAATAAATTTATATAATAATAATAGAATATAAATAAATAAAAAACAAAATCAATAAAAATATATACAAAAGTCACTCATACCTATATACAATTCACAAGCATACATCACGTGAGTGGAGAATCTAGCCAATGCTAGAACTCCAATATACATTTTACAAGAGGTCTCGAGGCCACTGCCGTTTCAACCTTCTAGGAGGATGGTAAGGATGTGTGGAGCTGGATAAGGATTGAGCTAGGGGATTAGGGTGATGGATAAGGTTCTGATGGAATTTAGAGAATTTTAATGGTATAAGGTCTAAAATAAATGGAATAATTAGGTCGCGGTGTAAGGTATGGTTGGATACATAATAAGGAGCATTAACTATTGTTCGGAGGACTTTTGATTGGAAGGATTGAATGCGTTTGATGTTAGAACGTTTGGCTGTCCCCCACAGTTCAAGTCCGTAGGTCCACATTGGCTAGAGGCAGTGGAATTTTATCTTTTAGGACATTGGTCACTTGCCTCACTTTATAGCCTATCGCCGTCAGTTCTTCTTTGATAGCTGTAACTGGTGTCGAAGGGTGTAGATTTCTAATTACAACCCTTAAAGCTCTCTCCTGGCGCAACTGATAGGTATGAAAATCAGCTTTGGTCTCAGTCAGATATTTCACTATTTTTCTGTAGCTTTCGGCTGTAGTCGGGGATATTTTAGTATCACTGGTTCTACTTATACAAGAATAACTATTAGGATCAGTTACTTTGTTTAAATGCGCACACATCAGTTGAAAATTTTTAATATTTTTAACAAATATTGGTGGAGGTAGTGGTTCCCTGGGTATAGGAGAAGATTCCATGGTTTCTTTTTCATTTTGGAGGATCTGAAATGGATTCGGTGTAAAAAACGGCGATTCATCAGTTAATCCTTGTGATGATGTGCTAGGCTGTGGTTCAGATCCTAATACCTCAGAAAGAGGTAGCTGAAGCGGTCGCTGGTGGAATCATTTTTTTATTATTTTCACGGCGAGGTCTCTGTTTTGTAGGAGAGGAATTTGAACCTGCAGATCTAGATCTTTTACTTGTAGCTTTTGAGGACATAACTTGATGGAAATATCTCATTGATTAAAAAAAAAAAAAAAAAAAAAAAAAAAAAAAAAAAAAAAATAATGAGATGAGAATGAGAAGGAAAGATAATAAAAGAAAGATAAGCTAAAGAAAAGCTAAGCCCGAGCTTGCCGAGCTAGCGGCAATCAGCTAATCAGTGACCCTCCTTTCACTTTTCGCGATTCTACAAAGTAAATTATAACTTTGCTTACCGATATTTCTCCAATATTCACTGCTGTGGTTTTCTTGAAGTCTAGTGATGTTTTCCAGACTGAACTCAAGCGAATTCCTACTGAAAAGAGCAAAAATCTGAGAGACGAAGTAACGTATGACTGTTATCATCGAGCGCATCAGCTGTTCATCCACGTGACTATTATAATACCAATCTGGACTTACAGAGTAGAGCTATGGGACTCTACTAAACCATCGAATTCCTCTCGAATCCAATCCTTACAATACAAATTCCTTTTACTTATCAATATATGAAATAAAAGTGACTCACTTTCAGCTTTTCTTTTTTTTTTTTTAAATCATTGTTTTTCCAATTTAGGTTTATCGGTTTGGGATCATCAGTTCATCTAAAAAAAAAAAAAAAAAATTGCAACTATCAAGAAAAAGTATATTTTAATTTGGTTTATTATTCTCAATAATGAGCCGTTGTAATCGACAAAAAAAAAAAAAAAAAAAGAAATAATAAAAATAATAAATAAATAAAAAACTCCCCTTAAAAATTCAAGAGCTTATGTTTCAAGATGCGTAGAACCCTAATAACAAATAAAAAAATTCGTTTGTCTGTCGTCCGCGGCATTTCTCCAAAACTATTTGACCATTTTTTTTTAAACTCGGCACCAAAATACAAGGCCATCTAACGATGATCTTAACACTTAGACGTTGATATCAGCTGGTTATTTTTAAATTGGCTGTCGATTAAATGTGATTTAATTCAATAAATTAGTTGTTTTTGGAGATAGAGACAAATCAGTGTTTATTAACCAAAAAAACAAAAAAAAAAAACCGCGCAAAATTATAAGGAAAATAATTGAGATTTTGTACATAAATAGGCTCACAACTCAGTTATTTTTAAGGCTAGAGAAAATAGAATTGAGAATCAGTAAGGCGCGATAAACAAGAAAAACATAAAGAAAAAATGAAAAACAAAAAAAAGGAAATCTTGACCATATGTACGCCCAGAATATAAACATCTAATATAATAAGTTATACAAACAGTTATACCCATATATAGTTATTTGAGAATAATAAACCATTGTGTAATAATTTGTAGCGTTTTTAAAATTTATTTAATCATCCCATTGAGTCCAAGTGACTATGTCCTTCCTGTGTGTTAACATCTCATAGGATTGGTGACATTGATAAAAATGGCTGAATATGAAATATGAAAAATCTTGATATCCAACTACAGGAGAAAAAAAAAGAAAAAATATTTTTTTCCGATTATTTACTTAACATTATTCAAAAATACTGAAGGATAAAGTCTTGTGTTGCGCGGCAGATTTTGAATTTAATATTCCAATTGAATGACAACTGCTGTCAATGACTGAGTGGACATGAATGGAGTGGAGATAAATGATAAACTCGCGTGATCTGTGCCGGCTTAATCGATATTTTCATTCTCTTATTAGTCGGATGCGTGATCGTTCGCAGAAGACCCGTTCAATTGAAGGCATAGAGATAGAGAGTTCCGAATAGAGAAGGAACCACCAGGTTGCTCTGGTGACATAGCCAAAGGTCAAGGGCTCGTCCAATTGTTTTAAAAGTTATTAGTAAAAAAACTTGTTCTCGCTGTTGTAGTGTGTGCTATATTTACTCATTAAACTTCTTGAAGTCAAATTTAAAAGTTTTAAATACAGCTAAAAGTAGAATAATATAGAATTAGATTTTATTTGTTTAATTCAATAATTTAATTGTACAAAACATTTTTTTAGAATCTGGCAGATGGCCGTATGATTTTTTTAAAACTAACATTAAATGGTTGTACCAAACATG
The DNA here is from genome assembly GCA_023052935.1 of Piezodorus guildinii. Lineage (NCBI taxonomy): Eukaryota > Metazoa > Arthropoda > Insecta > Hemiptera > Pentatomidae > Piezodorus > Piezodorus guildinii. The sequence goes on along the minus strand of CM041292.1, from coordinate 177,371,495 downwards.
TGCGTTGTCAGGTAATCGTTAAAGTATTTACTCCCGATTCTAATTAAACCTGGATATGGAATATTTAAGTCTCCTACAGTAGCAAGAAAAGGCGTTAAACCAATAAACTGTAAATTTTATTATCTATTTTTTTATTTCATGAGTGAATAACTTATTTATATGTTTTAAAAAAGTGATTGTGATCCAAATTTTCACTTAACAACTTTTTATTTTTCATCTCCAACGTTTCAGCCCTAGGCAATTCGCAAGGATGCTAACGATATCATTTTTATGAATTAAGAGATATTCAACATTTTACTTTCACTTACCTGAAGTGAATAGAAAGGGAAAATTTGTATATTGAGGTAAAAGTATATTGAGGTCGTGAAAATTTTCGAATTTGAGTTTTCAACGGAAATATACGTTTTGGGGTCTCCTGAGTATAAATGACAATGACCAAGTCCAAAACAAAGGTGTGTGTGTGTGTGTGTGTCCGTGTGTGGTAACTCCCGCGCGTAAACGAAACTCCTATGATACTGAAATTAAATATTTAAGACAACTGTACGCCCGAGACGTTACAAAATATTTTTCATCGAAATCAGCTTAACAGAAAAGTCACATTATACCATGCATTTTGTACTTTTTCACGATTCTCTCAAAAACTGCTTTAACGACTTTGATTAAACTCGCTAAAACGAAGTAAAAGTTCATGCCCTTTAACATCATGTAAGTTCCATTCTGATTGAAATAGACTTACAGGGCCTAAATTGCCGATAGTTTCAACTTTCTTCCTCTAAACTACCTTTAATTTTGTAGAATTAAAAAAAATTGGAACTTCATATTATTAGCATTGACAAATAACGGGTAAATATGCAGGTTGAGCGAATTTGATAAACACATAAAGGAGAAAAGTGCAAACATATTTTTTAATGCATTTTTTTTTGTTTTTTAACACAAGAATAGTAATATAGATGTATAATATCCCGTTGAATAGCTAAAGATTTTAGAAAAAATATTATCTAATATACGGAATTTTAAAGGTTAATGGAGAGTGATGAAAATCCGATAAAACTAACCGATTGTTGTTGATAAAAATACAATAGATTATTGAATAAAACACACGTTTCGATTGAAATAAAAATAATTAATTTCTTCCAGTAATTCTCAACGGTCAACTAATTACATCCACAAAAATAATTAATTCGTTAACGATTTATTTTTGTCTGTATTTTTATTTAACGCCACTTTATGCTACTATGGCTAATCGGAAGATGCTACAGTGGGAGTCCTAAATTTTACCTATCCAGGTTTTATTAGGATAGGATCTTTAACGAGTACCTGACGTCGCACAGGCTCGGAACCACCTCTTAACGTCTCCTGCGAAGGACGGCATAACTAAGGATTTTTACTCCCATTAAAAAATCCTAGGGCCACCTTGGGCATAGGAGGTTGTTATGCTAATCACCATGCTTCAGGTAACCCCAGTTTGCTATAGCGATCAAATAATTAGATTTTTTTTTCAAATTTAATACAACTATTGACTTTGGTTTGAAGAAAAGTTAATCATCTGCTGAGATCTTTATTACTATTTCCTATTAAAGATGTTCATCAATGTTATATGACTACAGACTAAACAGATTTTTAAGTAGTTAATAAATTCACTGTTCCTATTTCCTGCGAATTTGAACCTTTGGCATAGGAGGTTGTTATGCTAATCACCATGCTACAGGTAACCCCAGTTTGCTATAGCGATCAAATAATTAGATTTTTTTTTTCAAATTTAGCACAACTATTGACTTTGGTTTGAAGAAAAGTTAATCATCTGCTGAGATCTTTATTACTATTTCCTATTAAAGATGTTCATCAATGTTATATGACTACAGACTAAACAGATTTTTAAGTAGCTAATAAATTCACTGTTCCTATTTCCTGCGAGTTTGAACCTTTGGCATAGGAGGTTGTTATGCTAATCACCATGCTACAGGTAACCCCAGTTTGCTATAGCGATCAAATAATTAGATTTTTTTTTTCAAATTTAGCACAACTATTGACTTTGGTTTGAAGAAAAGTTAATCATCTGCTGAGATCTTTATTACTATTTCCTATTAAAGATGTTCATCAATGTTATATGACTACAGACTAAACAGATTTTTAAGTAGCTAATAAATTCACTGTTCCTATTTCCTGCGAGTTTGAACCTTTGGCATAGGAGGTTGTTATGCTAATCACCATGCTACAGGTAACCCCAGTTTGCTATAGCGATCAAATAATTAGATTTTTTTTTTCAAATTTAGCACAACTATTGACTTTGGTTTGAAGAAAAGTTAATCATCTGCTGAGATCTTTATTACTATTTCCTATTAAAGATGTTCATCAATGTTATATGACTACAGACTAAACAGATTTTTAAGTAGCTAATAAATTCACTGTTCCTATTTCCTGCGAGTTTGAACCTTTGGCATAGGAGGTTGTTATGCTAATCACCATGCTACAGGTAACCCCAGTTTGCTATAGCGATCAAATAATTAGATTTTTTTTTTCAAATTTACCACAACTATTGACTTTGGTTTGAAGAAAAGTTAATCATCTGCTGAGATCTTTATTACTATTTCCTATTAAAGATGTTCATCAATGTTATATGACTACAGACTAAACAGATTTTTAAGTAGCTAATAAATTCACTGTTTCTATTTCCTGCGAGTTTGAACCTTTGGCATAGGAGGCTGTTATGCTAGCCACCATGCTACAGGTAACCCCAGTTTGCTATAGCGATCAAATAATTAGATTTTTTTTTTCAAATTTAGCACTACTATTGACTTTGGTTTGAAGAAAAGTTAATCACCTGCTGAGATCTTTATTACTATTTCCTATTAAAGATGTTCATCAATGTTATATGACTACAGACTAAACAGATTTTTAAGTAGCTAATAAATTCACTGTTTCTATTTCCTGCGAGTTTGAACCTTTGGCATAGGAGGCTGTTATGCTAGCCACCATGCTACAGGTAACCCCAGTTTGCTATAGCGATCAAATAATTAGATTTTTTTTTTCAAATTTAGCACTACTATTGACTTTGGTTTGAAGAAAAGTTAATCACCTGCTGAGATCTTTATTACTATTTCCTATTAAAGATGTTCATCAATGTTATATGACTACAGACTAAACAGATTTTTAAGTAGCTAATAAATTCACTGTTTCTATTTCCTGCGAGTTTGAACCTTTGGCATAGGAGGCTGTTATGCTAGCCACCCAGCTACAAGTGATCCCTTTTTCTTTGTGTCTTCAAATGTATTTGAAAATTCTTAAATTGATTTTAATAACGGAGGTAAGTAAAAGTCGTGTGTTGCGCGCACCAGATTTTTTTCTATCTTAACAATAACCAGAGATATCAAATACAATATGTTTTTTACCCACAAACTTTCCAACTTTTTCGCCACTCCTGGGAGAGAAAAATCATCCAAATTGGTGAGACACCTTTGGGATACTCTCCTTGTTAGAAGGTACAGGTTAGATTTTTAGATTGTTGAGGATCGTTACTATTTCGATTTCATTAGCAAGCACGGCTTTAACAAACTCCTAACATAAATAACTATCATGTGCAATGACTAAATAAAATCATTTGGATAATGACTAAATAAAAATAATTATCGATCTGTGTAATGGTATAACCTATACCTTACAAGTGTCTCCTAAAGTCTGCCCTTCTAGGTAATTCCTTGCAGTGTAGACTAGCCCTAAAGTGGACTTCAGGGTCTTGAGTAAAATAACTATAATAAAAAAAAAATCTTTATTATCCTGGGACATGTCCCTTTAGAATAAAATATACAGAATATACAAAAATGGCTTTAGAGTCTTAGAGTAAATAACATGCATATAAACAAGTAAATAATTACTGGTATAAAATAGACATATTTAAATGAAAAGAACAAAAAAAGAAGCTTATATACAAATCTATTGAGCATGGATATTTATTAAGTGATTAAATACGCGAGATTTGAAGGCAGAGAGTTGGAGAGCCGGATGGAAGGAGGGATAGAATTCCATAGGATTGTGGATCGAATGAGAAAGGATCTGTCGAAATGTGCAGTTTGGTGGGACGGCAAATCTGAAGGCCTCTGTAGCGTGTATAACGGGGATGGACAGAGGATTTAATTTGTAGAAGGTTAAAAATGTATGATGGACGGCGGCATTGGATAACTTGGTAAAGGAATGACGCAAGGAAATACTTGCGACGATTGGAAGGGTAAAGACACTTTAACTCGCCATTAAATTGGGATACGGAGGTGTACCTAGGGACCCGAAGTGAATCGAACATAGCAATTAATTAAGCGTTTTTTTTTTACCCCGAGATCCCCAGATACACCGCAATAGTCGAAGTGGGGGAATATTAGAGAGTTGACGAGGAGTTTTTGGGTTTCATGTGGGAATAGGTGACAGAGGGAATACAGTCCCTTTAAGGTTGAAAAAGTACGACGGGAGATTTCGGAAATATGATTTCTGAGGTTCTATTGACTATTGGGTTGTAAAATAAGTTCCTAGCATATTTCACTGCTGATTTAAAAAAAACACTTCAGATTCTTGTAAATATTTGTAATCAATTATATATGATTCATTATGATCTATTAGGTGTTGCCATCTTTCAGGTAATTTTTGGAACTTGGTCATCATCAACAGTTGGAGGACGACCCATGCGCTTTGCACCGTCTTACAAGTCAAAATTTCCAGTTCTGAACCTAACAAACCGCGTACGGACTGTAATTTCTCTTAAAGCATAATCGCTATACACACTGCAAATTTCGCTAACCGTTTGTGCAGCGGATTTTCCTTTTCGGAAGTATAAGTTCATTAAATGACGAAAATGAACTTTTTTATCTGACATTTAAAGATATGAATCTCGGTGTAAACTGATCCATTAAAGCATCTTAACTAATCATTTTTAGAATATGTAAACATTTTTGACCACGTAAACATGATTTATAAACAGGAGGAGAATTAATTTGAAATATTGAGAAAAAGCTACGAACTTATTTTGCAACCCCATACAAAGACTTCTAGGTTTTTTTTTGCACGATTCCTGACAGGTGTTAGCAATTATTACAGAATAGATCTCTAATGACCCCAGGACCTGACTCATATTCCTGATTCACTGGCGGAAGAGGCAAAGCACCTTCTGAGCTCATTGATATTCACAACGAGTTCATTTGCAATGTTCCTCCAATATAAACAATCGAAATGGAAAAATAGATAATTCAAAAGATCGATTACTTCTAATAATAATATACAAAATAAAATAAATAAAATAAAATAAAATAATTGCGTTCCACACTTTATTGGAGAATCCGGCCATTGTATGAACTCAAAAAAAAAAATTTACAAAAGGTCTCGGAACCGTTACCGTTCCATCCTTAAGAATTGTTAGGTTGTGTGGAACTGGAATCATCGACGAATAACGGCTCAACATATCTGCTGAACGAATTTGATGTGGAACTAAAGGATAAAAGAACAAATATATTTTTTAAATTTAATTTTTGGTTTCTATATATTTTTTTACAACAATATCAATCTGTATTTGTATATAATACATCTGCACAGTTTTAAAAACATTTATTGGAAATCCATTACAATGCACTACTTCTATGTATTAAAAACAGTAACATAGACGTATAATATACCTATGATAGGTCGTGAAAAAAGGTCTGTGTGTGTCTATGTCTGTTTCTCTGTGTCCGTGTTATAAACGTTTTAATTTCATATTTAACACAACTATACAACCGAGACATTGCAAAGAACTTTTCACTAATATCGGCTGACCAGAAGAACCACTTTATATCATGCATTTTGCACCTTTTTAAGATTTTCTCAAAAACGCCTCTGATAATTTAGATTGAACTCGCTATATCGATGTAGAATTTATTGGGCATTAATATCGTGTAGGTTTCATTCTGATTGAAATAGTTTGTCTTGGCTTAAATGTCGATATTTTGAATTTTCTTGCTTTAAAGTACCTTTAATTTTGTAGATTCTATAAAAATAACCATATCATCTTGTTATTAATGATGGAAGAAAAGGTAGATATATAAGTTGAACGAATTCGATACCCAACTAAGGGAGAAAATAGGAAACAATATTTGTTTAAAGCAGTTTTTGAACATACAAACAGTTATATAGATTTATATAATCTTATTATCTATAGTTATAATTTATAATCTACCTTAGGAAAGCTAAAAAAATTAGACAAAAGGATTATATTAAGAAAAAATTGTAAAAATTAATGGAAAGTGATGAAAAGTCGATAAAAATGATCTGATTATCGTAGATAATGTAATAAAATATTCAATAAAACACATGTTTCTATAGACATTCAATATAATTAGTTCTTTATTATTTCCACTCACTTTCATCTCTAACTGTATTTAAAAATTCTTTCAACGATTTCAACAATGGAGTTAAGTGAAAGTCGTGTGTTGTGAGCACCAGATCTTTTAGGATAGAATAGAATAGAATATAAAAAATGACTTTATCCTGGGACATATTCCCTTAAGAATAACATTAATGTTACAAATAATGATAGCACTTCTGGCCAAAATACATTAAATAGATTGAATTATTTACATAGGTAAATTGGAATATATATATATATATATATATATATATATATATATATATATATATATATATATATATATGTATGTGTGTGTGTATACAAATCACAAAATAATAATAATAATAATTACAATAGATTGAGAAAATAATAAGTACTAATTTTGTCTTTATAAGAGTCTGTTGGAAATAATAGGTGCGGGAAAAGGAGATATTTGAATGTGGATAAGGAAGAAGTACGACTTATATTAGAAGGAATGGAATGCCAGAATAGGGTGGACATTTATTTTGTTTTTAGCCCTATTTTTAAAAGCAATATTCTACATCTTAGTTACTGTTGAGCCTAACCATTGTGTAGGTTGGTGACCAGTGTCCGGCTTACTGGTTTCTTTCCACATAGGACTGACATCATCGTTTAAGCTTTAGCAAAGATTATATATAGCCTAAATGTTCCGAGAACGCCAAACAGTACGCAGGAGGAATATCAAAGAGTTAGATACAGCGAGTTGTGTATTCCACGGATACAGTACCCCCTCAGTGCCAATAGTGACAGGTGATCCGCTAATTCCAATTAACATACAATGCTTTCGGAGATGACATTTCGGAGATAGGCTTGAAGCAGGGTAATGACGGCATCGGTTAGTAAGCTTCTAGTAATAGCCTATGTGTACAACGGAGGCGGGCAAGTGTTCACAATTCTGTTATGAGTTGCAATAGTGCCTTGTTTGTACTAAAAGCAGAAGTAGCTAGGAGGGTAGCGGGTCCATAGAGAGTAGGGTCGCTTAGGGTGAATAGAGACTATTGTAATCTTTATGTCACACGACGCAGGTTCAAGTCCGTTGTAGGCGGATAGAATTTTATTTACCTTTAGGTTCGAAGAGTATCTATAAGTAGAACATAAAAATTAAAAAAAAAAGTTTGATTTTCTTTGTTTGTTTATTTTGTATTATTATCATCAGATTAACATACAAAGTCAAAAACAATTCAACAGAGTAATGTCTACAAGAAAAACAGATAATATTCAAAATTTGCAATTCAATAGTTATCAATATCATATTACAAAATTTGTTTCTAAAATATCTACATTTAAATTATACTTAGAATTTTTTTTCTATATTGCACAAATACAGGCCATTTGCAGTATGATCATTTCGCTTATATGCCTCATTTATATTTTAATAATTTCCTCATAAAAACGTTTAAACTATTCATTTCACTATCACATGTCTAGAATTGCTTTATTACTACATTTACCATATTATTTGCATGTAAGTATGAAGTGGACTGAAGGTTACCTCTAATCTCACTCCATTCATATACTTGTTACTGTTAATATATATTAATAACAAATATTATCCATGATATCTAAAATTTTTGCTTCGTACGAATTTTGGTTTGTAAGGTAGACTTACACAGCATACACCGAGTCGAAGCTGTTTTTGAGGAAATCGTAAAAACGTGCAAAATGCACACTATAAAGTGGCTCTTCTGGTTAGCCGATTTTACTGAAAACGTTGCCGTAACATGTCTAGCGTATAGTGGTATAAATTGGTCTGCATGTCTGATACAATCTCGATGAAAAAGTTGCTGTCTAAAAAAGTTCTACGCTATCAAAATATGAAATTTCAGTTTTATACAATTAATCGTTTGCGAGATAAACTTACCACACATACGAATACACACACACACTCCCCCCTCACACACACTGACAGCAAACCAAAGCATTGCGCTGATCCGCAACTGGTTGGCATCGGTTGGATTGCAACTGGCAGATGGCAAGGCAGAGGCCTATCTAATTAGTAGCAGGAAAAGAATGCAGGAGATTACAATAAGAGTGGGTAATTAGGAGATACGTTCCAAGCCTTGTCTGAGTTATCTCGGAGTGATTATTGATCAGAGGCTGAACTTCAAAGAGCACATCCAACGGGTAAGTGATAAAGCAGCAAAGGTAACTACAGCGTTGTCCTGACTCATGCCAAACGTAGGAGGACCCAGGCATATTCGTAGACTTTTAATATCGAACGTTGTAACGTCCATATTGCATTATGCAGCCTCGATATAGGAAAGGGCCTTGAATACACTAAGCTATAGAAGTCCCATGGTTTCCGTCTATCGTCTTAGTGTCCTAAAAGCCATAAGTGCTTTCCAAACTGTCTCTTATAAGGCAGCATGTGTCATTGCCAAAATCCCACCAATAGAGCTGATCGCTGAAGAGCGGAGACGCTCATATATCAAAGCGTATCGTATTTCCGAGGAGAGAATGCAGACGATTCGAAAATGGCTGGATCGATGGGATGCTGCAACGAAAGGAAGGTGGACCCACAGGCTGGTTCCCCAGATTCAACCCTGGGTCACAAGAAAGCACGGCGAGATAGACTTCTACCTCACTCAGTTCTTAACGGGACATGGCTGCTTCCGCGCCTATCAGTATAGGTTTAAGTTGGACGATACAGGAGAATGTCCAGTAGAAGAGAGTATGGTCCATGTTTTCTTCTGCTGTACCCGCTTCCAGGGAGAGAGGGAAGAGTTCAAGCGTATCTGTGGCGCTGAACTAACGGCCGATAATATCATTGGTCTAATGCTGCTCTCGCAGGATTATTGGAGGGCTGGCCAACGCATGTCAGCAGATGTTATGAAGAAGCTGAGGACCAAAGAGAAGAAAGGCGAGGTCTAACGGCAGTCCAGTGGCGGGAGAGAAACAGGTGTAGGGAGGTTGGTTTTAGTGGGTAAGAATCCCACACGCGGATAGGTACGGGCCTATCCGCGTCTTTTGATAATTTTCACCTACCCTCGTAAAAAAACAAAAACACACACACACCTTTTCACGTGACTTGGCGTGTATCCCCGAAGAAAACTCAAATTTGAATATTTTCAAGTTCGTAATACTTTTCCTAATATATTCCATATATAAGTAATTGAAAAAATAAAATGTCTTAAAAGTGTACTTACGTTTAATATGAAGAAATAGGAACAGTGAATTTATTAGCTACTTAAAAATCTGTTTAGTCTATAGTCCTATAACATTAATGAACATCTTTAATAGGAAATAAACAATAAAAATCTCAGCAGATGATTAACTTTTTTTCAAACCAAAGAATATTTGAAAAAAAAAATCTAATTATTTGATCGCTATAGCAAACTGCGGTTACCTGTAGAACAACCTCCTATGCCCAAGGTGGCCCTTGGATTGTTTATTAAGAGTACAAAATCCTTTGTTATGCCGTCTTTAGGAAGGAACGTTTAAGATGGTCCCGAGCCTGTGCGATGTCAGGTACTCGTTAAAGACCCCTATCCTAAAAATAAACCTGGATAGGCAAAATTTAGGACTCCCACTGTAGCATCGTCTTATTAGCCACAGAGCATAAAGGGACATTAAATAAATAAACTAACAAGCTATAGCGAACTAAAAACCATTTATATAATTTATTAGTTATTTTAATTATAGCTCATATTTCCAAATTAAGTAATTTACAGATGATTTACAAAAAAATCATGTTATTTCAAAGAATGTAAAATTAAGCACTTTTAGATAAATAAAATACCATTCCAATGACTTACAATGAAAATTCGAAAACGTTGAATCACTATTCCTGAAATCAAGATAATTTCAGGAAGCGATTTTTTGTTATTTTGCTGATTAACTATGGAAAATTCACAATGACACATGAACAGAACACTTCTGTTTTGTTTGTTTCCGTGTTGATGTTTTATTTTTTCTAAAATTCTTTTTCTCTCGAGTCATTTGTGCGTACATTACTAGTTTTTACTCATATTCTAATATATAAAACACTTTACCACCTTACATTTATTTTGCATCCTCACAAAAGATTGAAACTACAAGAACTGCTCGAAGATACCGATAACCACAACACTTACTAGACAAACGTTCAAAACTTCCGGTCCATTACAAGATGCTAATTTACGTCACTATTATCAGACCTATTTAGAAAGAATTAAGTCATGGAATTGAGCTTTAGGGCTCTACTTAAGCTACTATTGCCTTCCGAAATCAATCCTAACAATACCAAATCCTTTACAAAATCGTGAATTATCTTTATTTTGTCCTCCAAAATGACCTCATATCCCATTTTTTGTAGACCTAGCCCGTGATAAATAAGCTCTCTGATTACACAAACCCACATATTCCTGATAGCCCTCCAAGGCGATTGAAAATAAGGTGGCCTCGGGACCTAGTTCCTTAAAATAGTTAGTGAAGTGCTACCACTGGTAGTTTATATTTTCATGAATTTTCATCATCCTGCATATATATTTATTGCGTTTTTATAATACTATTGTAAATTACAATAAATAAATTTATAAATCTGTTGCACCCAACACACGACTTTCGCTTAAGATGTTAGGATAGGTTGGAATATCAACTGTATAGACTGTGTGAAGAACGGGCCCCAGGATACTGCCTTGAGGAACACCATCAGACGGAGTAAAAACGGATAAATAGGAACTATCGTGGTTTATTTTGAAGGATCATTTAAAGAGGTAGGATAGGATAATAAGGAAGTATGTAGAAGGGAGGAATTTACGGAGTTTGTATAGCAGTTCTGGGTGATAATCTCTCAAAGATAGAAAAAATAAATGTATTTTTTAACAGAAATAAGGACGGAAATTAGAATTTTTGTTCCCAATCAAGACATACCTGTCGTTTTCATTGAATGAATATTTGAAAGTCGTACAGCTCAACCTTATAGATGTTGGAAAGATTCCAATATAAAGCGTTCGAGTTGCAAGATGATTTCATTAAAGAGATTGATAATTTCCATTGATGGCTAGATCTGGATGCGAAAAAAATGTCTGATAAGGGATCAATAAAAGAGGTTATCCACTGAAAGGTCTTCAATGAGATCTATTTGTCAATATTAGCGACTCCTTGGAGCCGGCGTTTCTTCGCTATCTCCTCATCTTTTTTAGTTCATTATATCATGCAGATAGTCCCTTATCGAACATATGTATAAATAAACACTGACATCGTAACTAAATCCTCAAAACATTTTAGCAAGTTTTTTTTACGTCAAGCGGCGTGGTCTAGAGGATAGAGCACTAGGCTACTGTTCTCCATGTCCTGAATTCGATCCTTGGCAGTAGCAGAATAATTATTTATAATATTATTTCAGCACACACAGCCTAAGTTTCTTTGTTTATTGACCTCTATAATACTGTGGCTAATCGGAGGATAGTGGGAGTCATAAATTTTGCCTATCCAGGTTTAATTAGGATAGGGATCTTTAACGAGTATCTGACATTGTACAGGCTTGGTAATAAATATCAATAAATAAAAATTATAATCTTCACGAAAAATGCTGATGTACGAATACTTTTATTTATTTTTTTCGCAAGAAAAATGTTCTAATCTTCGTTGTTGATAAGGATTTATAATATTCTTTCTTTCTTTATTGTATTTTTTTTCTTGCCCTTTGTGTGTATGTGTGTGTGTATATATATATATATATATATATATATATATATATATATATATATTTATATTTATTATACATATTATATATTTGGTGACAGAAATAAAGTAATTCATTAGATATATCATTCTATTTATTCCTTTAGTAGTTTTGAAGTTTACACGAATAAGAACTCCCGTGAGATCCAGTTTCAATGACAATGTGAAAAAAGTGTCCCCCAAACGAAATTTCTTTTATTGTCTAGACCGGTTTGTGGTATGGTATTACCTCATCGCTCTGGAATAGCCAAAGGAGTCTGGAAATGGGGGAAAAAAAAGTGTGGGAAAATGTTTCAATCTAATGATTCCAAGAAATGAAAAATCCTTGGGGAGCGTCACACGACATCTAACCACGCGAAATGTTTTTTTGGGTGTGATCGAATGTTGTAAGTATTGTTAAAAAATATTATCTATCTCTTTCGTATTATATATTTTAAAAAATCTGGTGCGGACACACGCGACTTTCACTTATCGCCGTTGCTAAAATCGATTAAAGAATTTTCAAATACAGTTAGAGATAAAAATATGTGAAACTAATAAAGAATTAGTTAAATTGAATTTATATAGAATCACACGTTTTACTAAAAAATCGATTATATTATTATCTGAAATAATAATCAGTTGGTCTTATCGGATTTTCATCACTCTTTATTAACTTTTAGAAGCATGTGTATAAGAAAATTTTTCCTAAAATCTTTTTTAAATTCGCCACAAAAATACTAGATGATCTTAGACCTTAATATCAGCTAGTGATTTTTAAAATGGCGGCCGATTAAAAGTTTTTTAATTCAATAACTCAGCTATTTTTGAAGATAAAGAATTAATATATCGGGGTTTATTAACCGAAAACCCGCGAATAATTATAAAAAAGAAAAAAAACAAATCAAATTTTACCCATCAATGCGCCTATACCTCAGTTATTTTTGAAGATGTAGAAAATCTGTGTTTTATAGTCAGTAAAGCGCGATAAATAAATACATAAATTTAAAAATAATAATAATTGAAAAACGGTCTGTATATTCAAGTAACAGATTATAATAGATGTAATTCGACCAAAAATCGGTTAGTATTGAAGACAGAGAGAAATAGAAAAGATTTACGAGATTAAAACAAAATGAAAAAAATGAAGAATCATTGAAATTTGTTAAAAACTAGCAGAGATATTATTTGAGATCGGCAGTGGTGATGCTATTTTCCTTTGATAAATTTATTTCTTTTCATATTACTTAATTTTCTATCTACAGCTTTATAAACAGTTATACCCTAATATTTTTATATGGAAATAATAAACCATTGTGTAATAATTTGCAGCGTTTATTACGTTAAGGCTGCCAGTTACTTTTTATGACCAAATAATTACTGTCAAACTAATCGCTTTAATTACTATATATTCAATCCTTTCAATCCAAAGTCCTCCGTACAATAGTAAATGCTCCTTATTATGTCTCCAACTATACCTTGCACCACGACCTTAATGTTCCATTTATTTCAGACCTAATTCCATCCAACTTTTCCAAATTCCACCAGAACCTATTTCATCATCCTAATCCTCTAGCTCAATCCCTATCCAGCTCCACTCATCCATACAACCCACCTATAAGGTTGAAACGGCAGTGGCCCCGCGACCTTTTGTAAATATATTGGAGTTCTAGCACTGGCTAGATTCTCCACTCAATGTGATGTATGTATGAGTGTGTGTATGTGTATATAGGTATAAGTAATTTCTTGACTTTATTGTATTGATTCATTATTGTGTATATATTTTATTGTAATTTTATGCCGTGTAAATATTGTATGAATGTAGTATGTATGATATCTGTCAGCACTACTGTTGATGTCCAAATTGGGACAGATTGTAATTTTACTCAATAAAAATTGTTGAAAAAAAAAAAAAATTACTATATGGTTAGGTAAACAAGAGTACAGTTTAATGAAAGATTTATTTTAATTTAACAAAAGACAATGAAAAAAAAATAGATATTAATTTGAAATAGAAAAAATTTGCAGCGGGTAACACACGACTTTCACTTACCTCCCTTTTGAAAATCGGTTGAAATATTTACAGTTAATGATAAAAATTAGTGAAACCATTAACGAATTAATTAAATTAAATTTATATAGAAATACGTGTTTTATTAAAAATCTATTATATTATTATCTAAAATAATCAGTTAGTTTTATAGGCTTTCATCACTATTTATTAACTTTTACAAGCTTTTGTATGAGATAATATTTTTTATAAAATCTTTAGCTTTCCAACGGTATATTATACATATATATTACTGTTCTTATGTTCAAAAACAAGTAGTTGTATTAAATAAATATTATTGCAGTTTTCTCCTCTAGTTAGATATCGAATTCGTCCAAACTTATATATTTACCTTTGTTTCCATCAATAATAACAAGTTGATATGGTTTTTTTTTATAGAATCTACAAAACCAAAGGTTAGTTGGAGGAAGAAAATTTAAAATATCGGCATTTAAGCCCTGTTAAGATATTTAAAACAGAATGAAACCTATATGATGTTAAAGTCCATTAAATTTTACATCGACGTAGGAAGTTTAATCTAAATCGTTAGGCCGTTTTTGAGGTAATCGGAAAAAGGTGCATAATGCATGGTGTCAAGTGGCTTTTCTGGTTGGCTGGTTATAATGGCAATGTTGCTGTAACATCTCGGGCAACTAGTTGTCTTAAACATGAAATTTCAGTTTCGTAAGACTTATAGTTTTTGGGCTAGACTTGCCACACACAGATACTTTTTTGTGGGATTTTGTCATTTGGACTCAGGAGACCCTCAAACGTGTATTTTCGGTGAAAACTCGCAATAAAAAATTTTCACAATCGCAATTCGTTCCCTTACTATATATTTCATATACAGGTAAGTGATAGTAAAAACACCTCACTAGATATTACATTTAATTTGAATACTATCTAAACGGTGTTAGACTGTATGCTGAGGACAGGAAGCTGTCAATGGAAGTGTATTAAACTCGATTGTAGTCCAGTTAACTCGGTTGTAGAGGAGAGAATCGAGTTAGGTGGACCTATACTACACTAACAGCCTCTAATCTCGTCCACTTTCCAGCCTCCTCTCTTTATCGCATTTTAACTCGATTAATTCTAAGTTAATTTCACTTCATCCAGTTTCTAACGCCTAATATAGAATAACTACTTACATTAAAAGAAGAATTCACATTCCAATTTAACATTCTCAGTGATATGATGGGTACCAAGTTTTGTTAGGATAAGGATCTTTAGCGAGTAGCTTCTCATGGCACACGCTCCGGACCATCATTTTACGTCTCCTCTGAAGCACAGCATAACCAAGGGTTTTTTACTCCTATCGAAAACTCCTAGGACCATTTACCGGGTTTCAAAAAGTGATCTGGCACAGATGGGTGTTATGCTAGTCATTACACCACATGTTACCACCAAGTGTATACAGTGTGTCAAAAAAAAACAAAAACGGAATTACGTGGTTTCCTAATTATATTAATGGAGTGATCATAAATAAACATCCAGTTGGTATACCTTTTACTTTCACTTACTATATATAGTAAGGGAAAGTATTGCGATCGTGAAAATTTTCGAATTCCAGTTTTCAACGGAAATACACATTTTAAGGTTCCCTGAACAGTAAGTCCTATGAAACTGAAATTTCATATTTCAGATAAATATACGCCCCAGACTCTACAAAACCTTTTTCATCAAAATGAGCTCACCAGAAGAGCCACTTTATACCATGCATTTTACACCTTTTTCCGATTTTCTCGAAAACGGTTATGACGATTTTTATTAAACTCGCATATCAATGTAACATTTAATAGGCTTAAACGTCATA
Source organism: Piezodorus guildinii (assembly GCA_023052935.1). Lineage (NCBI taxonomy): Eukaryota > Metazoa > Arthropoda > Insecta > Hemiptera > Pentatomidae > Piezodorus > Piezodorus guildinii. Next base: position 177,355,607 of record CM041292.1, on the reverse strand, counting down.
TAGGTTTCATTCTGATTAAAATGGTCTGACAGGGCTTAAATGCCGATATTTTAAATTTTCTTTCTCTAAAGTACCTTTAATTTTGTAGATTCTATAAAAATAATTATATTATCTTTTTATCACTGATGAGAAACAGGTAAATATATAAATTGAATGAATTCGATACCCAACTAAAAAAAAAAACTGAAATAATATTGTTTTAATGCAATTTTTTTTTTTGAAGATAACGACAGTAATATACATGTGTAATATACCCTTGGAAAGCTAAAGATTTCAGAAGAAAATATTGTCTAATAAACAAGCTTGTAAAAGTTAATAAAGAGTGATGAAAAGCCGATAAAACTAACTGATTATTTTAAATAATAATATAATAGAATTCTTAGTAAAACTCATGTTTCTATAGAAATTCCATTTAACTAATTCTTTAATGGTTTTACTCATTTTTATCTCTTACTGTATGTGAAAATTCTTTAATCGATTCTTAAAACGGAGGTAAGTGAAAGTCGTGTGTTGCCCGCACCAAAATTTTTTGTATAATTATTCATTTTAGCCTTCTAGTAATTGATCTCACAAATGAATTGATTGTTTGGTGTGAAATATTATCTCACTCAAGCACTTATTGTTTCTTGAGGCCATTTCCATTTTGAATATAGTATTTCCTGATTTTCCTTATTAGTAGGACCCCAAAATAGTTAATTTAATTTGAAAGAAATAATAGAAGAGAGATTTTGAGAACTTTTAAAAAAAAATCCAGCAACTAAATCTGAATACGAATAACGAATATGTCCAGAATCATGGTCGCGCTCATGTTAACAATTCAATTTATTCGTCATTTTTCTTCTACTTTTAATTCTGGCTTTTCATACTTACAAAATACACAAACCTATCAACAATTCTGTCCAAGAATCCAGTGTTATTAAACTTTTTCAAATAAAAACAGACCTAACTATTACTGACCGCTTAAGGATTTTTACTATGGCTTACTAAATTCTTCATTTATTTTCTCAAAACCATAACTTTTTCATAACAACCAATTTTTACTCATCAACCTTCTCTTTAAAAAAATGCTACAAACATTCAGTCTATTCTCTTATTGCTTTCCCTGCCAAAAGTAGTTTTCCGCACTTCTTGTGCCATGTTTTTCTTTTCGTCATACTTTTTTAGAACGCTGCAAACAGTAGAAACACTTACTGTGCATCCATAAGTTCTGGAAAATTCAGAAATAAGCCATGGTTTACTCATTTAAGGTATTGTTTTCTTATTTGATGAATAATCAGTCTTTCAGTTTTAAGTTTAATATTTTTTGGACGTTCACTTTTCTGCTTTTATATTTTATTATTATCTACACTATACATAGCCATCCACATATTCTGATCGATTTTCGTAGACAGTTATATAACATAATAGTTTCTTACCAACACATACAAATAATTAAATACGTAACTACAAAACTAAATTGAGTAAACGCATTAAAACAAATAAATATTTAAACACTATATCACAACATGTAGATTTTTTTTATTATTTTTTTTTTATACTGAAATAATCATGAATTATCATTTACAATTTGTTTGATAGAAGGAACTGTTTTCAATTTTCAGTTTTTTTATTATAATATTCGAAAAATTAATTAAATACTTTAAATTGAATATATACAATTAAACTACTATATTTAAAACAATATTCTGTAACAGTAATGCTCAAGCTGTATTTTCACATAGATATGGTATGTTGAAATATGCCATCATATCTGAAATGTTATTCGTGAGTACTGAGTTCTACTAAATAAATATTAACGTAACATAAGTCTTGAACAATTAAACTTATTTTCTTTATTTATTTTTATTTTCTTTAAAAATTATTTAAAGCCGTTATTCGATCGTTGCGTTTTTATTTTAGGGCCTTATTTTAAAACATTTCTCTCTAAGTTGGGTATATGTTACATGAGGGAGAAGAATCGTTTGGAACATGGGGTCGTGTCGAAGTGAGAATATGTACATTAGAAACTAATAAACAACGATATATTACGATTCCGAATACATGAATCACAAGTTCCAGTCCCGAAATTTCAGTTTCGTGCGACTTTCGTTTTCGAGCTCGATTTACCTAACAGTACATATTGGGACCCTAAAACGTGTATTTCCGTTGAAAACTCAAATTCGAGTACCCTTAAACAGGTAAATGCTTGTAAAATATCACTATAACTATAACTGACATTATACAATAGAAATATTATATGTATTTTCGAACTTATTCCATCGAAATATTTCAAATTCTATCAGAAGCCTATTAATAGCTCTAATCCCCAGCATAATTTTCAGTTTCACTCAATCCTTACAGATAAAACGGTAATGGTCCGGAGACCATTTGTAAATATTTTAATTCTATTGGGTTGTGTCCACATGAAATGTCCGTTTTTATATAGAAAATATTTTATATGATAAATCATCTCTCTTGAGATTTGTGATAAAAAAAAAAATACATGTATTTTAAATATAAATGTTCAATGTTTTGCTAAATACGGATTAACCTTAATCAATGCAATGAAGAATACATTTATAGAAAAATATGATGAACTATATACTGATATGTAATTTAATACTGCCAGATGCCAACACGTTTTACAAAGGTGTAAATTTTAAATAAAACCTTCAGGATGTTGTTATAGTAGATATACCTAATTTAACTTAATATTATGCTGATGCGAGAAACCTACAACATCTATTGCTCTTCCAATTGAGGCCAGGTGGGGTTCCTTCTCTTTATTCTACCTTCTATTTTATTTTTAAAGTATTTGGGAAATGGTAGTAAATACCACAGTTTATTCTGATATAAAAATATATTATACATATTTTTCACTACGCGGCACCAAGTTTTTATATATTATATTGGGTTGTTTCACATGAAATGTCCGTTTTTATTGTTTCTGAAATACATAAAGGATTTTGCAGGTCTTTGTTTTTTTCTTCTGAATGTATAAATTTAAAGTAAACAGTTACTAATCCTCTACCTTTGTATTATAAACATTAGCTTCCCAATCAATTACCCAATTTTTATTATACCTCCAAAAATGAACATGAAAACAAGCGATTTTCGAGTAATATATTTGTACGAGTTTAAACTCGGCCATTCAGCAGCTGAGGCCGCTAGAAATATTTGCAAGGCGTTTGGGGAAGGGAGTTAAAGGACTCTCAGCACAACTAAATGCAAGTGCATCTACCGTTTCCAGACATTTAAAGTGTATTGGGAAAGTAAAAAAAAAACTCGATACATGGGTACCTCATGATCTCACTGAGCGGCAGCAAGACCCCATGTTTCAAAACATAACGTGCAAAAATTGAAAGAACTGGGCTACGAAGTTCTTCCGCACCCACCATATTCTCCCGACTTTAGACAACTTCATCGAAGGAAATTTTTTTGAAAATGATGATCAAGTGAAAAGTGCGTTTTCAGATTTTCTTTCACTTCAAAGCTCAGAGTTTTTCAGTTCGGGGATAAAAAAGTTGGCGTCCCGTTGCGAAAAATGTGTAGAAAAAGAAGGTAAATACTTCGAATAAAATTATCTTGTTTTCAAATCGTATTTTTAATAAAAATGCTTTACCTTGAAAACGGACATTTCATGTGACACAACCCAATATTTCATACAATGGCCGGATTCTCCTCTGAAGTGTAGCACATAGTTGTTTTGTTTAATTATTATAAGAAGCTATAATAAATATTTTGATGTTTCTATCTGTCAATTTTGATTGTTTATATTAGGGGAACATTAAATTTGAAAATTTTCCCGATCGTAATACATTTCCTTACTCGTTTATAGACAAGTGAAAGTAAAGTTTGCTTTGTCGCAGTTGATTGTACAATACTATTTTGATATTTCACAATATCCCTAAATCCGAGCTCATGTTTCAGATGTTGCGTTATACCAATAGATTAGTAACACGCCAATCTGACAGTAACCCTTTCATACTACGTGTGTTATTACTTCAAGTGGTAATCGCTTTTACAAACACTTTACGAGTAGTTCTTAAACACTCGTTGGCTTGTGATAGTATGAAAGTGGTCACGTATGCCAGTATTGTTCATTAGCTAAACAAACAGTCATACAATTAACAATATACACGTCAACTCAAACAGCATTTGGTGATTGTTCAATTTTCAACAAATGTATCTTAAATCATTTCTTTATCTTTTAAACAATTAATTACTTACTTAATATTTACCTTTATTGCACTTAAACGCTCAAACCTTCTGCCTATATATTGTACTAGCTGTTGCCCGCGACTTCGTCTGCGCCAATTTCAGTTATTATGATCGCTATTAAGGAGGTTTTAAAAGAATATATTTTAAAGTAATTCTGTGTAAATGATATTTTTGGTTTCATTTTCTTGTGGCCGAAGAACATACTGATTTTCTCCGTAACCCGATCCCTATCATGACGTAAATCGCTTTCTACGTGTTTAAATGTTTGCCCCTGTGATTTATTAATTGTTACGGCAAAAGATAAATTAACAAGAAATTGAATTATTTTTTTTAAATTAAAAGGTAAATCATTTGATATCACGGATCACTTGTGGTTATCATAACAGCCTCCTATGATTTGATACTTATAAACCTGTGATTCCCCAATGTTGAAGTTTTATATTTTGATAAACTATCTGATTTCTTTTCCATTACAATATTTAATAGGGTGATATGGAACATTCTTGAAATGAAATAATTATTGAACCTTTAAATACTTCATACCTTTAAACAAAAGGTTCTGTATGCGTGTACATATATTCAATATCGTATCAATTTATTTGTATAATAATAATAAGTTTTGAACTAGAAAATAATTAAAATTCAGCCGATCATAGGGACTGCCGATAGAAGATAATACGTTTCATTCATGCCCTATTTTTGGTGAAATCAAAAATGATGCTTCGGAAAGAATTGTCTAAACGTTGACGAAGTAATAAACTGTCTTAATAGCCATAACTGGATGATTGGGTATTTATTATAAACTAGCATGGCCATATAGACACAAAATTATTGTCATACCGATTTTCTCCGCAACCCGATCTTGACGTAAATCGATTCCTACGTATTTAAATGTTTTCCCATGTGATTTATTAATTGTTACGGCAAAAGGTAAATTAATGGGAAATTGAATTATTTTTAAATTAAAAGGTAAATGGAATTATTGGGATGCGAGGTTAATTATCCCTGTTTTTTTTTAAATAGATTTTCCGCTGATTCTTCACTCGGATTGTTCGCAGCGTGGTGTTATATAGCTCGATAAATGGACTATCCAACGCAAAAATAATTTTTAAATTCGAACCAGTAGTTTCTGAGATTAGTGTGTTCAAACATACAAACTCTTCAGCTGTATAATCTATACTAATATTATAAAGCTGAAGAGTTTGTTTGTTTGTTTGAACGCGCTAATCTCAAAAACTACTGGTTCGAATTAAAAAAATCTTTTTATGTTGGATAGTCCATTTATCGAGGAATGCTATAGGCTATATAACATCACGTTGTTACCAATAGGAGTGAAGAATCGGTGGAAAATCTGGGAAAAAATGGGGTAAATTAACCTTGCATCCTAATGATTCTAAATGATTTACCGGTAAAGAATAGGGCTTGAAACAAATACGAAATACATGATTAGTAGCAGAAACGGTGGCGATCTTGGTGATATTGATATATCAGAACTGAAGTCTGTATACTGGGCATACTGTCGAAAAATTTAAGTATTTAGGTTCAATGGGAACGAGAAAAAATGAAATCCAGGAGGAAATAATGTCCCGGTTAAAGGCGGAAAATGCGTGTTATTATTGTTGCTAAATTACTTGACTCGCGACTTCTGTCTAAAAATTTAAAGGTTAGAATTTAAAAAAATATTATAATTCCTGCGGCCCTTTACGGATGTGAAACGTGGCCGCTTACGTAGAAGGCGAACCACGGCTTAAAGTTTTCGAAAGTAAGGTACTGACTAATTTTTGCCTATCCAAGTTTAGTTAGGGTAGAGATGTTTAACGAGCTCATGACATCGCAAATATGGGACCACCATTTTACGTCGCCTTCGAAGGATGGCATAACCAAGGTTTTTTTTACTCCCATTGAAAAATCTTAGGGGCACCAGACTGTCCACTACATACAGGAGACCGACTCGTTTAAGAGTATTGCGTTTCATCTGTTTCTTGTGTAGGTTCCTATGAAAATTTATTCAATTCTTATTTAGTTTTTAGAAATTATTTTAATTGGCTAAAAAACTATTTTTTTCAAGAACATAATTGAACATTATTTCTGAATTCTAAAAAAAACGCGGGTGATTCGAGTGTAAGGTTTCACCGACGAATATCATTAATTCACATTTAGGTTTCCGACGGTTTATGACGATTATTTTTACATATAAAGTGATTATGGGTATAACTACTTCTACTGGTTCGCTATTGTGAATTTGATAGGATGAAGTGTAGATCGGGCTTTAAATGATAACAAGGAGTAACTGTTATAACTATTTATTATAGTTACTTTTAAATTAATACGAAATGCAATATTCGCGAGCAAAGCTGCGCGTCACAGGTAGTATTATAGCCCAGTAGAAATAGGATTGTGGCTAGAAAAAGGTGGGGCACAATTGTTTGTACTGCTCTCCTCATTAAAAACCCAAGTTTTCACACTTTTCACCCTGCGCGTTTTCCGCCATCTTGAAAAAACCTCTAAAAAAAAACTTTTTTCAGTTTTTTCCTTATAAATTTCTTCCTGAACATGAAAAGCGTTTTTGCAACTAATAAGAATAAGTTTCCAATATATATTACTAGATATATATTGCAGATAAATTCTACTCCATAAGATCTTTTAAATATAAACATCTAGCGGAAAAACATTTTATTTATCCATGCTATTAAAGAAAAATTCCTAGTGTATGTTTATGATGGTGATATGAACACTTCTATAGATGGGTTGTGGTATCTTCGATTAGTTAAAGCTGCAGCAAGAGCTAACTCGATTTGGAACGTCTACCTTTAACAAGAGATGCAGTTGAATTTCATGGTTATTGAACTTATCTGCAAGTAGATATGTGAATAGAAAATGTGAAAGACCCCTTAAACTGGGGCTGGAAAAAGGATTTTGGTGGACTAACATCAGTGACCATGAATAAAGAACCAGCAACATCGACATTACTGAATATGATTTCCTGTAGATGCAAAGAGAAATGCAGCTGAAAAATAGTTGAGTTCAATCTTCTGTTGTCTGTCTTTATTGCGGATTCGAATTTTCGGAGTCTGTCGATAGGATTCGAATCCTGTAATAATAGACCAAATATTAAATATAACATGGAGGCGGACGAGTTGGACGATACGCAGCCTTTCGCTCAAAGTGACACATTATTTCACATCAAGTACATTTGATAATATAAAAAATAACTAACGGGAATGCTTTATATTTTACTTAAAGTTGTTTGTGTACAATTTTTTTTTTTTTTTTTTTATCAATTAAAATAAAAGTAATATATATTGGAAACTTATTCTTATTAGTTGCAAAAACGCTTTTCTTTTCCTATAATATACACAATAATGGTTTGAAGATTATATTACGTTTAGAATATCTAACTAAAACGGGGTATTTTATTTTTTTAACTTTCAGTATAAATGTTATTTCACTATTTCTTGTTCGTTTAGTTAGGAGTAATTAATATCTTATGCATCTAACTTATTAGAAATTTAATGTTCTAAAAGATTGTTTCCTATGTATTTTTTAATAAATAGTTATTCAAGTAAAATCACCGACTTTTCTGACATTTTGTGTTTTTTTGACAATTTGGCCAATATTGACACCCACGTATCTCAGTAGGCGTTCCGAATTTTCCAACATGTTACATACCAAACATATAGGCAATTTATTGTTCTTAAAAACTGCTAACGACAAAGTTTGCTCTAAGATGTTCAGTAAGAAATTTATAAGGAAAAAACTGAAAAAAGTGCTTTTTTTCAGAGGTTTTTTCAAAATGGCGGAAAAAGCACAAGGGTGAAAAGTGTGAAAACTTGGGTTTTTAATGAGAGGAGCAGTACAAACAATTGTGCCTGAAAATTAAATTTACCCCACCTTTTTCTAGCCAACCCCCATTTTTGGTCTAATTCTACTGGGCTATTAGTACAAATAATTTCATAAAACACGTGTTTCTATTGAAATTCAATTTAATTAATCCATTAAACTTATTGCATATCTGACTGTATTTGAAAATGATTTGATGCGCAAAAATATTTGTGCGCACCAGATTTTTAAAATTTTCATATTTCATTTTTTTTTTTTTTCAATCTTTCACCGCTTATAAAGTATCCTCTTTTATTGCGCCCTTGGCCCTAAGATACCGTCATATGAAGACTTCAACCGTACAATACCCAAAGATACAGTTGGATCCCGACTATAAATACTGACTGATGTCAAAGCCAGATATACCCGACAGCGACACGATAACCAGCTTTTTGAAGGGTTCATTAAAGTCATTAGCCGCGCTATTTTGGTGGACCAACGCGCTCCGTCTTTATCCTCAGGGATAACAAACTTCAATTTAGGATCGCATTACAATTTAATTAGTCGCTACTGTAAAGAAAACTATTATCAAGTCGACCGAATACGAAACACTTAGTCGTAATTAGACAGCTTCGAAGTGACTGAAAAGAAGATGGCCTTGTGACCTGTTAACTTGGACAAGCCATTGAAGTGCTATCAATGTTTCAGTCCATTCACTAGACATTATCAAGCTCCATAATCTTATATGAGCGCATTTATTAGGTATACGGCTCACTCATTATGTTGCAGTGACATCTCAGACATATTACACTCTTCTAAAATATGAAAGGGTATTGCCGGGTAAGAATGGCAAATCTGCCCCCGCGGCTTTTTGACTCTAAACTTGGGGGATCAATTTGGTGTCGTATTAAAATATTTCAGCTAAATTTTTAGCTTTTAAATTCAAACTGTTATCGATATTTTTTTCAGAAAACCTCTTTTTTCAATTTTATTATTTGTTTAATAGTAAAATTTGAAATTAATTAATGGTGTTTTTTCCCGTGATTCTTAGGAGTCAGAGGCATGAACAAATGATATGATCACGATTCTTAAAGGAAAAAACAATTTTTAGCGGAAAAAAAAACACCAAAATATGTATTTCTTTTAACCTTTTTCATGTGTCAATCGCTGATTTTTTCAGGAAATGTCTTTTATACTCCTCTATACACAGGAATGTTTTCGAAGTGTTGGAACCATATGAAAACAATTAAAGACTGATTATACCCTGAAATCTCGCGTTTTAAGAAACTTATAGTTCTTATAAATCATCGAAAAAAGTGTTGAAAAAATATAACAACTAGAATAAAACAGCATATCAATAATTGAAAAAAATAGTAAAAATATAAACACCACAGCATTGGCACAACATAGTATTCAACCATAAATTTGATTTTGAAAAACCTAATATTTTAGACATAGAAAAAAACAGTTTTAATAGAAAAACAACAGAATCTATATACATAAACAAAAATATAAAAAATACAATAAATTATATAACCGATTCAAAACACCTAAGTTCTCACTATGCTGATGCAATAGAAAAGTTAAAATTCTAGGATTGCATTGTTGACCTATTTAAATAATAATTCAGTGTACCTTTACAATAAATAGGATGACCCTAATCCATAAGAGGCCAAAAGAATATGTGAGGTGGGATGATTGTTGTTCCCTGTGCAATATAATTTTATTTTAAAGACTTCTTTGGCAACATTTTTAAATTAAAAAAATGGATTTTTAACTTGTTAGACAGCTCAGGTAAATAAATAAAAAAATAATTTTTTATGTGACATTGTTATTTGAATGTTGTTAATGTTTATAAGTTATTATATTAAATAGTTGTATGTTAATTATTAATTATTGATGTATTTTAGTGAGTCCTGATGATGGGGAAGGCCCCCAAAACGTTGACTCGTTAAAGTTTTTCTAAAAAAATTTTTTTTTGGAAGATAATAGAAACCTACTATTTTAATTATATCAATTGCAATTTTACTATAGACCTTTTTTTATTATAAATATAAAAGCAATCAAAGACCTTATAGATTATCGAAAAAAGTGTAGAAAATTATTTTTTCAGCTGAAAATACATCTTCCCTAGAGTTAGCTATACAGAATACCTGAACAAGCGAGACTTTCGAATTTGTGTTTTCAACAAAATATACGTTTTTGGGTCTCCTGAGTATAAATGATCAAGCCCCACAAAAAGATATGTGTGTGTGTGTCCGTGTGTGTTAACTCCCGGGCGTAAACGTAATGTCCTATGAAATTAAAATTTCATATTTAAGAAAACTTACGCCCGAGATCTTACAGCAACTTTTTCATTAAAATCAGCTAACCAGAATAGCCACTTTGTAACAAGCATTTTGCACTTTTTTACGATTTTCTCAAAAAGGCCTTAACGATTTTTATCAATGTAAAATTTAACTGGATTTAATATGATGTAGGGAGCGGCGTGGTCTAGTGGGTAGTGTGCTAGTCTACTGTGCTCCGGGTCCTTGGTTCGAATCCCGGCTGTGGCGGAATATTATTTATTCTGTTATTTCAGCCAGGGGGCGATCCTGGGGTATGGAGACCCCCCTGGGGCACACCCAGCCTCAATAAGTGGGTTTCCGAAAATAGGGAAAAACCTGGCGGCTGAGTGTGATCTCGACCGAATCACCTCATTGCACGGCCGTTGGCCTAGAAACAGTACGAACTCTACATGTTCTGAGCCCAAAACTCTTCATGGGTTGTTGTGGTACAGGCGTTTTAATATGATGTAGGTTTCATTCTCATTGAAATAGTCTGACAGGGATTAAATGCCGATATTTTAAATTTTCTTTCTCTACAGTACCTTAAATTTGTAGATTAAAAAAAAAGTAGGCACATAATCTTGTTAATAATAATAGGCTTACCGAACCCGAAGGTTTGATGCCGATACCACCATATTCCGTCTACACAGACTCGTCTAATGTTCTCCGTTCAAGTCCAAGCCCCCAAGATCAGCCTTAACGCAATCCTCCCATCGACGCTTCGGCCTATCTTTTGGACGCCTACCAGTCGGATCAGCAAATACCAACTTCTCGGAATTCGTTCCTCACCGAGCCCAACAATTTTACTTGCCCATTTGAGTCTCCGCGACGCTATCAACTCAATTATATTCACAGGATACAAGTTCCGCGTTGTGCAACTTTCTAAACTCCCAAGTGCCCTTATCTCTCTTCGGACCAAATATTTTACGCAGTACCTTATTTTCGAAAACCTTAAGCCGTTGTTCATCCTTCAAAGTAAGTGGCCACATTTCACATCCGTAAAGAACCGTCGAAAGAATAATAGTTTTATAAATTCTAACCTTTAAGTTTTTAGGTAGAAGCTGCGAACTAAGTAACTGTTCTAAGTAATCTCTTCCCAGATTTCATTTTTTCTTGTTATCATTGAACCTAAATACTTGAATTTCTCTACGTGTTCAAAAGTAAACTGATATATCAATATCACCAAGATCGCCACCGTTTCTGTTACTAATCATATATTTCGTCTTATCTGTATTCAATTCGAGTCACATGATCTTGTTAGCATTGATAAATTCCGACTAAATATGCAAGTTGGACAACTAAAGGAGAGAAGTGCAAAAATATGTTTTTGAACACAAGATTCTTAATGTATATGGATAATATACTGTTGGATAGCTAAAGATTTTAGAAAAAATATTATCTTATACACGGAAATATAAGGTCAATGGAGAGTGATGAAAATCCGATAAAACTAACTGATTGTTATCGATAAAAATATAATATATTATTTCATAAAACTCATATCTATTGAAGTTCAATTTAATTTATTCTTTAACAATTTATTTTTATCTTTAAATGTATTTAAAAATTCTTAAATTGATTTTAACTACAGAGGTAAGTGAAGTCGTGTGTTGCGCGCATCTTTCTCATGCTCGTTTTATTTTAATTTTTTCTTTGTCGATTACAAATAATATACATGATCATTATTATTAATTCTAAACTAAAACCGAATAAAACTGTACTCTGTACAAATGAGTATTGAGGACACTTAAAAATATAAAATCATTATCGGTAAGGACACCTTTTGGTATTTATAATATTCACTGAACCTTCACTTATATTCACAAATGCTAGAAAATCAAATCGGAAAATTATCATATAACAACCATGATTTATAAGTAATAATCATAATAATAAAAATAGTACAATCAATTAAGCAAAGATATAAGAGATAAGATTCCCCTAGCATGCTATTGAAATCTCCTACAATTAATGTATAGGTTTTTCATTACATTTGTTTGTATATTATTATATCTTTTCAGACTATCCATAATGGGTAAAATTAACGAAAACAATGTTCATAGACATACATTTTTTTATAACTGCTTAATGTTTGTTCTCCTATACTCATTTGTGCACAGCTGCTGTCAGCAGCCCGGATAGCTCAGTCGGTAGAGCATCAGACTTTTAATCTGAGGGTCTAGGGTTCGAGTCCCTATTTGGGCGATGTTTTTTTTATCTATACAAATTATATAAAATTTATTTATTTTTTATTTAACCACTTTATGCTACTGTGGCTAGTCGGAAATATTTTAAATTTATATTATATAAAAAAAAAATATGTCTAATCAATATATTTTAATTAAAAGATAAAGCATATGGAGACAATATGGAAATGAATTAAAAGATTTTTTTTTCTTAATAAATATATGTAAATTTATATTATATAGATAAAATTATTCAAAATTAATGCTTCGAAAGTAAACTAAAGTGAATCATGATGTATATGTTAGTAAAATCTATTCGGGTTACATATGAATAAAATTTATTTAAAAGAAATTTAAAATCTCTTTGAAAATTATTAAATGTATAATATATAGGTAAAACGATATCCGATTAATTTATTAAAATTAATGTTACTTTTACAATATTTTTATTATAAAATTATTATATTTATAAAATGAATGAATATACTTTATATATGAAATGCATACAAAATATAGTGAAGGAAAGCAAACCTAATTTTTTAATTTTTCTAAAATTACTTATTTAAATAACTAAATAGTTTAATAAAATAAAGTTGTTGATTAGAGGCACAGGAGACGCGAAAAAACAAGAAATCGAAGAGATTTTTTAAATTGTTAAACAGAAAAATTGTCTATTCTGAATACTTGATGCTATGATAATATTTATTATTAATTACTATTATATTATAATTTATTATTATTACATTTTTATAAATATATACCTAAACGCGCAAAAAAATAAGCTTTTAAAATACATTTCATTATTAAATAATTTCATCAATAATTAATTATTTATAATTAGTTGATTATTTAGATGCTAGAGTTTGACATTATTATCAAAGGGAGCGCCACTGTCTCACGTTAATTCTCATAAAAATATACTAGTCGAAGAACTTAAAAGTCGATTTTTCGTAGAATTTTTAGCTACTACCAACGATGTCAGAACGATTTTTTTATTTTATGAGAAACATAATTCCTATAGCAATGTTATAAATTCAATTTTTACAATATTGATAAAATAAAATACGTGTAATAATTAAAAATAGTATATTTATTTGTTTATTCAAATTCTAACCCCAATTAAAAAACGCTAAGACCATCTGAGAGTTTTGGACCCGAGACCTTGGACATAGAAGGCTGTTTTGTTGCTAGCACAACACCACAGGTGATCCCAATGTGCTAAAAACCAATAAAAAAAAACAACTGTTTTATTAAGATTTACCTTATAAGGTTTAGCAATCACGGACTTGAATATCAGTTTTGTAATAGAACATAGGTCATTTGTTAGTTCAGTAAACAGAGCATGTGATAAAGACCATTGATATTTCGCACAAGCCTTTTCTATGTTATAATGTTCTAAAATATCGATTACACGTTGTTTATTTCATCGTCTTGTAGAAATAGTGATAGTGGGAGCTATCGATAGTGGAATACTGGCCCCTATTAGCCTGCCACAATAATCGATAAATCGATATGACGTTATATGAATATAATAGATTTTAGGCACTGATAAGGTTCATACCTTCGTAGCTGCTGACGTAAGTTAAATCGATTACGTGTTCGATGTTTATATCGTGATTATTTATCTGTTATATTTATTCTTAGGTAAATAGTATTTTATTAAGGTGGACTGTACTCGTATGTGCTGTATAGAAAATAAAATAATATATAGTAAAATCTTTTATTTAACTCTCTTGTTAAAATCTTTTTTTTTTCTTTTTTTTTTTATTCGTATGTATTACAGTTTGTCACAATGGACAATAATAATATTGCTAAAGGATCCCATTCATACAATATTTACAATATAAACAAAAGAAATGTCAAATTACATAAAATGAAACTAAACTAAATAAACGTATACAATAACGAAAGTTGTAGATAAAATAAATACAAATAAATAAAGTTAACAAATAAATAAACAAAGAAACAAAACATTTCACATTCATACGTATGTACAATATTTACAATCAGCTAGGGAACCCCGGACGGGGCTTGTCCCACCACGTGTGGAAGGACAAGCAGAGTCAAAGGATCCCAGCGCCTCCCTCTCAGCCGCATCACTGGTGAGAGCCAGCGGAAGCTAAGTGAGGGCGCCATTTGTTAAAATCAGTAATATAATATTTAAATATCATTAAAGGTTGGGCATTTTGTTACACCAATTTATGTTATATAATTTTTTTTCTAAAACTAATATCTTTATGGTTTATAAAGATACATTATAAATGTATGCGAAACTAAAATGTTAATTGCCTATAAACTGTCGTATAAACTGTTATATCCTAATATAGTTATTTGGAAGTAATAAACCTTTGTGTTATTATTTGCAGCTTTTTGTTTTTGAACCAGACCTTTCATATACACACAGATAACAGAGACAGGCGCAGACCCTTTTGAGGGACATAGTCATTTGGACCTGGAACATATATTTCGGCTGAAAATTAAATTAAAAAATCGCAATACCTTCACTTAATCTTTATTTTATCTATTAGTAAATAGATGTAAAAATCTTGGATTGCAACATTGCAAAGTATACACTATACTGTATCGAAGACAGTTTCGAATTCACAACAGGCGCCACCACACTTGGCTGACAATGAACAGGTATAATATAGGAACCTACCTACCGACCCGGATCATAGAGTCCACCTCTTCACACAACCGTTACACAATTCTAGAAGGCCGTCAGAGGCAGGACAAAATAAATAAGAGTGGAGAATTAAATCATGTTCGCCGGAGTTGAACCTTCCGGGTCGCGGGTCAAGGCTGCCTCTACTTAACAAATTATCTTCATCAGCTCACTCCATCAGGCCCTTAGAACAAATTATAATATATTATTCTGGCTATAGCTATACCTAGGTACCTTGTTTTATAAAATACATGTCAAATAAATATGGCTCATTCTTCAGAAGACTGTTGTAAATCGTTTAAATATATTCTCATTTCTACTGACGTGGTGTAAACCATGCAATTCCAGTGTAAATTGCAATAAATATAATGTACATATTACACTATTTGTTAAAAAGTGTTGCTGTAATATATAAGGCATATATGCTTCTAAAATATGAAATTTCATTTTCATACAATTTATCGTTTTTGAACTAAACTTACCACAGACCTTTTTGCAGGACTTGTTCATCGGACTCAGGGGACCTTAACACGTGCATTTCATGATCGCAATTATTTCTCTTACTATATATTTCGTATATAGGTAAGTTTAAGTAAAAATCGGTGTAGAGTTTATGTTTCATAATTTGTGAAAATTTTCCTGCTACGACTGAAATGGAAAGAGAAGGCGCAGTTTTAAATTGCGCCCCACACTCGTGCTCACTCAAGGCTAATGAAATTGTGAACTCGTTTTGAATTGAATGCCTGATGTCATTTACCGTTTTAAATACAACGCCAGAATTATCATCTGCAACTCAATGGACCTTCTTCCCACGGAGTTTTTTAGTTTTTTCTTCTTGAATGCATTTACAGAACATTTTGATCTTTTGCCGCTCTAACATTTTCATCTTTTTTTTTTGTTGATGTAATTTTATATCAACGCTACTGGTACAATAGAACATTTGTAGTTTCTATTATAACAGATGAACGTCTAATATATGTCACTAATTTAATTTCAGATAACTTAATTTTCACACGTGTGTCAAGCCTCCGAGAGAATAATTTTTACTTTCACTTACCTGTATACGAAATATATAGTAAGGAAAAGTATTGCGATCGTGAAAATGGTCGAATTCCAGTTTTCAACGGAAATACAACTCTGAGTTCAAATAACTAAATAAATAATAAATAAAGGAATAAAGTGTATAAATATTTTTTAAACAATTTTTAAAAGACAAGAAACTGCTCGCAGATACCGATTGTTACAACACTTACTTGACAAACATTCAAAACATCCAATCTACTACAAAAAAAAAAAATTACATAGCCATTATTAGACCTATTTGGACATATGGTATTGAGCTATGCGGATCCACCAAGCCATCAAATTCCTCCCGAATCCAATCCTTGCAATCCAAAATCCTCCGAAATATCCTAAATGCTCCTTATTTTGTCACTAATAAAACTATTCATAAAGACTTTAATATACCGTTGTCAGTTGCAGACTTAGCCAGAACTAGATAAACCTCCTTTAATTCTTAACTACCAGCCCAATCAAACCCGCTTGTCCCTATCATCTCATCTTCATATATACCTGATAATCCTCGGAGGCGCCTGAAAAGCCGGTGGTCTCGATACCTGCTAATGACATAAACATTGAAGTACTACATAAATTATAATAAATAAATCATAATTAGTTTATCCACAGCTTTCGGTGGAAGTTTCCGGTGTAATATTCTTGTCATCATCTACATTTTTCCCCTGATTTTAGAATCAGATTGGTATCCTTATGAAAAGTTGCAACCTTTCTGTGTCTGAAATTCTTAATTGGGTAACTAATTTCAGTTTATTTATATTTATATATTGAATTAAATACTCTTGCGACTGAGGACTGTTAAAGTTACAAATAGTTCTATAAACTGGGTTATATTTAGAGTTGTGAGTCTATCAATGTCAATAGAGTGAAGATGCTTCTTGAATTTTTCCATGATTAAGTCTTAAATTAGATCGAATTCTAATTCCGAGCCGTCAAACGAGATGGGAACCAGTTTACAAACACGGCTCCATTCAATTATCCTTTCGCTGACGTGTCAGAATTAGTTGGATAATGAGAATGAGCGACATTCAAATTGTTGACTCTTCAGACGCACAATTTGTCAATGTCGACACAGCTGATGTCATTGATAGTTTCCTATATGACAATCACCGGATTAACTAATCAGTGGACGTCGGTTTGGAATGTTTTCTTTATGTTTTATTTTGATCAAAATTTTTAAATCTTACACCGTTTTTGGCTATTCGTTTGCGTCTTTCCTTATCCTACGAAATACGTTTTTTACTTTCACTTACCTACATATGGAATATATAGTAAGTGAAAGTAATGCGATCGTGAACATTTTCGAAATCCAGTTTTCAACGGAAATACACTTTTTAGGGTCCCCTGAGTCCAAATGACCAAGACCTGTGTGTGGTAAGTGTTTAATCACAATCGTTAGAGCCGTTTTTGAGAAAATCGTAAAAAGGTGCAAAATGCGTGGTATGAAGTTGCTCTTCTGGTTAGCAAATTTAAAAAACAGTTAAATATGTAAGATGAACGAATTCAATACCCAACTAAAGGAGAAAACTGCAAAAATATTTTTTTTTTTAGAACTTTTTTGTTTTGGAACATAAGAACAGTAATATAGATGTATAATATACCGATGAAAAGCTAAATATTTTAGAAAAAAATATTATCTGATACACGGAATTGTAAAGGGTAATGGAGAGCGATGAAAACCAATAAAACTAACTGTTTCGGGTTCCCGAAAAATGACATTCATGTTGACCGTGCTGCCACCTGGCGGTCTGTCAAAGAAGCAGTGCGCCCATAGTGTTTCATTCGATCAAGGTTCCGCCTTCAATTACTCAAGTTTTCATATTTTCATACAGTCCACTATTCAAAAAGGAGTGATCATGTCGACATTGAGTTGGGGGTGATTACCCTAAACACTAACTGATTATTGTAGATAAAAATATAATAGATTATTACATAAAACACATGTTTCTATTGAAATTAAATTTAATTAATTCTTAAATAATTTATTTTTATCTCTACATGTATTTAAAAAAAACAAAAAAATAACAACAGAGGTAAGTGAAAGTCGTGTGTTGCGCGCACCAGACCTTTTTCAATATCAGCCGTATGATCTTTGATATCGGTGTCAACGCCATGTAGCATGCTACTGCATGCTTAATTTGATAAATAAAACCAAACTAATAATATATATAAGCTACAAATATATTGCTATGAAGGTATTAAAAAAAAAATCTAGTGCGGGTAACACACGACTTTCACTTACCCTGGCTGTTAAAATCAATTAAAGAACTATTAAATAAAATTAATGTTGAAAAAAGTTTCAAGCGTAATTTCAATGAAAAGATTATTCACTTTCGTCTAAAACATTTTATTTAGATCAAATAATAAAACGATATTAAATTGTTAAGTATAATAATCAGCAATAAGTTAATGCTCTATTCGTCACTTTACATTATCTTTAGTTTTCCAATGGTTTATTAAATATATCTATGTTATGTTATCTATAGTAAATTACTGTTATTATTTAAAAAAAGAAAGTTATATTTAAAAATAATTTGTTTGCACTTTTTCTTTTAGTTGTTAATAATAATTAAAATATGATATGGTTAATTTTTTTTGAATAAACAGAATTGAAGGAACATAGGAGGAAAATAATTAAAAAAAATCTGGTGCGGGATACACACGAATTTCACTCACCTCCGTTTTTAAAATCGATTAAATAATTTCCAAATACAGTTAGAGATAAAACCATAAGAATTAATTAAATTGAATAATTATTATCTAAAATAATCAGTTAGTTTCATCAGCTTTTTATCACTCTTTATTCAATTTTACAAGATTGTGTATAAGATAATATATTTTCTAAAGTCTTTCTCTTTCAAACAGTATATTATACGTCTATATTATTGTTCTTACGCTAAAAAACAAAATTGGTGCGCTCTGCTTCATTGAAAAGTCGCCAGGTTGCACCACGGTTCAACATGAATTTCCTTTTATGGGAACCCAATAAACAGTTAGTTTTATCTGCTTTTCATCGCTCTGCATTACCCTTTACATTTCAGTGTATCAGATAATATTTTTTTCTAAAATCTTTAGCTATCTAACGGTATATTATATATCTGTATTACTATTGTTGTGTTCAAGTACACAAAAAATGCATAAAAAATATTTTTCTCCTTTAGTTGGGTCCAGAATTACTTCAACTTATATATCCATCTGTTTTTCATCAGTGGTAACATGAAAATATGGTTATTTTTATTGAATCTACAAAATTAAAGGTAGTTTAGAAGAAGAAAATTTAAATAGCGGCATTTAAGCCCTGTCATACAAATTAAATAAGAATTTAACTTACATGATATTAAAGGCTATTAAAGTTTACATCGATATAGCGAGTTTAATCAAAATCGTTAGAGCCGTTTTTGAGAAAATCGTAAAAAGGTGCTAAATGCATGGGATAAAGTAGGACTTCCGGTCAGCCGATTTAAGTCAAAAAGTTGCAATAACATCTCGGGCAGATAGTCATAAATATGAAATTTCAGTTTCGTACGACTTATGGTTTTTGCGCTAGACGTACCACACACACATACCTTTTTTTGGGACTTGGTCATTTGGACTCAGAAACTTTAGCAATACTTTCCCTTACTATATATAGTAAGTGAAAGTGAAAATCAGCATTTAAGCCCAGTCAGACTATTTAATAATAGTCAAGCCTGCATGGTATTTAAGCCTATTAAATTTTACATCGACATAGCTAGTTTAATAAAAAACGTTAGAGCTGTTATTGAGAAAATCGTAAAAAGGTGAAAAAATGTCTGGTATTAAGTAGAACTTTAGATTAGCAGATTCCGGTGAAAAATCTTTTCATTTTCTTAAATATGAAATTTCAGTATCTTACAACTTTACGTGTTCGTGCTAGACATAGCATACACACCACACACGCAGATCTTTTTGACTTGGTTATTTTGAGATTTTAGAGGACCCTAAAGCTTATAATGAAATATTTTGACCTCGAAAAATTAAGAAATTCATTTGCAATGCCAGTTTTAGCATTGCCATATCATTGCAATTTTCGATTGACATAACGACGCTGGAGATGATTGTCACTAAATGATATGCATCTTCGAATTGAGAGGTCAATTGTCGTCCTTGGCTAAACAAGGAATCCCAAGACTGTCGGTTTTGTAATATTTGTGTCATTGACGGCAATATTCAATTGTTGGTTAAATGTAATGCATAGTCTCATGGGAAAAACTTGGTTGTGTTGGACGAAATCACACCCTCAGGTAAATATGTTTTGTTATGTATTTGAATGGCGCGACAGCTTTTGTAAACTTTAGGTTAGATTTTTTTCTCGCGGACCTCACCTAGACTATAGCAGAGGTTTTTGCTCAACAAGGGGTTGAGAGCGGAAAATTAAGGCCAGAGTTAAAATCTTAACAACTTTAGTTATCAGGTTGCAGGTCATCCCGTTGAATGATCACGCTCTTTGTGAGTTTATATAAGGAATATTTGTGAGTACCAACAGTTGGCTGACGGGCCACACAATGATCACAAAGAGGCTGTGGGTGACTCAAAACCTTTAGCATGGTAGGCCATTGAATGAGTGAACCCTCAACTATCTCCAACAATCATAAATTATAATAGATTTTAAATCGTTGGCTAGGGATTAAATGTTTTGTATAATGCTTGTCTGTCTTAATAATGATTATGACAATTATCACTATTTTTTTTATACCTTGGTTATTATATTGTTATAATATTATGTTTTTGAGTTTTTTTGTTTGTTTATATAATGCAATTATTGTATAATGTAATAAAATATTCATTTATTTATTTTTATTTTTCAGGTAAGTATAATCAGGATCATTGTCTGCATTTAATTACTCATCTCCATCAAGTGAGTCATTTTATAACTTTTATAAAATTGTGTTATTTGTAATTTTTATTTTAAAAACATTCTATATAATACAAACTTAATGTTTCATTAACCAATGGTTTTAATGTTTAAATTTTTATAAAAAAGATCTAGTGCGCGCGACACACGACTCACCACCGTTGTTATAATGAATTTACAATTTTTAATTAATTTTAAAGATACAAATAAATTGTTCAAAATGAATTAAATTGAATTTCAATGGAAACATGTGTTTTATTAAATAATCTATTACATTTTTATTTACAACGATCAGTTAGTTTTATCGGATTTTCATCACTCTCCATTGACCTTTAAAATTCTTTGAATTAGATAAAACAAAAATATCGGTTATTATATTAAGCCCTGTTAGACTATTTAAATCAGAATGAAACCTACATCATATCAAAGCCCATTAAATGTTAGATCGATATATAGAGCTGTTTTTGAGAAAATCGTAAAAAGGTGCAAAATACATGGTATAAAGTGGCTCATCTGGTTAGCCGATTTTGATTTAAAAAATTCTGTAACATCTCAGGCGTATAATTGTCTAAATATGAAATTTCATTTTCGTACGACTTATTGTTTTTGCGCTAGATCGCAATTCTTTCCCATACTATATATTGCATATATATATAGGGAGATCACTTGTAGCTGGGTGGCTAGCATAACAGCCTCCTATGCCAAAGGTCACGGGTTCAAACCCCGGAGGTGGTCCTGGGATTTTTTAATAGGAGTAAAATATCCTTAGTTATGCCGTCCTTTGGAGAGGACGTTAAAAGGTGGTCCCGAGCCTGTGCGATGTCAGGTACTTGTTAAAGATCTCTAGCCTAATAAAACCTGGATAGGCAAAATTTAGGACTTCCACTGTAGCATCGTCCGATTAGCCTTAGTAGCATAAAGTAACGTTAAATGAATAAACAAACATATATATAGGTAAGTGAATGTAAAAAATCATTCAAACAATATAATACATTTTACTTTAAAAAAAAAAAAAAATTAAAATAGTACTAAATTTAAGAGAACGATTGAGAATTAATATTACTAAACAAAACTTGTTTGTGACGTTAATTATGACTTTTTTTCTACTATTCTATTGTAATGGTTATTCTCATTCCACCAAGGAAAAAAAGAAATCTATATTCAAAGGTCAACTAATGAAACAATATCTTCAAGTTTCCTAATTACCTCCATGACCTATCTATGTTTCCTGGAAGGAATATTTTTGTGATGTTTTTAAAAAGTCTTACATCAATTCTTAAAAAGTCTTACAGAATCAGAAGAAACGATTTGGTCTAGTCGATGATGCACTTGGCTACTAATCACTGGATAGGAAACAAGTCGCTAGTATTTAATATATTATCAATTTTAGAAAAATGCTTATTAACGGTTGTAGTTAAGACAAATAAAAAAAATCTTGGTTATTTGGACTTAATGGACCCTAAAAAGGGTAAATCCGTTGAAAACTTTAATTCAATAATTTTATCGATCACAATACCTCCTCTTACTGTATATTTCACATATAGGTAACTGCAAGTAAGATAGAGAGTTTGCTCCCGAATGAACTGTAAATTCTCATTAACAAATATCGTATTGGCAAATGATGGAATAAGAATGAAATGTGATCTGACTACCCCACCTACTTCCACTATACACTACTACACCATTCTCTGCTTGAAGCGTCTCTTTGCTGCGTGTGGTGGTGTGTGTGTGTGTGCATCGCTGCTCCACTATAGTGGACGGCCTAAGACACGTCCCTTAGGGTGCGTTTGTACTGGACGGCCTCAGACCAAAATCATGCAATACGTCTAGCAGTCAGTATATACTAGGCTTAAGACCGTCCTTGAAGAAAATTGACCTTAGGTTGGACCAGTACTCTCTGATGAGCGGATGTTGATACTAAGCTTGCCAAATGCCTTCAAGTGGCTGCTCCTGGAGGTCACGTCGGCAAATACTAACAACATGCAAAGTCTCTTGAGATTTTTAGTTTCTTTACGAGGTTCATTGAGTCTATAGCTGTTTCTATTTTGTTGGTGACAGTAACTAAGCTGAATTATTGTCCTGTTGTGTACTAACGAAAAACAATTCTCCCTGAATGGGAAAAATAATGGTTCATGGATATCTCGAAAATATGGTTCATCTATAATTACTTATTTTCCCAAGCAGAAAGAAATTGATGATTGATAGAAAAGAAATAAAGTTAACCGAATAAATAATGGTTTTAAACATAAATTTTTTCATTCAAACTAATATAGATGCTGAAATGTAGGTCCTAGTGACAAATGTTTATTAAAAAATAATATTGCCTAAGTTTCGTAGCCCAGGGACTCGGCTCTGCTCTGGCTGCTCTCTGGTCTCCGGCGGACTCTGACTCGACTAAACTACTCTTCTCGATGATACAACTCGTATCGTCTCTCACTGGACTTCCCCTGACCCTTCTTGTGGATCAAACACCCTCGTCAGCTCTTCTTTTCCAAAAAAGTCCCATTCTTTGGAATTTGCCGATCTCTTATCGGACAAAGGAAGGCGGGGCTGATATGAGAAGTGCCCAGTCCAGTCTTTGTCTAGCCTAGTGGCTGGGGTCTAGAAAGTTCTAGGGCTGCCCCTGGGAAATATCATGGGGGGGTACAAGCCTTTTAACTTTTGCCAACAAAGGCTTATAAACTTTTACTTGATTAATTTCAAACTTAGTTAATAATGAACTTATTCCCCTCAGTATTCTTAATAAATAACATTTATGATAAAGAAACTATTCTAACCAGTTTCAATTCTACTTACCTTTTTTCCCTCAAATTTTCATTTTTTGAAATTTCGAATTTTTCACTGTGCTATTATACAGGTTTTCTCACAAATGTGTGGTCATATTGTTGGATCCGATACCAGACCTCAGGAGAAACAATAAACTTCCTATGACCTACAGCCCGGTTGTCAACAAGCTCTCAAAATTTGTTCTTAAAATCTACCTCCCTAACCGGTGACAATCGGACTATGGGTCATATGAAGTTTTTTTGTTTCTCTCGAGTTCTAATATCTGCTCCCACAATATGACCAGACATTAATGAGACACATATTAAGCACAATTTTTTTTTTTTTTAATTCTTGCCTCCTCACATAGTTGATTGGCCTTTGAAGGTAGTTTTGTTTTGCACAATTTGAAAGCAAATTAAATGAAAAAGTATTTCTGAGATTCGAAAAATTAACAATCTGACGGCAGAAGTGTTACATTACAAGCTCCTTGAAATGTCCGAATATAATTAGAAATATTATAATTTAATTTTTTGCTTGGCCTTGTGCGATACTTACTATCTTATTATGAGAGTTTGGCTTTCTAATCTTTTGGGAAATTGTCTCTTCTTTCATTTGGTGCCACTTGTTTTTCTGGGCATGCTCATCAAATAAATAGGTATATTTGAGTTTTCTGATGAAACACATGCACATTTTTGCGAGACTTGGTTATTTGGACTCAGCAAATCCTAAAATGTGTATTTCCGTTCTAAACTAAAACTCGACAAATTTCATGATCGCAATACACCCCTTTACTATATATTTCATATATAATTTAGTGAAAGCGTAAAAAAAAACAAAAAAAAAAAACGGGGAACGGCATGGTCTAGTGGGTAGAGCGCTAGTCTACTGAGCTCCGGGTCCTGGGTTCGAATCCCGGCTGTGGCGGAATATTATTTATTCTGTTATTTTGGCCGGGGGGCGATCCTGGGGTATGGAGACCCAGCCTCAATAAAGTGGGTACCCAAAAAAGGGAGAAAAAAACCGGCTGAGCGTGATCCCGGCCGATTCACCTCATTGCACAGCCGTTGGCCTAGAAACAGTACGAATCTCTACATGTACTCAGCCCAAAACTCTTCATGGGTTGTAGTGGTATAGGTTTTTTTTTTTTTTCTCGAGCACCACCTATGGTAGTTTTTCAGTTCGGTATACACTGAGGTTCTTTAACACTGGGAGTCACCTGGGTCTAGTGGGTAGCATAACAGCCTTCTGTACCTCAGGTGGCGGTTTCAAACCCGGCATATGGCCCTAGGATTTTTGAAGGGAGTATAAATTCCTTAGATATGCAGTCTTTCGAACGGGACGTATAAGGGAGGTCTTGATACTTTGCGATGTAAGGTACTCGTTTAAGATCCCTATTCTAATTAAGGGTGAATAGGCAAAATTTAGTTCCAAAAAGTCCAATTAGCTACATCAGCGTAAAGTGACCTTTAACGAACAAACAAACATTTTTCGGTTTGTTTTTTTCTTCATATTTTTATAAAATATGCAGCAATGATAACAACGTGAGCTGTACAATAAGACATTGCGAACTTTATGTTGCACTTAGTCTGGTTATCAATAAACATGAGAATGAATATTATCTAAGCCTTTATTATCAGAACATGGTTATTACATGTATGTGGATTTGGTTCAGGGCCGGCTTTTCTCTTTGGCAATGTCTACTTCGCCGGCCAAGGACTACTTCGTTTTGTGATACAGTTATTTTTAGAAAGTTGTGAAGTAATTATTTAAAATTAAGAAAGGAGTAAGCTCGGTCTGATAAAATGGAAATCCTTCACTCAAATCCTTGTAATATACGGAAGTGCGGAGTTAGCATGAAGGCGTTTGCATAAAAATATTTATTGAAACGAGTTATATAAATTATTTTATTTATTTATTTAAAATCACTTTATTCTACTGTGGCTAATCGCACGATACTACAATGGGAGTCCTAAATTTTGTCAGGATACACATCACTAACGAGCTCCTGATTTTATGTTCCCTCCTAAGTACGACGTAACTAAGGATTTTGTAATCAATTTAAAAATAACGAAAAGCATACGAATGTTTAGGTAAACACTCCCACACATCGTCTGATACAAAATATAACATATGTTGTAATTGTTAATTAACCTTCTGTTATTTGGATAATTAACAGGATAATTCTGTTATGTGGATAATAAATAAAAGTAATAAATCAAGAAAGCTTTTTTTTTGTGAATATTGTCTGCAACTTTTATGTCGATTGTGTTTCTTTGTTTACACACGTAATGTCACTTTATGGTACTGTAGCTAATCGGACGATGCTACCGTGGGAATCCCTAATTTTACCTATCTAGATTTAATTAGGATAGGGTTCTTTAACGAGTACCTGTCATCGTACAAACTCTGAATCATCTTTTAACGTCTCTTCTGAAGGACAGCATAACTAAGGAACTAAAAGTACTTCAATTACTAGATTAGCCAATCGGGTTTACCTAAATGCAATAGCTAACAAGCTCTCTCAAATTATTTCAGTCAGAATAAAACCTACATGATGTTAAAATATATTTTTATTTAATTATACATCGGTATAGCGAGTTTAATCAAAAAAGTTAGAGCCGTTTCGGAGAAAAACGTAAAAAGGTGCAAATATGCATGGCATTAAGAGGCTCTTCTGGTTCGCCGATTTTTATGAAAAAGTTGCAGTAGCATTTCATAAGTATTATCGTCATTTATACACACTCACAGACCTTTTCGCGCGAATTGGTAATTAGGACTCTCGGTATCCTAAAATATGTATTTTCGTTAGTATTATGTTCACTACTTTAATGCTTACCCTTAATGCATAATTCGTATATAGGTAAGTGAATGTAAAAACAAAATAATAAATTAATAAGTTTCCGATAAAGTATTCTAGAATGAATATTTTGAATCATTGTTTATTTACTTAAAGCCCCTTTTTGCTACTGTGGCTAATCGAACGATGCTGCAGTCGGAGTCCTAAATTATGCCTATCCAGGTTTAATTAGGATAAGGATATTTAACGAGTACCTGCCCTCGCACAGGATTGGGACCATTTTATGTCCTATTCCAAGAACGGCATAACCAGGGATTTTGTATTGACCTAAATTTTAATTACAATTCAACAAAAAAATTCAAAAATCCTTGTGGAATCTGCCGAGTTCGAACCCCCGACTTTGGGCATAAAAAGCTTTCATGATAGCCGCTACACCACAGGTGAAAACCTTATTTAAACATATAATTATGATATTTAAAAAGACGCTGCGATATTATTAGACAATGGATTATTATTTCCAAATAATTTTATGTACATCAAATGTAGTTAGTTATCCTAAATATTTTGATACTTTTTACTTTATTGAGGATGTATAGTCGATTGTTGAAATTATTATAGGTAGAAGTAATCGGGAGTCATTCGTTATTTTTTTTTTTTTTTAAATATACTTTTATTGATTTTTTCAACTGTATATACAAGATATACAACAAGGAAAAGGCATGAAATAGTCTTGTGAAGAAGCCTCCTTTGCAATGAGTTTATGTTTCACTGCTCTTTTCTCTGTTGGCGCAACAGGCCTGGGAGGTCCTTGGCCGCTGGGTACAGTTTTCGAAGATTTCATACCGCGATTCTCGATGATACTTAACAGGTTAGGGTCATCACTACCTACGCCTTTTGCATTTTCTAAGTGGCCACCAGTTGGCTGACGTGTTTCACAAAATACCCGAGGGAAAGTTGTGAGTGAATCTCCTTTAACAACATGCTTGAAAAAGTCATCCCGGGACTGGGATTTGAACTTAACCTTTAGCGTGCTAGCTAATACCAATAGAAGAAGAAGGGAATGGTAAATGAACATAAGGTAATAAATAAATTATTTATTAAAATTCAGTGCAGAATCAAAGGAGTGCCCCAAAATGTTTATTGTATTTATCGTATTAATTTTAAGATGAGAGGTAGATGAAGGTATTGTACTGCACCACTAGATTTTACAAAACTAAATACCAAAATCTAGTGCGGACAGCACACGATTTTCAGTTTCCTCCGTTGTTAAAATCGATAAAATAATTTTCAAATACAGTTAAAGATAAGAATGATTGAAACTGGTAAAGAATTAATTAAATTGAATTTCTATAGAAAAATGTGTTTTAAAAAAAAAATCTATTATATTATTAGCTAAAACAATCAGGTATCGGCTTTTCATCACTCTTTATCAACTTTTACAAGCTTGTGTATAAGATAATATTTTTTTTCTAAAATCGGTAGCTTTCCATACTATTAATAGACAATACAACAAGGAATTATTACTGGTCTTATTTTCAAAAACAAATATTTTTGCTCTTTTCTCCTTTAGTTGCTCATCAAAATCGTTCAACTTATTTATTTAGCCGTTTTTTAGCAATGCTAATCAGATGATATTGTTATTTTTATAGAATCTACAAAATTAAAAATACTCTAAAGGAAGAAAATTTTCAATATAGCCATTGAAGCCATGTCAATCTATTCCTATCAGAATGAAACCTACGTGATATTAAAGCCCATTGACCCATTTTTACATGGATATAGCAAGTTTAATCAAAATCGTTAGAATCGTATTTGAGAACATCGTAAATTTTAAAGTATATATTAGCACTTCCGGTCAGCTGATTTAGTGAAAAAGTTGCTGTAACATCTTAAACATGAAATTTCCGTTTTGTAGGCCTACTAGTTTTCGCGCTAGACTTACAACATATGGACACGGACACAGACACACACACGGAGACCTTTTTTTGGGATTTGGTTATTTAGATTTAGGGGAACCCTAAAATGTCTATTTCCGTTGAAAACTGGAATTCGAAAATTCTCACAATCGCAATAATTTCCTTTACTATACATTTCATACATAGGTAAGTGAAAGTAAAAGTTTATATTGATAAATACAATCCTACACTTCACTATCGCGCAGCTCATGTTCACTATCGTAAAGCGAACAGACGCGACAGTGGACGAACACGCCCACCTTATCTCCACGCGATAGCTGTAGGGTTATCTCCACAATTAATAGACCTTCTTTATCCTATTAAAAACCTTATCTCTGGGATTTAGTTCTATTTTAGAAGGTGATCTGTCCCGTCTATCTTAGGATATGATGGAATGCTTATTGTCAGCTCTGGTTAAATTAGCTACTAGCATGTATTTCGTTGGTCTTGCACAACGAGGTATTTTTGATTGAAGCGTTTAGGTCGTTCCTACACTACTGAAAAAAATTGCAGAACATACGCAGTACATTTTATTCGTTCCGACACGTCTACGACCTGAAAGTAATCGGACATTGCTCTCAAAAATCATCTGAGGTGTGAGCTTCGACAGAAAAGTTACGACATGTGCAAACGTTGGAATACATGCTCAAGATCCGTGATTGGTCGAAGTCAGAAAAAAGATCAGAATCTTGAAAATGAAGCTATTTAGAAGCAATAAACTATAGTAACTCACTCACACAATTCTTAGAACTAAAATTTTAAAAAAATCCGGGACGCATGATACATGACTTTCACTTAACTCGCTTGGTTCAAAATATTGATAATTTTTAAAGAAAGTTTGAGTCAATAAAACATTCAGTTTTGTTAGAAACATATGTTTTAGATTGTATAATATTTAAAACTGGAATTAGAAAATGTTTACAATCGAAATACTATTCCGTATTGTATATTGCATATATAGGAAAGTGATAGTAATATTTAAAAAATCTGGTGCTGGCAACACAGACTTTCACTTACCTTGGCTGTTAAAATTAATTTAAGAAATATTAAATAAACCTGAATTTAAAAATTTTGAATTTAGTTTTGTTTAAGGCCTATTCATCACTTTACATAACATTTTACAACTTTGTATATAAGATAATATTTTGTCTACAATCTTTAGCTTTCCAGCGTTATATTGTACATCTATGTCACAGTTGTTGTTGTTGTTTTGGTTTTAAGGGCAAAAAACTGCGAGTGGTTATTATTGCCCAAAACCTCTTCAGAAGACGATTAACTTACCTATGATGAAGAGAAAAAAAAAATATATATATATATGTATATATATATATATATATATATATATATATATATATATATATATAATAAATAAATAAAAAATAATAATAAATAAAAATTGTGAGTAAAATATCAAAAATAGCCTGAATGTGTTAAATGAGGTGATATAAACGAATGTTCTTCACCAATTGAATGACATCATCGACGGCCCAATCACTATCGCTCAATGCCTCCGAGACTTAACGTGGTACGCAACATTTTACAAATTCCCTACTATAACGAGGACACTCTTCAAAAATATGACTTACTGTGAGAGCCACTTTACACAGTTGACATCGAGGTGGATCCCTACGTGCCATGAGTGAGGCGGCAGTGTCCTATCCTCAGGCGGGCGATAACTAACTCCTCACGCCTGCACTTTGTTGATGATGAGGCCCAGCAGCTGATGGTCGGTTTGACATTTTTCAATTTGTTGTTTTCAAGAGCGGTCCAAGACTGTTGCCATTCATCTATGATCTTCGCGTTTATTGGATTAAACAGCTCAGATGATAAAATGAAAGAGGGCGTTATTTCTTCTAGCGAATGTGCCTCTGTTGTTGCTCTGTCGACTTCCTCATTCCCTGATATTCCAGAATGACTAGGAATCCAAAATAAATTTATTTTTTTTGAAGAGGCCTCCAACTGTTTGATTGCGAAGTGGACCTCCTGTACAATAGGGTTTACTGAGAATGGATTAAAAATGGCTCTGATAGCACTGAGCGAGTCTGAACAAATGATTACTGACTTTTCTAATGCTGTTCTAGCTAGATGAACTGCGTTTAGAATAGCTGTCAATTCGGCAGTAAAAACACTACAAGTACTATCAAGTTTGTACTTGTGAGTTTGGTCACGGTCCAATACAGCACACGACGTCGATTCAATTGTTTTGGAACCATCGGTATAAATGATTTTGTTATACTGATATTTATTAAGTTCTGCAAGGAAAGTTTGAGATATTTCTTGTGGGGGACACTTTTTTTCCTTAGAAACTTAGAAACTCTATGTCACTGTTCTTATGATAAAAACAAAAATTACATTAAAAAAAAAAATTCGCTCTTTTTGTCTTTAGTTGGTTATCGAATTCGTTCAACTTTTATATTGTGCCGGTTTTGATCAATAATAATAAGATTATATGGTTTATTCTCCTGAATCTATAGTATTAAAGTTGCTTTAGAGGTAGAACATTTAAAATATCAGGTTATAAAAGCACTAACAGGCGATTTTAATCAAAATGAAACCTACATCATATTAAACACATTTAAATTTTTTAAAGCCGTTTTCGTGGGTATTTTTATCACAGATACACTCAAAAGGAACTTTTTGCAGGACTTGGTTATTAGAACCCCGGAGACCCTTAAACAAACTAAAATTAGAAAATTTTACGATTGAAATACATTTCCTGACTTGTATATTTAATGTATCGGTAAGTGAAAGTAAAAATAAAATATATTGCTTCATGAGCTTTCTGTATAATATTCTAGAATGCATATTATGGTTTTTTGTTTATTTATTCATAAAACTTCACTTTATGCTGCTGTGGTTAATCATACGATGCTACAGTGGGAATCCTAAATTTTGCCTATCCAGGTTTTATTAGGATAGGGATCTTTAACGAGTACCTGACATCGCACAGGCTCGGAACCACCTTTTAATGTCCCCTCCAAAGGACGGCATAACTAAGAACTTTTTACTCCCATTAAAAATTCTAGAACCATCTGTCCGGTTTGAACCCGCGATCTTGGGCATAGAAGGCTGTTATGCTAGCCACTACAGCCCAGGTCACCTTTTTTTGAATATTTTAGAAGTGAATGTCTTGATTAAGAATCCCAGGAAAATAAATTAGATCCACCGACCTTGTGACTATGTTCCCGAGCTCAAGACCATATATATATATATATATATATATATATATATATATATATATATATATATATATTCATTCGGATAATATTCATGAGTATAATTTAATCTAGGATCATATTACAGAAGGATATGGTTTAAACTTTTTCGAATCGATTCGAGCTGGGTATAATCATATTAAACGAGAGAGATGTTAAAGATAGGTTCCCATACCGCCAACAGATCGCAGCGATAAATCATATCCACAATTATCTAATAGATCTTTGGAACTCGAGGTGAATATCAATGTGCTTTGGCTCTTCCGCCAGTGAATCAGGGATATGAGTCAGTTCGAGGGGTCATTAGAGATCTATTCTGTAATAATTGCTAACACCTGTTAGGAGTCGTGCAAAAAAAAAGTAGAAACCTTTGTATGGGGTTGTAAAATAACTACTTAGCGTTTTTCAATATTTCAATTTAATCCTACCTCTGTTTATATAATCGTGTTTACTTGGCCAATAATCTTTACATATTTAAATAATGTTTACATCCGCACGGAAAGGACTAATTTTAAGTTTTAATTTTTTTATTTATTCTACGTCAAAGTCAGCATGCTCGTTGAAAGGGGTCTTAACAATTGAAATATCTTGTAACTAGGATACGGTTCAAAATGAAACAGAAGCACCTTTAATGACTTGATTCTACTTTTAAAATTATACTAATCGAAATATTGCAATGGTTACTCTAGGTTTACCGTACTGAAAAGAACACTTGGTTTGTTGGATGGTTTTTAGTTTTAATGACACAAAATATCGCGGTCATCAGTGTCAGATACATTCATTTTAGAAGATTAATTTAAAATAAATATTCAATCATTTCTCTCAGACAGATTTTTTTCAGTCCGACGGGGTACAGAAACTTCTTCAATAAGACCAGTGCTAGCAGGAGTGCCTCAAAGTTAAATACTTGCACCACTACTTTATATATTATACTCGCACGACATACCAGATAGTTCAAACATCCTGACGGCAACATACGCATACGACACTGCAATCTTATCAAAACATGAAGATCATACTCAAGCCTCACTGACTATACAACATCACTTACAAATAGAATTGGTGCAAGCTGTGGAAAACAAGACTAAACTATGAAAAATGCCAACATATGACATTTACACTAAGACGTGAAACCTGCCCACCAGTGTACATCGATAATGTACCAATACCACAAACAGACAGTGTAAACTACCTAGGACTAAATTTTGACAGGATGACTTGGGGCCGGCACATTAAGAAAAAACGAAAGACACTAAACCAAAGAAGTAGACTGCTGCACACACTACTCAGACGACGATCAAAACTAAAATTAAGACAGAAACTTGTCACCTACACATACTTACTAAAACCAATATGGTCTTACGCCTCTCAAATCTTCGGAGCTGCAAAAAAGAGTAACATACAAATACTTCAAACTTTCCAGTCAAAAATACTTAGACAAATTACGCAAGCACCTTGGTATGTTTCAAACACAACTTTACATACAGACTTACACATGCTTACTGTCAGCGAATACATACGAACTCACTATTCTCGATTTCACAACAAATTACGAGGACATTACAACCCTCTCATAGAACAAATGGCAACAACCAATATGCCCAACAACATCAGGAGAAGACTGAAAAGGTCATGGATGAGAGATCTTCAATAATCTTTTGAATTAAAACATGCCACGAAAGAGATACCACTGGGTATTGTCATCTTCCTCATGCCTGACATGCCTCTTTTTTATTGTAATAATCTGACAGACAATCCACTTATTGTTATATGTATGTATGAACAGGTGTGGATAAAGAAATAAAGTTATAAAAAAAAATTTAAATAAATAATATGAGTTAAAAAACAAATATTGATATAAATTAATACTATCAACAATAAAAATAAATTAAGCAATACTAGCCAATTTGAATAATATAAGAAAAAAATAATAGTAGTAAATAAAATAAATAATAATAAAAATAACAATATACAGACTAGACTCATCAACAGAATCGCCAGATATATCCAGAGACTCAAGACCACAACACCCTGGACGACACTAGTCAAAATTGATCTAGAAAGAGCTGAGATTGGTTGATCGGACGTAATGGACAAACTCGTCTATAGACACAAAGTGAACAAGTGGGAAGTGATGTCTGAAGAAAACAGGATCTGAAGCTCAAAGGCCAAAGTGGAAGAAAGAGAGCCTTCAGTGAACGAATGTAGGAGAGTACTGGATGAACAGGATGAACAAGTAATCATTGTTTCGCGTTGTTTGATAGAAGGTCTGTAACGTGTCTAATAATAATAAAGTATTATTAATATAAAAAAAAGAGGAAAAAAAAGTTAAGTAACTGGAAAACAACAGTAGTTAAAATCTGCTTGTAAAAATGTATTTAAGAGAGGAGACACATCAATTCCTCAATCCGTTTTCCATTGTTTCCCAAAGCAGCTGCGACATTTCGTGGTATTCCCTTTTTGTTAAGCTGTCTGATGAAGAAGGACGCTCTTCGAAAATATCAACAATTGTAAAGATTCCCCTACAATGGCATCGTGGTGGCAATTCTTTTGATATTATGTGCACATGCGTTAGTCTTGTGTGTCCGATTCTAAGGAAGGCCAGGACCACCTTTTCTCTACGTTCGGTGTGACTTGAAGTTCTCCAAGGTTCCAGAAGGATACTTTTTGGTATAAAAACTCTCTTCCCGATGTAAGAAAGGGTGAGAAATAGCATAAGTCTAACTGTCTATATTAAGAAGAGAGGATGGATTGAGAACGAAAAGGACTAATTTTAATAGTTTGAAAGATACGCCTGATTTTAACGTTTAAAGGACTGTTTTAATTTATTTTATTTTATTCCAAGACAAAGTCGCCATTCTCGTCGCATAGGAAATGGAATTCCTATCAATGTATTATATTCGGAGATGTATTCTATGCGAAAAAAAATTTAATATTATGTGTATTTAAAACAAATCTGAAAAAAGGACTAGTTAAGGTGATTTTATGCTTTAGTTTCAACCGAGATTCCTAGCTCAAAACAAAAGAGAAATAATTTTTTTCCAAAAATTGAAATTGAAAATGTGCATGGCGATGAGAAAAAAGAAAAAAAAAAACACTTGCTCGGTTCAGAACCGGATATTTTGATTTGTAAGACGCAAAGCGCTCAGGTCGTCCTTCAACTGTTGATGATGTTGAGAATTGTGAGAATGATACAAAAAGAAGACCTGAAAAATGACAACATGTAGTAGGTCTAAATAAGCTGAAGTTTTTATCTAAATCACCAGTAAAAAACGATACAAACTTATTTTACAACCCAATAATTCGGCCTAGGTCCGCGACAAAGGGAATGTTGAGGTGATCATATATGATGTCATTTGTGAAAATATAAGGGGCATTCAGGATTTTGCCGAGGATATGATGCGGGAAGCATTAGATGGTTCAGTAGATCCCTCAAACACGATTATGTTCCAATAGGTCTGATAATTAGTTATTTATGTATAAACAGGGTTATTTTAGACCTAAATTAATAATACAAAATACAAATATTTATTTAAAATACAAATATAAAAAATCCAAGGCATTTGTAAAAAATTGAAGTATCATTTATGTAAGTTATTAGTTTTGTGGTCGATTCCTGGGTATTTTATAATATTGTCCTTTTGTCAATGTCCTTACCAAACCCTCTTCGCTACACCGTGAACGGGTAGCAATCCAACAGTATTGATGCACTGGGTACCTTCATCAGGTAGCTGTGGGTCAGTTTTGTGTGGCCAATCCTCATTCGAGCCAACACTACCTGCTCGGTTGGGTTCCTTGGAAGGCTCTAATACTCTCAGTTTACTCTCCCTCATAAAATAAACATACGTTTTGTCCAATGCCTTTTCTTTTAAAAGGGTGGTTGTTTCCCGCATTAAAGCACCCGGAACAAGCATGCCTTTTGTGACAGCTTGTTTCGCCTTGGTATCACAAAGCTCGTTCCATTTTATGCCACAGTGACCAGGTAATCATATAAATTCTATTCTACTACCGAACCTCTCCAATTCCTTCAATTGTGTTAAGGTATCTATCACAAGTGGGTCCACAGAAAGGTCTGATAATTGTTCGGTAATTGAGTTTTTTTGTAATAGACTGCAAGTAATAAGGGTTGTGATAACCGGTATCTTCGTATTTTGTGAGGATTTTTTTACGGTTAAAATAGTTTTCTAAAACTTATTACATGGAATATTCTTACGTTTCGTACTCTTTTAAATGCCGTAATATCTATTTTTAGAACGAAACCGTGACACGACATTACTTCCTACAAGTGTCAACAACATTAGAGTAAGCTTCCCAAATGTTAGCTATTCCTAACACCTCAAGGAATTATGAACTCTCACTCTCTTATCTGTATGTCAACAGACACCAGTTCTATACTACGGGTTGTGACTACAATCAGAGTACTATTAAATTTATGATCATCTTTTGAGAAGAAGAATAGCTTCGTGACTAATTGAAAAATGTCCATAGTAATGCGGGTTGCGGTCAATTTCGAAATTGATTTTAAGAAGGTATTAAAGGACATTTTTATTGGTATTTTGACGTATTTCTATTCAAATAGTTTAGTTTTATCGAAATCCGCTGTCCGATCCCATCTAAAAATACACTCAAACCCTTTAAGAAAGCATTTTCAATTTGCTGTTCCAGAAGAGACTAAATCCAATTCTGTAAAATGTTACCATTAATTCATTGTTTATTTTATTAAAAGAACACAATATGAGTTTGGAAATAAACATTAAAAATATTTCAGATTTGAAAAATAAATTCGATCAAGTCAGGGAAGTTATAAAACAAGAAAGGAGCACAAATAGAGTAAATAGATCCAATAAATTTTTTCTATCTGAAACTTAGACAAGAGGGAAATAAGGTTGATTATCTGCAAAATATGGAAATGCAGGAGGCAAGAAGGATTTTCAAAGCCCGGTGTGAGCTTCTCAGTTTAAATTATAAAATATTTAACGAAGGTGACGTATACAAATGTTCTCTCTGTAATAGAAACGAAATTGAAAATACGTTTTATTTTATAGCGGTCGGCCCAATTATGTCTCAGTTCCGAATGAAATGTTTAAAAAAAATCTTAATTCTATAGGAACTTGTCGAACAATTGAATGGTGGGAATTTTCTCGCATTGGTGAAGTTTTGCAAAACGGCGTGAGCTTACAGAGACAGGCTTGTAAATGAGTTCAATTATCGCTGATTGAATAGGTTTATCTATCTATCTATCTATCTATCTATCTATCATCTATCTATCCTATCTATCTATCTATATTCTATCTATTATTATATATATATAATCTCGTGTCACGATGTATGTTTGTGATAAACTCTGAAGTTACTGAACCGACTTTGATCAAACTTTGTAGTATCTGTTATTTGATAATTCATTAGAACCAGTCCAAACTTTACTTCCACCTTCGCCGGAAAAACTGCTGTTTACAATTTTTCGCAAATATAAAAAGGAGCTAAATGTGGTTGCAAAAAAGTCGGAATGTTTTTTCTCTGGCATGTACACATTGTCAATGCCTGTCGTACTCTAATATTGAATCGCCAACAGTGGAGGATCCGTTTGATTCCAACGAGGCGACATGCGATACATCGCTATTAGCGCAGTTTACATGCACTTAACATGAAGATGAAGAAGAACAAGAAAAACAAGAACAAGAAGAAGACGAACAAAAACAAGAAGAAGAATTTGGAAGTTATCACTCGGACGATTAAATTTCACTACTTTTTTTTGTTTAACTTAAATTACTATTATCTTTCCAATCTCTGCTAATAGAAATTAGCTTACAATAGTTTCAAATTGAACAGGATCACAACTGACCCGTGGAATAGGCCTACTGGGGAAACCACGTTAAAAATAACGCTCAAAGTACACTACCTCATAGGTGGCATGGAAACGAGTGCATATTATGACTATGACAACTTTTCAAATATCTCAAAAATGGTGGCTCGTAGGAAAAAAGTATTGATACATTATTTGTAGATAATTTTATGAACTAAAACTATTATCTGTGATTTTTCATGACTAAACTTACGTTTTGCTGGAAATCGCAAAACACACATTTTTTTACCTTTGACCTTGAACATTTTTTTTTCCATTGAGAGGAAATACGTGGAACTTTACAATTTTATTTTTAATCATATTTTAAACAATTTTACCGATTTTCAGCTTGGTGGAAATTTATGTAGCTTCGAATGTCTAAATTGACTGGACTATAATCTGTATCTTCGAACAGTTCCTCGTCGTTTCAGTCTCATATGATTATTCCAAGTAATACACTTGTCAATATGGAGTCCTAGGTATAGGATATGTTTGACAGGAATAAGTGTGATGATATTAAAAGATACTGCGGGACAGAAAATCATAGGTTTACGCAGAAGAGTAAAGGTGATTTGATGGGATTTGTTAAGGGTTATTTTATTCCTCTAATTGACAGTCCATTCTTCAATGGCTGTGATGTGGGACTGAAGGGTTTGTGATGCAGTAGTTAGATCATCATGGAAGGATAAGACACACGGGTCATCAGCGTAAGTGTAAGTATTGAGGACAGTGCGAGGATGAGTGGAATTTCAGCTGTATAAAGGAAGTAGAGGATATGACCTAAGATACTACCTTGAGGCAAACCAGCAGATTGGGAAAATGTGGTAAAGTTATGGTTTACCTTAAAGGTTCTGCCAGTAAAGGGGGAACGCATTGATAGGAAATATGTAGGGGAGAGGATTTGACGGAATTAAAATAGACCCTGGTGTAACAGTCCAGACTAAAATAATTTGTATAATTATTTTCTGAGACCGAAGAACCTTAGAAAACTTATATTATGAAAAGTCGAAAACAATTATCAATATATATCATATATACATTGACAATAATTAAAATAAAATAGGAAGAAAATTCGTATTCTCTAAAACGTCCAAGATTATGTTTATCGACGAATCCCAGTCAACTAAACCATTTAACCCTTTATTCTTCTGGGCAAACCCTCTAAAGTAATAATAATAGTATGACGTAATAATGATACTGTAAAGTAATTACAATAATATAAAGTAATAATAGTAATATAAAGTAATAATAAGGTGCTTCTGCTGTATGGTAGGAAATATAGTACCTTTTGGAAGGAAAGGAAAAGTTATCTGTTTACAGAGAATATAGAATGAAGTAGGCAATAAAATTGTTTCGGAGTTTATGAGAAATATGGAAAAAATAGATTCTTCTCTGTTCTGACTTAAAGATATAGTCTTCATCCCAATCGTTCAAAAAATAGGTGATTACGACAAGAACACACTAAAACGTTACATACATAAACGTAAAAAAGACATACTACTGTATTAATTTTGAAATGTAAAAAAGAAAAATTATTAGTTTGATATATTAGCATATTAACAAAATATTGTCATTTTGTATTGTTTTGTTTTAACTTCTTTTTATTTTTTACTATAATTTGTTTTGTTTTTACTTTCATTGATTTATTTTTTACTTTAATTGTTTGTTTTTTTACTTAAATTTTTTTTTTTCCTTTTATTTTTTATTGTGTAGGTTTTTGTTTTCAGATTTTTCCTAGAGTTCTAAATAAGCTACAATTACCATTAAACCTTAGTGTAAATAA
The DNA here is from genome assembly GCA_023052935.1 of Piezodorus guildinii. Lineage (NCBI taxonomy): Eukaryota > Metazoa > Arthropoda > Insecta > Hemiptera > Pentatomidae > Piezodorus > Piezodorus guildinii. Next base: position 177,316,105 of record CM041292.1, on the reverse strand, counting down.
CTCGTGAAAGTAACATATATTGAGGGTGTATAGTCGACTGTAGAAACTATTATAGGTGGAAATCATCGGAGTCAGTCTTTTTTTAAATATTTTAATTTTACCGACGTTTATGCTTGGACATGGCTCAGTAATGCCTGATGTGGCTCACAAGCATGAGCCGAAACGTCGGCAAAATTCAAATATTTAAAAAAAGACTGACTCCGATGATTTCCACCTGTTAAAGTAACATGTAACTGATGTAAGCAGTTACCACATATGTATAAAGTTTGAGGAATGTGGCTATTTGTAAAATATTTAAAAAATAAAAATATTAATTCTGTCTATGATCATGATATACTCAGGATTCTGGTTTTGATGTTTAATAACATTTCAGATAATGTTAACTTAGTCTACCTAAATCCATATCACCTGTGATTAAATATGTACAAGTTTAATTAGTCATTACGTACGTTTTCTACTTCTCAAAACATTATTATCTACTAGGTAGTACTTTGATTGTATACACAGCCCGTAGTAGAACTGGAGTGTGTTGACATCGAGATAAGAGTTCATAATTCCTTCAGGTCTTAGGAACAGCAAACATTGGGAAGCTTACTCTAATGTTGTTGACACTTTTAGTATGTTATAAGGAGTCACGGCGTCGTTCTAAAATAGTTATTACAGCATATAAAGGTATAAGAAGTTCCAAAACTAAATTATGAAGGATGGAATGGTACAAATGACGGACAATAAATTATTACCGAAAGAGATTTATTTAATAGTACTTTCAGAACATAATTTATTTTTGAATATTGAAGCATTAAATGTCAGCTTATATTAGAGGATGAGATGATTTAGTTAGCGGTCGATGAATGATAAAAAAAAAAATAAAAAAATGAAAAACTATTTATTGTGAAAGCAACGTTTGTAAGTCCAGAATGAGGATCTTCATCAGGGCTAGAAAGGTTACTTATTCTGAGGTAGTTTAGAGGAAGAAAATTTAAAATATTGGCATTTAAGCTCTGTCAAACTATCTCAATCAGAATATTACGTACGACACCAAAGGAAATAGATGTGTAAAGAAATCAATCAATTGATAGATTCAGCTCAATAAATTTTTAAAATATTAAAAATTAAAACATTCTTCACACGACTGACTACCGATTATTTCTACCTATGATAATTTCAACAGTTGACAAAACATCCTCAGTACAGTTCACTTTTAAAATTGATTTTAACAAGAGAGGTAATTTAATGTCGTGTTGGGCACACCTGATTTTTTTTTATTTTGTACAATCCTCTCGTAACTGGAGTTTGGTTCGTTTCTCCTAACCTTACCTTGTATATGGTATATAATTAATAATCATATTAAAAATATTATTGACCGACTGACCTATATAGCAAACACTCAGAGCTAATCTAGAAGATATCTTATACCAAGGGTAAGCAAATTTTTTTTCAAAACTATTTCTCTTCTTGTTTTCACCTCGATAGAAATAATTAATAACAATACTAAGGTAGAACAACATTTAAAAAAAAAAAATATATAAAAAAAAAAGTTATATATATATATATATATATATATATATATATATATATATATATATATATATATATATATATAACTTCAAACATTGTGGAATGATTAATTTTTTTCATAGACACATGAAATCACTATTTATCTGATAAAGTTTCTCTCCACTCGCACCTTTCTGACAATCAGCAAATGTGCTGTAAAAATGTGAGATCAGACATGGTAGGCATGGGGAAGTAAAGTGCCCAGCAGCACCCATTCCAAGGCTTTAATTTAGCGGAGATCTCTCATCCAGCTTCTCTTTAGCCTTCTTCTGACTGACATTTCAGCTATTTACATGTCGTTAATCAGTCTATTGTCGTGTCTGTGCAGTTTACTGTGGAACACGAGAATAGAGAGTTCTGTGTGTGTGTAGGTCAACTGTTATTTGTAAGTCCGTATGTAGGGTTTTGTTGTTCATGTATCAACGAGCTGAGACTTAAAATTTTTTGATTGAAATGATTGCAGGTTTTTGTGCGTGTGTCTTTTTTGCTGAGACATAAATCTGTGAAGCGTATGTCCACATTGATTTAATTAGGTTTATGTATGTATTCAGTTTCTGTCTTAGTTTTTAGTTTTGATGTTTCGGATAGAAGAGAGTATAATACTTTCAGTTCCTGGTTGAAGAGGGTAATTATTATTATTTTTTTTTTTTGGAAGACATTCACTACTTAAATCAAAGCAAATTATTTTTATTTATTTATATTTTTTATCATTTAAAATGTATAAACTAGACAAAATATGTGAGGAAATAGAATTATGGACTTCCCAAAGTCTTACAAAACTAATAAACTACCGATTGGTAGGATTCCAACGTTTTATTTAACATGGACCCAAGGCTACCATCTTTTCAGCACCTTCAGAGGATTATCAGAAAGAGGTGGAGATGAGAAGTTACTGACAAGTGGGTTTGAGTGTGCTGGTGGTTTGGAATTAAGTGTGCTAAGTCTGCAACTGATGGAATATTGAGGTCTTTATTGATTATGGTGACAAAATAAGGAACAATCAGAATATTTCTTAAGATTGAATGAATAAGGAATCCGATCTTGCATCTACATAGCTCAAATCTGTTCAATATGAGATTTTTTTATCTATTTTACTTTCACTTACCTATAAATAGTAAAGAAAAGTATTGCAATCGTGAAGATTTTCCCGCAAAAAGATGTGTGTGGTAAGACTAGTACAAAATTGTTTTTTATTTTTTAAAATTATTTATTGATATTTACAACTGTATTGTACAACACACCTAGTAAATATGCTAAAAGAAAATAGTCATGAACAAGACTTGTATAGAAGCTACCCAGCGGCAGTACTCTAAGCACAAAAACGAAAAGTTGTATTAAACTGATATTTTATATTAAAGACAATTATACGCCCAAGATATAAACATTTTCTCAAAAACGCCTCTAACGAGATTGATTAAATTATATCGATGCAAAATTTAATGGGATCTAACATCATGCAAGTTTCATTCTGATTGAAATAGTTTCACTGGGATTTAAGCCGAATTTTTGTATTTTCTCCCTCTGAAGTACCTTACATTTTTTTTATTCTAGAAAATTATCAATATTATCTTGTTAGCATTGATAGAGAACGGCTAAATATACTAGTTGGACGAATTCGATATCTAATTAAAGGAGAAAAGAGCAAACACATTTTTCAATACAATTTTCTGTGTTTTTGAACGTAGCAAACTGTAATATAAGATATATATTGTAATATACAGTTGGAAAGCTGAAGATGCACTAAATTTTAAAAGTTAATGGAGAATGATGAGAAGTCAATAAAAGTAAATGATTGTCGTAGATACTGATCTAATAGATTATTTTATAATTCACACGTTTCTATCGAAACTCAATTTCTATTAATTCATTAACTTATCTATATATATTCATCTCTAACTGTTTTTAAAAATTCTTAAATTGATTTTAACAAGGAAAGTAAGTGAATGTTGTGTGTTTCGAGCACCAGATTTTTCTTTAATAGAATATTGGAAATTGGGATTTTTTGTCAAGGTAAGGCAAAATATTAAATCAGTTTGTTTGTTTTTTTATTTAACGTCCCTTTATGCTACTGTGGCTAATCAGACGATGCTGCGTTAGGAGTCCTGTATTTTGCCTATCCAGGTTTTATTACAATATGGAATATTTTTTAAACATAATTTATTGAAATTTACAATTGTACTAAAAACAAATATGATATAAGAAAAATAACATGAAAAAGACTTGTAGAAGAACTACCCAATGGTAGCACTCCTGTAACTATTGTAAATTAGAAGGTCTCGGGACCATCTCCTTTTCAGACGCCTCGGAGGATTGTCGGGAATTGAAGAGGAAGAAAGGATTGAAACTAGAGGATTAGGGTGGGAATGGAGTTGGCCATGAAAGGTATGGTATCTAGATCGGGCCAAATCAGCAACATACGGAATATTAAGGTCTTTGTGGATCAGTTTATTAATTACAAAATAAGGAGCATTTAGGATTTTACGTAGGATTTTGTATTGTAGGGATTGGATACGGAATAATTTGATGGTTTAGTAGAGCCCAGAAGCTCTACTCCGTAAGTTCATATAGGCCGTATGATAGTCATGTAGATGAGCCTTTTGTAGTTGAGTGGAAGATTAGAACGTTTGTCTGGTAAGTGTTGAAATAGTCGAAAACGTTGCAGTTTCTTGTCGTTTCAGTCTTGTATGAGGGTTCCAAGTAAGACGTTTGTCAAGGTGTAGTCCTAGATATCGAATCTGTTCAACCGGGACAAGAGGAGTATTATTGAAGGAGACAGTAGGGCAAGATGTCATTGGTTTACGACGAAGGGTAAAGGTAATTTGGTTGGATTTGTTGACATTTATTTCAATTCTCCAGTCTCTGATGTGGGATTGGAGAGTTTGAGTGGCAATAGTTGGATCAGCATTGACTGGTGTGTCATCAGCATAGGTAGAAAGGAAAGTGTTAGGATGGGATGGGATATCAGCTGTATAAACTGTGCAAAGGATGGGCCCTAGGACACTGCCTTGAGGAACACCAGCAAACTGACTAAAAATGGATGAATAGGAATTATTATGATTTACTTAGAAGGATCTGCCAGTGAGGTAGGACTGGATGATAAGGAAGTATGTAGGAGGGAGGAATATGCGGAGTTTGTAAAGTAATCCCGGGTGCCAGACACAATAGGGAATATCGCACCGTTTTAGGTTTCCTCCGAAGGAAGGCATAATCAAGGATTTTTTAATCAGTTTAAAAACCGAGGTTGAACCCGAGAGCTTCGGCATAAAAGGCTTTTATGTTAGCCTCTACATCACATCACAGTGATCCCAATATTAAATCAATAAATGATATTAAATGTAGATATGCAAAGAAAGAACTTTTGCTTTTTACATTTATCAATATTTCCAAATCCACTTTAAATTATTGAAGAGCTTCGATATAATAAAACGCAAATTCAAGAACTTTGTTGATGTCTCTATGTTGGGCTTTCTCTTCAAATCACTTGAAAGTAACGTTTTATTAATCTTTCAATATCGTTGCAATTACTCTATCGATAAGGAATGCTTTTCTCCCATGTCAATATTATGCAATTTTTTCATTGGCATTGTTTGGTCTAACCATCATTATGTAGAATGATTAGTAATAGACCAAGTGGCAGCTAGAACTTGGAATTATTAGAACAATAGAATGTATTAAATGAGTGAAAGAAAAAATGCTAATATGATAAAATATTAGTGTATTTTAAACAGATGAGAAAGGTTATAGATTACAATTTAGGTGGGCTACATAATTACACCTTGGTACATCGTTCCTCTCGGTTGAATTCTTCATTCTCGTCCAGCCTAGGGCCACCTATTCTTCCTCTACACCATTCTTATTCTCGCGTACTCAGGAAAAAAATCTGGTGCGGGCAACACACGACTTTCACTTACCTCCGTTTTCAAAGAATTTTCAAATACAGTAAGAGATAAAAATGAGTGGAACCATTAAAGAATTAATTAAATGAAATTTTTATAGAAACATGTGTTTTATTAAAAAATCGATTGTATTATTATCTAAAATAATCGCTTAGTTTTATCGGCTCTTTATCAATCTCTATTAACTTTTAAAAGCTTGTGTATGCGATCATATTTTTTCTAAAACCTTTAGCTATCCAACGGTATACCATACAAAAGCAAAAAATTGCATTAAAAAAATATCTTTTCAGTTTTCTCCTTTAGTTGCCCATCAGATTCGTTCAACTTATATATTTACCTGTTTTTCATCAGTGGTAACTAGACAATAAAGTTATTTTTATAGAATCAACAAAATTAAAGGTACTTTAGAAGAAGAAAATTTAAAATATCGGCATTTAAGCCCTGTCAGAATATTTTAATCAGAATGAAACCTACATGATATTAAAGCCCATAAAATTTTACATCGATATAGCGAGTTTAAACAAAATCGTCGGAACCATTTTTGAGAAAATCGAAAAAAGGTGCAAAATGCATGGTATAAAGTGCCTCTTCTGGTAAGCTCAATTTGATGAAAAAAGTTTTGTCTCGTCTCGGGCGTATAGTTATCTTTAATATGAAATTTCAGTTTCATAGGACTTACCGTTTCCGCCCGGGAGTTACCACACACACACACATACAAAGACCTTTTTGCGGGACTTGGTTATTTGGACTCAGGGAGCCCTAAAACGTGTATTTCCGTTGAAAACTGGGATTCGAAAATTTTCACGATCGCAATACTTCCCCTTACTATATATAGTAAGTGAAAGTAAAAGAAGGTAATGGTGTGTAGCGTGCTCGCTTCTGCTGTACTTCCATATGTTTTCATATTACAAAAAGATGGCCGCTTGTGGCACATTGATTGAATTGAGCGTACATGTTGCGCGAGCAGGCTTTGATAAGAAATGGGATTTGTTGATATATAGAAATTATTTTATAAACTCTAATAATTAAAAAGTAGTAGCAGAGTAATCGTTCTATTTTTTAGACATGGGTTGACCTAAGGATAGGGTGATCCCGTTGGCTCAAACACCTCATGGCACGACCATTGAACTAGAAACAGTAAGAATAGAGAGCACTGATCACAAGACCCTTCATGGGTTGTAGAGCGATAGGTTTTTTGAGAGAGGTGGAGGATTAGAGGTTCATTACACTTTAAAACTGAAAAAATAATCAAATGAAGAAAACTTAAGATTTGTTTGTTTGTTTATTCATTTAACGTCTCTTTATGCTGCTGTGGCTAATCGGACGATGCCACAGTGGGAGACCTAAATTTTGCCTATCCAGGTTTTATTAGGATAGGGATCTTTATCGAGTACCTGACATCGCACATGCTCGGGACCACCTTTTAACGACTCCTCCGAAGGCCGGCACAACTAAGGATTTTTACTCCCATTAAAATATATCCTAGGACCACCTGCGGGTTTGAACCCGTGATCTTTAGAAGACTTAAGGTGTATAAATTTCTGACTTGGGTATCCTTAAGTTAACTACACTACCGGTCAAAAGAGACCGGTTTTACACCTATTTATTTGTTTGAATGTTTTTTTTTTTGTATGGCAGGCACTTTGGCGCTCGGATTTTTTATTTTTGAAATTAAATGAAAAAAAAATCTTTATTCTGGTACCATGTCCCCTTAGAACAAGAACAATGAAAATAAAAAAATTGCCTATTTTTCAGTTACTTTAAAATAAAAAACAACGACAGATTTGATACATCTATATATCTTTGCATACTTATATACACTTGGAGCACGCACTTATATATACACATATTTATACTACAGAGTATCTATATTTATAATATAACGGAAGATTGAGATTCAAGGAGGTATTGAAAGAGTTGCTGTCTGAAAGAAGTGGGAGAGACGATTTTACGGATAGAGATAGGCAAGGAATTCCAAAATAATGAGGAGCGAATGAGGAAGGATTTGTGAAAGGATGCAGTTCTATGTGATGGGGTATTGATTGACTGGGTTCTAGTGTTCTAAACGAATGGATGTCTGAGCGGAGGGTGAGGAGTTTAGTTATATAGGAAGGTTTTCTATTTTTTAAGGTTTGGAATAGTTAGGAACTATGCAAATATTGCCGTCGAACAGAAGGATAAAGCCACTTTAACTCAGTATAATACCCAGAGATATGGTCACGTCTACGGGCTCCAAAAATATATCTTATAAAACGATTCATAAGACGTTTCAATTCTTTTTCCAGTTCATCGGTAAGTTTTTTGTGTATTATGTGGGTTGCACTACACAATCTAACTGAAAATTTATTCTTTTTAACCTTTCTTTAATATAAAAAAAAAAAAAAAACCTGTGCTGTGAACTTCATACAACTCAAGCTCAAGGGGCTTCTTGCTTAAGAAGAAGAGTAGTTATGGAATGAGATTGACTCATGAGTATATTATTGTAATTGTTAATGATTAATATTAATATTTCTCCTATAACGGAGGATGCCGCTTTCAACCTCAGAAAGCCTGCAGGGAAATTTGGCTAAGACACCAGTGCACTTCCTTGAACCCATACTTCAAACAGCTTACCTACAGGAAGTGCTTGGACATTATGGATATTAAGCGACACCATTTGTCCTTCTATACCTATCCCTTAATTTGTTCTTCGCCGCCTTCCTCCATCCCCTCTACTATCCTTTCGTATAAGTACCCTCCGAATCCTAGAGCCAGGGCACTGCGTTCCAAGGTGCTGTTATGATAAAGTTACAATATATTATATTAGTAAGACTGTTATGTTCTTTTTTATATTATTAATAAATTTGCAACAGTTTATATAAGTATGCTATTTATTAACTGAACGTATTACAAGCAATAGTCATTGAGTTTCTAACAATCAGTCGTAAAGTGTTTGATAATTCTTCTTGTAAATGAGTTTATCAATTATCGTAATGGCATACAATTTAGAAAAAGATAAAAAAAACGGATAGACAAGTCCTGTGGTTCAAAAGTTGTCGGAATATTGTGAAATTTTTCAATATTAAATAAAATTGTTGACCGGCTTGGGCCAAGACTTAACAAATATTTAATGCTTAAGTGATTTAAAATAATTTTCCAATGATATCTCGGTGATCCCCAGAGGTATGCAGACCACTTGTCAGGAACTACTTATCTACATGACCATCATGAAGCCAATATGGACTTGGGGGTTGAGCTTTGGGACTATACTATATCATCGAATTCTTCTTGTATTCAATCCTTACAATTCAAAATCCTCAACGCTCCTTACTTTGTCAGGAATAAACTGACCTATAAAGACCTTAATGGTCCCTATGTTGCTGACTTGGCCCGAACCAGGTACCCCTAACTCTATTCCCATTCTAATTCTAATCCACTAGTTTCAATCCTTGCTTCCTCTTCGATTCTTGATAATCCGCCGAAGCGTCCTGGAAGAAAAAGGCCACGAGATCTTGGCATAGGAAGAGGCAATTAGTGGTTCCTCTACACTTTAGTTTTAAGCTATATTACCTCTTCTCTATTTTACTTGGTGTACTCGTATTCCCATATACAGTCGTAAATTTCAATACAAAATAAATTAAAATAACCAATATTATTTTTCCCGGATATTGTATCAGACAAATATTTTATTATCTTCCTTTAGAACCACCATTGCTTAAGGTCATTGGACAGCTGATTTAATTTACTTATTTTTTGTAAAAATGTCATATTCTCCAACGTCTATTTCTCTTACATATTGTTATGTATTGCGGATACTGAGGGCTTCATATTCGTTATTGAATAATTAATATGTCAATCAAGTAAATATTAATAAGCCTTTGTCGGCAAAAGTGCAAAAGACGTTTGAATAACTTTCTTGTACCTCCCTCCCTCCCCGCCGCGATACCTCGAGAAACTTCCTGGACCCTAGCTATTAGTCGACAAGAATATTAAGGGTGGACAAAGGCCGGACCGCCGACTTCGGACACTTCCCTTATCAGCCCAGCATCCCTTTGTCATGACCATGAGATCGGCAATTTCTGAACTATTGTATTTTTGAAAAGGAGAGAGGATAGATATGATGAGGGTGAGATTGGAGAATCAGGAGGGCAGTCGTATTCTATCATGAGAAGAGGAGAGAGTATCCAGAGTATCCAGCTGGAGTATGAAACTTAGAAGGGGCGCCTAAGACTGATTCCACCTTCACCAGCCGATGAAGTGTTTTTAAGGTATATTTTTGGTTGCAATATTGTGTGGGAAGATTAGTAATAACGAATCCCTCAGTATTCTCAGGCATAGTTCTAGGAATTGTGTAAGTAGATTGCATATGTATTAGCTAATTTTGAATAATAATGTCATTTATTGAAACCTGGTTAATTTAATATTCCCCTCCATGCCACCTACTGGGAACGTTAAACGCGATACCTTTGAAAAAGAACTCCAGTGGTTCCAAAAAGTATTATATAAATATATTAATTAATACTCTTTTGAAGATACCTCTGCCTTAGAAAAGTAGCCGGTTAAAAAATGGCAATATATAATCTAAAATCCTTCGTAAAATACTCACGGATAAACTAAGATTTTATTCATTTTTATTTTAGTTTATTTTATTATTTATTATTGATTTATACTAAGATTTTATTTTGTCACTGAAGAACTCATCCATACTGACTTTAATGCTCGATATGTCGCTGGCTTGGCCTGAACCATGTACCATTCCTTCCATGACAAACTCCATTCCAATTCTAATCGACTAGTTTCAATCCTTGCTTCCTCTTCAGTTCATTAATATCCTCCGAGCCGACTGAAAAGAAGATGGTCAAACAAATATAATTAAAGTTATACCATAGATTATTATCTCTGCACTATTTGTTTAAGTAGTTTTATTTCATTTTTATATTTATTTGTTTTATGGTTTACTACAGTTGTAAAATTCAATACATAACATTAAACAATTTTTTTTGTCAAAATTAGATTTATAATATTGTATTTTGAAGCTAACGTTGGATTGGAAAAAAATACAAGTAATTTTGATTAAAAAGTGTGGGTAGTTGCTTTAAAGAAAATTTCGAAAAATATAATTTTGTTGTTTTTTTAAAAATTATAATATTGATTTCTGATAGTAATTAAAAAACTTGGCGCCATCAATTGAAATTTTAAAGAGTCATTTGACACTTCAATCCAAACTCCTTTTTTTTTTTTGTGCGTTATTGAAATTCCCATATGTCTGCAATCTTATCGTAAATTGCACTGGTAATTGAATTTCAATTCTACTTCAAAATAACTAATGAACTTTATGAATGATAATGAGAATTTGTTAAGCATTAATTAATTTAAAAGGAATTAGTTTATTTAGCTATGTTATTTCATTTTTCAATCAAAATTGCAAAAGATATTAATGTCAAAAGAAGTTCGTTGGCATTACACGTTCTTTTCAACACAACCACAACATGCGCAGAACATTTTCTTAGTTCCCAAATGTCTATGCCAGAAATTTTTTTATTTTTATTTATTTATAGTAATCTACAACTGTACTAAAGAATACAATAAGTTTAAATATGTAGAATGAATATAAAAAGTCATGAAAATGTCTTGAGAAAGAATCACCCAGTGGTAGCACTTCACTAACTATTTTAATACAGTAGGTCCCGAGGCCACCTTCTTTTCAGTCGCCTTGGAGGGTTATCAGGGATATCTGAGGAAGATAAATTACGGACAAGTGGGTTTGTATGGGCAGGGAGTTTAGAATGGAAAGAGGAGTATCTATCACGGGCTATGTCTGCAACAAATGGGATGTTTAGGTCATTATGGAGGAGTTGATTTGTGACAAAATAAGGAGCATTCAGGATTTTGCGAAGGATTTTGGATTGTAAGGACTGGATGCGGGAGGAATTAGATGGTATCGTAGAGCCCCAAAGCTCGATTCCGTATGTCCAAATAGGTCTGATAATAGTGATCTAAATGAGTTTCTTGTAATGTACTGGAAGTTTTGAACATTTGTCTAGTAAGTGTTGTAGTAATCGATATCTTCGAGCAGTTTCTTGTCGTTTCAGTCTTGTGTGAGGATTCCAAGTAAGGCGCTTGTCAAGATGGAGACCCAGGTATCGGATTTGTTCAACAGAAGTAAGGGTAATGTTATTAAAGGATACTGGGGGGCAGGAAGTCATCGGTTTGCGACGAAGGGTAAAGGTGATTTGGTGGGATTTATTTTAATCCTCCAATTTTGACATCACTCTTCAATGGCTTTGATGTGGGACTGAAGGGTTTGGGATGCAGTAGTTAGATAATTATGGACGGATAAGACACACGTGTCATTAGCATAAGTATTGCCAGAAATTAAAGAGTGGAGTTTTGTTCCAACAAAAATAAAAGTAGTTACTAAATTCAGGTGTTTCCGATGTCCTTTGAGCAATGGTGGACTCCTGAGAAGAAGGTAGAAATACTTCTTTGAAATGAAAATAAATTAATCTCACTTATCTATTGAAATATACAACGGTATTTAGTAATATGTATATATATTATTATTATATATATATATATATTTTAAATATATATATTATATCTAGCGGGCACGCACCTGCTTCGCACGGGTTCAATTTGAATGAAGTGTCATTTATGTTTAAAAAATTCTCTGTCGGACCGATTCTATTGTAACGAAAAGTGCAATTAGCAAGAAAAAATGTTTATTATGTAAAGTCTATTCATTATTATGTTTAATCATAGGCAGAAATTAAAATCATAAATCAAAATTAGTCAAGTATTTTTGTGTGTTATTTTAAAGTAAATCACAGATAACAGAAAATTTAATTTTTCCATATAAAGAAAACTTGATTGCTATGTTTGTATTCAAAAACTGCAGAAATAAGAACGGTTAATATTTTATTTTGTCCTAATTGTACTGATTGTAATATTACTTAATAAAGAATTTGTTGAGTTTGAAAAAAAAAATATTTTTATTCCATGTATTACTATTTTATATTTCAAATGAACTATGTAAATTACATTTTAAAATTTAAATTATGTTCCATTTGGCCCGGACGAGTTATCAACCCTTTCATGACAAACTCCATCTCACTCTAACCCACCAGATTCAATTCATTCTTCTTTTCAATTTCTGATAATCCTCCGATGCGCCTGAATAGGAGATGACCCCGGGACCTTTAGTTTAGAATATTTTTAGAGTACTTCAACGGAAGCTTCTCTACATGTATGTCATGTCATTGTATTATAAAACTATTACATTTACTTGATGTATTTTTTTTTTCAATATTGTTGTAAATATCAATAAAAATGTTTTTTTTAAAAAATTATGTTCCTATAGGATCCCATTTCGTTTACAGTGAGACATCTGTAAAATCTTGCGTTTTCAATGGTATATTATACGTCTATATTACTAATTATATTTCAAAAATATTGTTTTGATGACTTGGTTGCAGAAAACATAATTTTCCCATCTAAAGAAAAACTAAATTGCAAAGCATTTCACTCATAAACCTGTAGGAAAGAATGCATTTAACGATTTTAAAAAACGTATCAAAATCCATCTTGTGGTTTAGAAGGAGTTCGCGAAAACCAAAAACACTTTTTAATATCGAAACTCTCTTACCGATGCAAGAAGCGGTCCGAAATAACTTATGTCTAACTCTATATATTAGGGTGGGTTAGGTGGATTACGCCCGAAAAGGAGTAATTTACTATTTCAAAGGATATGCCCAATTTTCATATTTTAATGACTGTTTTAATTGTATTATTTTTATTCTAAATTAAAGTCGCCATATAAATAACCTCTATAAATAACCTCTATGAATACCTAAATAAAATATATGTATCGTATTATTTTTGTATTTATAAAAAAATTTGCTAATTAGGTGTAAAAAAGGTCTGTGACTATCGTAAATAACACGAAATAATTTGATTAAATATAATTATAACTGAGACTTCTAACGTGATATAAATAAATAAAGTGATTTTTGTGTCTGGGGCTTTATTTACAGTTTGTAATCCGAAGGTTTAATCGACTGCCATAGTTGTAAGACGTTTACTGTAAAGATAATTTTGTTATGTGTTTCATTAAAAAATGGTTGAAAAGAATAAACATTGAGAAGGAAATATATAGGAGAGGAGGATTTGTGGAGTTCGTAAGTCGGTTAAATATTTTATTCAATATTGAAAACTATATACAGTTTTACATTTTTCCGAAAACTTCTGAATCACACAACTTGTCAATCTGTTTTATTAATCTTCTCCTAAATTGTATGTCATTACGATAAGTGATAAAGACATTTACAAACAGAATTATCAAACAATTTACGAGAAGTTGGCAACCACTCGATGACTGTTGCTTGTTATATCGTACGAAAGTAGTCACGTAGACCAGTATTGCTCACTGGCTAAAGTGACTTACCTGTGAATTTGTGTAATAATGTATTTTTTTTTAGAATAGAATGTATCTTATTTTGAAAAATATATGGTGCGCGCAACGCACGACTTTCACTTACGTCGCTTATAAAAATCAATTTAGGAACTGACAAATAAAGTTTAAAGAAATATATTTATTTAGTTTTGTTCGAAACTTATGTTTTAAATCAACTAATATAAAAATATCAAATAGTTATCTACAACGATTAGTTATTTATCCGCTTTTCACCATTACAGCATTACATTTTATAATTTTTTCCTAAAATCTTCGACTTTCCTATCTTCAAAAACCAAAAATTACATTAAATGATATTTTCTATCTCTTCTTTAGTTAATTATCGAATTCGTTCAAGTTGCGACATTGATTTTAACAGGCGAAGTAAGTGAAAATTGTGTGAGGGAAAGTATTGTTGTAGTGAAAATTTTCGAAGTTCTATGTGCTAAGTCTAGCACGAAAACGAAAAGTCCAAAGAAACTTAAATGTCATATTTATGATTACTCTTGGTCCAATGTTACAGCAACTTTTTCCAAAAAAAAACGGTAACCCCAGGGTTGCCCCATGGCTTACATGAAAGAATATTATATGTGGGGGAATATTCTTAATATATAAGAATAATATTATGAATATTTCTTATTATCATTATTTTTATGATTATTACTTTGTGATTTGTATATGTAGGTATGTGTGTGAGTGTGTGTGTTTGTGTGAGTGTATGTATACATTTTATTTATTTATTATTATTTTTTTTTTTTTGGTTAATCTACTATAACTATGTAAAGATTTAAGTTTGTAAATAATTCAATCTATTCTATGTATTTTGGCCAGAAGAGCTATATTTATTTGTAACATCAATGTTATTTTTAAGAGACTATGTCCCAGAATAAAGTTCATTTAAAAAAATAATAATAAATAAAAATAAAAAAAATAAATAATAAAAATAAAAAAATATTAATTACACAACATGGAACAGTAGACTAGTGCTCTAGCCATCAGACCATGACTCAATACTCAAAAGAAATTTGTCTGATAAATAATTAAAACATTAGTAAGGTCAATAACTAAAAAATATGTAAATTTATTTGTGCATTATTTAATTTTTATGATACATTTTGGTGTATTTATTCACTAATTCAACTTTCTATTTGAATATAAATAAACTCGTGTATATTTATATATCATTTAAAATTTACGAATTCCTAAAAAATAAGAACAAATAATGTAAATAACATAAATATATAGTCATGATAATACATTTTCTGTAAGTACCAGGCACGTGTGTTTTAATTTTAATTCTTTGTGTTTTTCGATTTCAAGGATAATGAAGAGCGATCCACGCATTCTCATAGACCTTAGGAATCTTACTGATAGGTTTTGTAGAAGTGTGTGTACATTATGCTACATATAATGACGGACCACAGGCATGGAGGGAAACAATCCCGTAACATTTGATTTTATAGGTCCATACAAGCATAAGTTTCCCAAAACAAAAAAAACCGGTGCGGGAACACAAGACTTTCACATACCTCAGTTATAAAATCAATTTAATAACTAATTAAAGCAAAATAGGCTCATGAAATGCTTTACTATAATTTATTCAGCAGAACACATATTAATGAATCAATAATGTCTTAAAATCTAAGTGATAAAACTGAACATAACGTTGGTATATCTTTTCTTTATCATGCAGAAAAGAAATATAATCTATACGTAAACGATACTGCAATTTTAGCATCAAACGGCGATCCTATACTGGCCTCACTGACTTTACAAAATCACTTAATGCTACTACAAAATTGGTGCACTCTTCGGGAACATTCGTTTAAATTACAACAAATCAAAATTATTTTTTTTTCTAAAATCTTCGGCTTATCTTAAAAAAAAAAAAAAAAAAAAAAGAAAATTACATTAAAAGATATTTTTGCTTCTCTTCCTCTTTAGTTAATTATCAAATTCGTTTAACTTGTACTTTTAGACGAATTTTATCAATGCTAATAAGATGATATCTTTTATTTTTTTTTGAATCTACAAAATTGAGGGTACGTTAGATGAATAAAATTTAAACTATTGGCATTTAAGCCCTGTCAGTCTATTTTCAATAGAATGAACCTTCATGATATTAAAGCTCATTAAATAATACTTCGATTTGGCAAGTTTTATAAAAATTGTTCGAGCTGTTTTTTATAAAGTGCATCTTCTGGTTCACTGTCTTAAATATGAAATTTCAGTTTCGGCCACTTTTCGTTTTCCTGCTAGACTTAGCACACAGACACAGACCTTTTCGCGAGATTTGGTTAGTTTACTATGGATTAGTCAATTAGTTGAAAATTAGAATAGAAAAATTTTCACGATCGCAATACTTTCCCGTGCTATATATCTCATATATAAGTAAATGGAAGTAAAGAATTTTATCAATTAAGAAAAACAAAGTAATAAGCCAAAATATATGTTTCGTAAAGAAATGACCTTTTTCAACAAGCTTATAAGATATCATTATGTCATCTTATCCTGGTCAAATAGTCACATATTTAGTCCAATTTGTTTTTGGTGATTACTTATCCCAAAATATTGGACATCTGTCCTGAAGTTTATCCTAATGGCCTTAAGAAGAAGAAATTAAAAATGTTGTTACTTCTTTAGTAGTTTTTTTCTTAAAAACATTCTGAGTCAGCTATGAAAAATCGAAACTTAAGCAACGAATCATGGAATTTACTGCTCATAAAAAACAAAATCAGAGTGGTTTGAAGTCCTAAAAGGTAAAATTATGTAATGTTTCGAGAAAAAAAATTAAAATAATAATAAAAATTCTAGTCAGTATTGGATAGACAAGTTTCTTTGTGGGCCATAAATAAAATAAAATTAATTCAGAAACTAGTCTAGAGCTAAAAAATAGCAGGACGATTAGTTGTGTCGAAATTTTAAGTTGATTCTTCTATATTCTGTATTTTATCACAGTGCTATAAATAACATATGACATTTTCAAAAAATATTTTAAATATTAGGATTTTACAGACCAAAATGAAATATGTGTATTAATGCGGCTACGAATGAGATAGTGTTACAAGGCTTGAATGCTAATATTTTAAATAGTTTTCCCTTAAAGTATCTCTTATTTTGTAAATTCGAAAAAATCAATCCTTTCATATTATTAGCATCGATAAAAAATGGATAAATATATAATGTGAACGAATTTTTATTACCAACTAAAGGATAAAAACACTTAGAACACAAGAATAGTAATATAGATGTTTAATATACCGTTGGAATGCTAAAGATTTTAGAAATAATGGTATCTTATATATGAATTTGTGATAGATAATGTATCATGACGAATATGGAATAAAATTAAGTGATTATTATAACTAACAATTTTATACTGCTATATTATTTAAACTAAAACATATATTTCCATCGAAGCACAATCTAATTCTTTACCTTTCCTCAACTCCAACCCTATATAAATGTCCTTAAATTGATTTTAACTCCGGAGGTAAGTAAAATTTGTGTATTTTCTGCACTATATTTTTCTTTTAAAACCGTAATCCTGCTTTATTTTCCGGACAACTCAATAATACAGTTGAAGTCTGACCAATGACAAGGCCAGAGCTATTGAGTGAGTGCATCAGATACATTGACCTCTCTCGACAAGGGCGTTCCACTTCTATGTATCATGTTATTTAGTTAGTGTATTTATTTACGGTTTGTTTTTGTATTTATTTAACGTCACTTTATTCTACTATAGCTGATCGGAAGATGCTACAATGGGAGTCCTAAATTTGGCGGATCCAGGTTTAATTAGGGTAGAGATCTTTAGCGAGTACCTGCCATCGCACTGGCACGAGACCACCACTTTATGTCACCTACGGGGGACGGCATAACCAAGTGTAATCAGTCCTTAAAAAAATCTTATGTACATCTGACGGGTACGAACTTGTGACTTAGCGCGACTGTGATCCCCTATATGTCTGAGATATTTTTTCAATACTGGTCGGTAATGGTGGTTACATTTCTATATGGACCATCCTCAGCAAAACGTACAATCGGGTGCGTATTTCTTGAAAATTTCTAAAGTTGAATTTTTGGTCCATCCTTTTTTTCGTATCCCTATATATAGAATCTGATCCGACGTAGCACTCAGCAGAGCTTGATTCGGTGTAATTATCAAAATAATCAATTTCATTTTTAAATAATGATTTTTGGAATGATCTCCCGATGGTTTTTGAACGTCTAAAAGGATTAAGATACTCCTCGCATCTTTCATCTGTTAAATATTTTTAAAAAATCGCTACTATATACGATCAGCGCCCGATTGAGTACCATAAAGTGTGGACAGTATATTTCTTCATAACAGAGTAGTAGGCTTATAGAGAAATAAAAAAATAACACCCATTTTATCATTGGCGCACCTTCTATGGGGTGTGCTAATGACGGGTGCGTAAATGACGAATCGAAAGTTTTTCAAAAATTTTGCTCTCCAGAAAAAAAGTATCAAAATAAAGAAGTACATCAATCTACTCAGTAAGCTGAACCCTATCACGGAAAAATAGAAAATTAATCAATTAAAAATAACTATCAGAGGTAGAGAGGGTGCTTCAAATGACGGCCAATAAAAATACTCTCACTCGCTAGCGTACGTTTTTACTCCCTGCCACCGTGGAAGAAACTGAAGGTGGTTACAAACCTCCGGATCGGCTTGCAGAAGGTGAAACGGTTTCTGCGAGCCTTTTCCCGCCCTTTTATGACGAGAACGGAGATCACGGCGCGAAAAACCGTTTCGGGTGCTCAATGATACAAAATCCCTTGGATATTTGTGTTTTATTTATTTGAAACGGATATAACCGTTTTCACAACCTGCAATTCTGTATTCTGAAACTATAGAGTATATGTATGAACGCAATGGACCAAACCGGTTAAATGTTTCCAGCACCTTGACTGGGTACCACGTTGAAGTTGGCAAAGTCCGATTTGGACATGGTGAGCCAATGAATTTTCGGACATTTATTCATTTTTTTCATATAGGAATAATTTTTTGATTTGAACTTATGAATGTGCGCCAAGTAGAGCCGAAAAATATCTACCAAAAAATAATAAATGTTTTCCCTATCTTTAAAAATTAGTGAGTTATTGAATTAAATGTCTTTTAATCGGCTGCAATTTTAAAAATAACTAACAGATGTCAACGTCTAAGTGTTAGGATCATCGTTGCATGCCCTAGTATTTTTGTGGCGAATTTCAAAAACATTGATCCAGTAGTTTCGGAAAAATGCCGCGGACGGCAGACAAACGAATTAAAAAAAAATCTTTATTCGGGTTCTACGTATCTTGGAACGTAAGCCCTCAAATTTGGAGAGTTCTATTTTTTAAAATTTGTTTTGTCGATTACAACGGTTCATCATTGAAAATAATAAATAAAAATTATCGTATTTTTATCAAGAGTTTTTTTGGGGTCCTAAATCGCCAATTTTTCCCAGTGTATAGCGTAAGGGTCTTGCATCACTGACTAAATGAACGGCATTAAAAAAAGTTGACAGTAATTGCTCCTTAACTACTACGCGTCTGATGTCAATGAAACGCTTCTATATTCGTCTGCCTTCGGGCCACGGAAGTCCAGTTTGATTAATGACTACTCGAATAAGACCGTTACTATATTTTCGGTATTAGCAATTTTTTTTTAAATATTACCCTTCTAACAAATTCTACAGCAAATGAAAAAATCTCGCATTAAATTATTATTAGACCAATTAATTTGATTCTTTTTGCATCAAAATCTTTCAATGTATACCCAAGGGAAAAAGATCAAACATATTCTTGTAGACTTTATTTTATTTTATTATATTAATGTATTGGACTCTGAAATAAGTTGGTAGTGTTTTTTACTGGTTGTTTTAATGGAAACTTTGGATGTTGTAAATATTTTTAAGCAATTATAAATGAATCATATCGATCTATTACATGTTGTCATTTTTCAAGTAATTTTAAGAATTTGGTCATCGGTAGTTTAAAGGACGACCTGAGCGATTGGCGTTTCCTAAGTCAAAATTAGAGAAAACTATTATGAGTGTTTTTTTAGCCAAAAAACCGCGAAAATCATAAAAAAGATTAAAAATAAAAGAATTTTTTTTATTAAATTTTACCCATAAATACGCCCATAACTCAGTTATTTTTGAAGATACAGACAAATATGTATAGAGTTTTAGAATCACTATGGCACAATAAAAAAAAAAAAAATAACAGAAAAAAACTATAAACAGTTATACCACCAATGTACAAGTAAGTTACCACTCATATAACAATCGCTGTTTCTGAAAAATGACTATGAATGTTAAACTGAATTTTCTATTGAAGGTTTTCCTTACCGCCTTGAGGTGTAGGTGTAATATGTCTGGGTTTGGGAAATCCGATTTCTTAATTAGTTTCTAAAGCCTATATATTGGGTTGTAAAATGCTTTCTTAGCGTTTTTCAGTAATGATTTCTGTAAAAACTTCAGATTGTTGTAAATGTTATTAATCAATTATATTCTGCAGTTGAAGACCTGATCGCTTTGCGCCTTCCTAGTGAAGATCTCTCGAAACGAGCAAACCACTTACGGACGATGGTTTTCCTAAAACATCATTGATACATCATCCATACACACTACAAAATTTGCTAACTGTTTTTTAGCGGATTTTTCTTTTCGGAAATAAAAAAATCATGAAATGATTTTTTTTTTCTCTTCCATTTTGGGCAAGCAAAATACCACTTAAAGATAAGGAATCTCAGTTGAAACTGATGCATAAAAGCACCTTAACTAATCCTTTTTTAGAATATATAAACATTATTGACCAATTAACATGCATTTATAAACACAAAAGAGGATAATATTGAAAAACACTATGAACATATTTTACAAACCAATAATATGCATATAATCTGAAAGAAGTTATCTTCATTATTATTATTTTTTTTTTTTTACTTAATTCTACTGTATCTAATCGGACGATGCTACAGTGGAAGGCCTGAATTTGCCTATTTAATTAGGATAGGGATCTTCAACGAGTACCTGACATGGCACAGGCTCGGACCACTTTTTTACGTTGTCTCCAAAGGACGGCATAACCAATGATCTGTTATACTCGTTAAAAAATTCTAGTGGCACCTGAGGATTTGAACCTTGGGCATAGAAGGCTGTCATGCTATCTACTGTGCTATGATTGATCCCTAAAGAAGTTAGGAATTTTCACTTGATTATAATTTCCGTTTAATGTTAAACTCATGATGGTTAAGAAAGAAAACTGAATAGTAAGAAACCTCTTGAGTAGCTAAAACCTAGCCTATATCCTCTAAGTGACTCCTACCCTCTACCCTCTAAGCCGATCGCTCCCTCTACATCCTAGCTGATCGCTCCCTGGATAAACAATACCTTTGAGATGGAATAGCAACCGATCGCACAGCCCATTCACCGCCTACACACTTCCAGTATTTGAATTTCAAATAGGTAGGCTCTTTGACTTTTCGGTCGAGTCAACTTTAAATATCCAGTAATTGAGCTATTTCCAGCCTGTTTGCTATGACATCACCTTTAATCTAACCAATGTTATCATAGGAAGTTTAGTTTCTTTTACTTCCTGGATACCTGTGTTACTAATCGTTCATAGTCTATTATAAAAAAAAAAAAAAAAAAAAAAAAAAAAAATCAAATTCAGGTAGTCATAGGGACTGCCAATAGAAGTAAAAACTTTTTTTAAATTTTCGGTTTGCACTGGAATTTAGTTAGAAAAAAGAGTACGGTTGTAAAAGTATATTATGTTGGCAATGCATGTTTTTTACTTTCAATAACCTATATATGGAATATATAGTAAGATGGAAAAGTATTGCGATCGTGAAAATTTCGTACTTCTTTTTTCAATGGAAATAAACATTTTAGAGCCCCTGAATCTAAATAACCAAGTCCAGAAAAATGATCTGTGTCTGTGTGTCCGTGTGTCTCTGGCAAGTCTAGCAAAAAAACGAAAAGTCGTACGGAACTGAAATTTCACATTTAATACAACTATTTTGCACCTTTTTATGATTTTCTCAAATACGGCTCTAACGATTTCGATTAAAGTAACTTTATCGATGTAAAATTTAATGGGCTTTGATATAATTAAGGTTTCATTATCATTGAAATAGTCTGACTGGGCTTAAATGCCGATATTTTAAATTGTCTTTCTCTAAAGTACCTTTAATTTTGTTTTCAATGAACAAAAATTTTACTTAACTATGGACATTTAAGAAAATAAATAATATGTGCCAAATGCCATTATAAAAGCAAAACAATGAATTTTTTCTCATACTTATGATCATACTGGCTAAAATATATAATAGTAAAAATAATGATATTTTGAGTGTATATTACACTTAAAAAATATATTTCTATCTTGTTGGTATTCTTAACGTAAGCAGTTCCATTAAAAAAATATCATGAGCTAAAAGCAATGATTTAAGCAAATCCATGATTTTTAAAAGGAATTATGATGATACTATTGTATCTATCATATTTAATAATAAAAATCATGGGATTTCCATAGCTTAATGTTTTTTTTTAAATATTGTACATAATTCCATGAATATGAATTTGAAATGAACAAATATGAACCGAAAACAAAAAGTTAAAAAAAAGAATAATTCATTTTTTTTAGTATTTTATCATTTTTACTATCATATATGGTAGCTAGTACCATCATAATTCCTTTTAAAAATCATGGTTTAGCTTAAATCATTGCTTTTGGCTCATTATATTTTATTAATGGAGAATCGTGGTTTACTTTAAACACTTAAATCCAGCACCAATCCGTACAACCCTGACGACTTTTGAGGCGCTCGTCTAGAGATGATAAGAATTAACAATTCGGAAAATAAGATATTTGCTTGTTGAAATAGCCTTTTCTTTAAGATGGCATATAATAATTATGTCAAAATATTTATTGTAAATAAATAATCTAATAAATAAAAATCTGGTGTTACAGTATTTGTGGTCGTACTCCTCTGAAACAGCTCAAACGATTTTTAGGAAATTTTATATATACATTTAGTTGTATGTACAATTAGTAGTAGATGTGAAAATATGCTCTAAATTATATTTCGTACCACTAGGTGATTGTGGTTTCACTATGCAGAATTTTTTTTTTTTATTACGAAAATGTATTTTTTATTTTATTGTTTTATTTAGCATAAAAAATACTTGTAACACAAAATGTTCACTCTCCTTCCTCCCACCCTTGCATTTTTGTAATCACGATTATAGTATATTTGTATGAACAATATGCAAATAATATAACTGTTGTTCATATTAGAAAAATCTAGTGCGAGGGCAACACCTGAATTTCTCTCACATGGGCTGTTAAAATTAATTTAAACACTATTAAAAAGTTTAAAGTTAATTTAAATAAAACGTTTATTCAATTTCTTTGGAATAATATGCTTTATATTAAGTAAGGATTATAACAATATAAAATTATTGTTTATAATAGACTAATAATAAGTTTAAGCTCATTCGTCACCTTTTACGAATTTGTATATAAGATAATATTTTAATATAAAGTCTACATAATATCGATAATATGTTTATTTTTGTTTGTTTTTTTTCTTTATTTAGTAACCAAATTCTTTCAACTTTTATGTTTAGCTTCTATTTATCAATCCTAATAAGATGATATGATTAATTTTTTTTAATTGACAAAATTGAATGTACATTAGAGAAAGATAATTTAAAATATCGGTATTTAAGTCCTGTTAGACTATTTCAATCGGAATGAAACCTACATGATATTAAAGCGTATTAAATTTTTGTGTCGTTTTTGATAAAATTGTGGTTCAAAATAATTAGTATTTATGACAGCTAGTATTTATATAGGTTTCATTTTTTAAACATATATCCATGTGTTATTCTTTACATTTTTACAGCTAATATATATATATATATATATATATATATATATATATATATATATATATATATATATATTTTTTTTTTTTTTTTTTTTTTTTTAATTAGCATCGATTTATCGTGTAATGCGATTTCTACGATGGTGACTGTGCGTGATAGGAAAAAGTACTTATTTCCCCCTTTAGACCTAATCTACATGCACTATGACCTCTTGCTAAAATATATTTCGAGATGGATGACAGGCAGTTCTCTGAAAATAATTATCAATGGAAGGATCTGTCCTTCTGGACTACTAGCGTGACTGAACCATCTTCCTTGTCAATGCTTACTTCTTCAACATTCCCACAAATATTACTAATTTTTTTTGTGGCTAAATTGTGCTGAAGTAATTGTTGAGAACGGTGGGCATTGAATTGAAGCCGGCGAATTGGTTGTGGGAACAGGAATAGTCATGTAGACTAACATCATTTTAAAACTAGGAGCGATTCGTTAGGAGGGGAGAGTAGGATTAAAAGTATTATAGGAATAATACAATAATAATAGTAATAATAAAAGTGTTTATTCATACATGTATTTTGTATTTTAACACTAGTAGGATTTTATTTGTGATGATCGCCTCGGATTCGCAGAGAATTTAGTTTGAATCCATACCAGAAAGTTAATAATGAGACAACTAAGAGGGTACTAAACATTTTTATATCTTCTTCCTTCCATACATCAGATACTTTTTGGGGAGATTCAATTTTCAATAATTTTTTTTTTTTTAATATTTGATGTGATATTATTCATGTTCACAATCTTCTTCTATCTTATATTGAAGAATGGATATCCATATTATTAAATTTCTTATTAAACCGGATGTTTAATATTTATAAAAACTTATTTTTTCTAAAGAAATTAGGAAGAATGTATAACAGTAATTCATTATCAACAACAACAACAATTTTTATTGAGTAAAATTACAATCTGTCCCAATTTGGACATCAATAGTAGTGGTGAAAGATATCACACATACTACATTCATACAATATTTACACGGCATAAAATTACAATAAAATATATATACAATAATGAATCAATACAATAAAGTCAAGAAATCACTCATAGCTATATACACATACACACACTCATACATACATCACATTGAGTGGAGAATCTAGCCAGTGCTAGAACTTCAATATATACAGATTTACAAAAGGTCGTGGGGCCTATGCCGTTTCAACCTTCAAGGTTGGTTGTATGGATGATTGGAGCTGGATAGTGATTTAGCTAGAGGATTAGGATGATGAATACGGTACTGGTGGAATTTGGAAAATTCGGATGGAATTAGGTCTGAAATAAATGGAACATTAAAGTCGTGGTGCAAGGTATAGTTGGAGACATAATAAGGAGCATTTAATATTGTTCTGAGGACATTGGATTGAAAGGATTGAATCCGTTTGATGTTAGAACGTTTAGCTGTCCCCCACAGTTCAAGTCCGTAGGTTCAGATAAGCTTCAGTATTGTCTTGTAGATTAATAATTTGTTGCCAACTGTAAGTTCAGATTTTCTGTTGAGTAGTCGGTATAACTGTCCGAATCGTCTGTTGAGTTCTTGTCTTTTAAGTCTTTAAGGGTTCCATGTCAATCTTTTTTCTAATAGTAAGCCAAGATACCGGACTGTATCTCAGGGAGGAATCGGTAAATTCATTATCAGATGATTTTAATTGGCTTTGTTTCAGTTCCTTTATTTTTTTAAGAGAAAAACCGCTTGAATTCGTTAACTTTCCATCTTCATCTGTTGCAATATAATTAACATTTTAAATATTATTTT
The DNA here is from genome assembly GCA_023052935.1 of Piezodorus guildinii. Lineage (NCBI taxonomy): Eukaryota > Metazoa > Arthropoda > Insecta > Hemiptera > Pentatomidae > Piezodorus > Piezodorus guildinii. Next base: position 177,290,500 of record CM041292.1, on the reverse strand, counting down.
TTTAAGAAAATATTTTTTCTTATCATAAAGTGACGTTAAATAAATTGAGAAACAAACAATTTAATTTTTCAGGAAATCGCAAACCATTGTTAATGTTTGAATTGTCTATTATTTTTATTGAAACATACTTTTTAGTAGTTACTGTTGTTATTTTGTGATCAAATATTGTTTTTTTACATATTTAGTTTTTTCTTGTAGAGATTGAATATACATTTAATGATTATTATTTGCAAGCATTGATGGACTCAAGATTGTATGCCTTAAAACCCTTAGTCATAGTACCATAAAGTGACATTAAATTCATAAACAAACAATCCTTGAAGTATGGATAATTTTCACTCAATTACTTCTTTTTAAAATTTTAATATTTTATTCGAGCAAATTGTCTATATTTTCTAATAGCTCATAATGGCATTCTAATATTACTTCATTTCACGTTACATTTTCAGAATCAGTTTAGAGTGGCTATTTCATGATGATGTGGTGTGTTTCTAAATTATTTTCTCAGCAGATCGGACACAATAACGTCCCACCTTAAAGTTTTATAAGCTGTAAAAATATTACAATATGATATAATATCCTAATTTAGAATATATATGAGATGACGTAATATGTTTTATAGCGACCACTACGGTCAACGACTGCCCTCACCTCATCCTCTGATGTCACCCACCGATATAACACCTTTCTGTTCGACCTTCTCTTCATCTTCACGGTCCACCTTTGATATATATATATATATTGTTCATCGTTTTCTACAGGTCTTGAAGTTCAGTCAATAAGTAAGCAATTTTTGTTTAGGCTACGTTTCTAGAATTTATTGTTCTCATAATCATTCCCAAACAATGGAAAAAAATAAATAAAAGCAGCATATCATTACACAATGGTTTATTATTTCCAAATAACAATATTATGGGATAACTGTTTACAAAGCTGTAGATAGGCAATTAAGTAATATGAAAAGCAATAAATATTTAAAGGAAAATGGCATATCACCACAGCTATTTTCAAAGCGAAAAAAATTTGTATTCGTTATTCGCGTTCTACGCGTCTTGAAACGTAAGCTCTACAATTTTGAAGGGGGTAATTCTTTCCTTTTTTTTTTTTTTTTTTTTTTTTTCGGATACAAAGTTTCATTATTGAAAATATGAAACCAAAAGCACCTATACTAGACAGTGTTACAATTTTCTTTTATTTCGATTTTCATTTAAACGATTTAAATAAAATTTCCTGATTCCAGAACACCTTTGCCTCACATTTTTATTTTTTTCGTTTCTTCTTCTCTTAGTTCACCGCGTTATCTTGATCTGAAATGTATTTTCGATTTTCCTCTATCTTTAATAAACACCGATTTTTGGTGGAGTTAAATAATTATAATTTGTGATTATTTTATATATTTTTTTTTGTATCGCAGTTTACTGATTCTGAAAATTTCTACATATTTTTCTCCACCTCCAAGAATAACGGAGCTATGGGCATATTAATGGATGAAAATTCAATTTTTTTTATAATTATTCCCGGTTTTTTTGTTAAAAGAAACTTATAAACAATTTCTCTATCTTTAAAAATAACTGAGTTGTGGGCGTACATATGATCAAGATTTCAGTTGTTTGCCTTTTTTCTTTTTCCTTTATGTTTTTTGGTTTATCACGCTTTACTGACTCTAAAACTCTATACACATTTTTCTCTATCTTTAATAATAACCGATTTTTCTTGGAGTTAAATAATTATAATTTGTGATTATTTTATATTTTTTTTAGTATCGCAATTTACTGATTCTAAAAATCTCTACATATTTTTCTCCATCTCCAAAAATAACGAAGCTATGGGCATTTTAATGGATGAAAATTCATTTTTTTTAATAATTATTCCCGGTTTTTTTTGTTAAAAGAAACTTATTAACAATTTCTCTATCTTTAAAAATAACTAAATTGTGGGCGTACGTGTCAAGATTTCAGTTGTTTGCCTTTTTTTATATTTTATTTATGTTTTTTTGTTTATCACGCTTTACCGACTCTAAAACTCAATACAAATTTTTCTCTATCTTCAAAAATAACTGAGTTATGGGCGTATTTATGAATAAAATTACAATTTTTTTTAATTATTCGCTTTTTTTGGTTAGTAAATTTCTTCTCTATCTTTAAACGAAATACCGCGGACGGCGGACAAACGGATTTTTTTTTATTCGTTATTCAGATTCTACGTATCTTGAAACGTAAGCCCTCAAATTTTGAGGGGGGGGGGAGAGGTATTTTACTTTATGTCGATTACAAAGGTTCATTTCTGAAAATAATAAACCAAAAAGAATATTAAAATTTGCATGCAATAATTAATATGTGATATTATTGTTTAAGATTCAGAAAACATTTTTTAATAAATTTAATAATGTATTGAACTCACAACTAATAGATATACAGTAGTTAAATAGACATCCCAATTAATATTTTACCTTTATAAATACATGAAAAATAAATTATTACTTTACTTTGGTGTAAATTACTTTTGTGCTGTTCTCATTGTGTGGTTTGTTTTTGGGACATTGGTATCTGCTGCAGTTGTTAGCAAATAACTTCATCTGGATAACAATTTCCTAAAAGAAGGATTCTTTGTTTCCGCGATCTCCTTCTAAACCATTTTGCTACGGTTTTCACTATCTTTTAGGACATTCTAAAGATTTATAAATAAAATATATTGCTATAAAGTTAATTGCAATGAAATCAAAAAAATAAATAAATAACCATATCATCTTATTAGGGATATTTAAGAAATAACTGGTAAAGAAATAGGACTCGAATTAAATACCGATAAGACGAAATATCCGATCAGTAGCAAAAACGGTGGCGATCTTGTTGATGTTGATATATCAGAGGGTACTTTTGAACACGTAGAGAAATTCAAGTATTGTATTTAGGTTCAATGTTATCAAGAAAAAATGAAATCCAGGAAGAAATAAAGTCCCTGTTAAAGGTGGGAAATGCGTGTTATTATTCAGTTGCTAAATTACTTAGCTCGCGGCCTATGTCTAAAAACTTATAAAGGTTAGAATTTATAAAACTATTATTCTTCCGACGGTTCTTTACGGATGTGAAACGTGGCCGCTTACTTTAAAGGATGAACAACGGGTTAAGGTTTTCGAAAATAAGGTACTGCGTAAAATATTTGGCCCGAAGAGAGATGAGGCTACCGGGGTGTTTAGAAGCTTGCACAACGCGGAATTGCGCAGCTTGTACCCTGTGAATATAATTGAGTTGATAGCATCGCGGAGACTCAAATGGGCGAGTAAAGTTGTTGGGCTCGGTGAGGAACGGACTGTGAACACAAAAATAATAATTTAGATGTATCATAAGTTGTTGAAAAGCTAAAAATTTTAGTAATAAGTTATATATATTACTTTTTAGTTTTATATATATATATATATAGCATTTCCAAGTCAAATTCAACCTTTTCCAAGTCAAATTCAATCTTTTCCAAGTCAAATTCAACCTTTTCCAAGTCAAATTCAACCTTTTCCAAGTCAAATTCAACCTTTTCCAAGTCAAATTCAATCTTTTCCAAGTCAAATTCAACCTTTTCCAAGTCAAATTCAACCTTTTCCAAGTCAAATTCAACCTTTTCCAAGTCAAATTCAAACTTTTCCAAGTCAAATTCAACCTTTTCCAAGTCAAATTCAACCTTTTCCAAGTCAAATTCAACCTTTTCCATTTCAAATTCAACCTTTTTCGATTTCAATAAAATAATAAAAATAAAATTAACATGATTTTATGTTTTAATGGTTATTTTAATTACACCTTGTGTTTTTAACCCTTGTGGCTTGTTAAATGTTCCCAGGGGCTATGTTCTACATATAATTAGTCACGAATATAATAATAAGTATAACCGATACTTTAATTTATAGACATTTGCGATACAAGGTCTGTAGTCGGATTAGCGGATTCGTTTTATTTTAGTTTTATAATCGCTGGCGAAAATATTATCAATAGAGGTTTATTTTAACTTTTTCGTATTTATTGGACAGTAGGCTCAGCAGATGCGTTCCCAAAGGTTCGTTACCGATTATACTATTAATTTTAATAGCGCTCGCTCAAATATGGGTTTATTATAACTTTTTCGTATTTATTGGATACAAGGCTCAGTAGCTGCGTTCCCAAAGGTTCGTTACCGATTATACTATTAATTTTAATTGCGCTCGCTCAAATATGGGTTTATTATAACTTTTTCGTATTTATTGGATACAAGGCTCAGTAGCTGCGTTCCCAAAGGTTCGTTACCGACTACACTATTAATTTCAATAGCGCTCGATCAAATATGTGTTTATTATAACTTTTTCGTATTTATTGGAAACCAGGCTCGGTAGCTGCGTTTCCAAAGGTTCGTTACCGACTACACTATTAATTTTAATCGCGCTCGCTCAAATATGGTTTTATTATAACTTTTTCGTATTTATTGGATACAAGGCTCGGTAGCTGCGTTCCTAAAGGTTCGTTACCGATTACACTATTAATTTTAATCGCACTCCCTCAAATATGGGTTTATTATAACTTTTTCGTATTTATTGGATACTAGGCTCAGTTGCTGCGTTACAGGGGGTTCTTTTCCGACCATTCAATTAATTATTCGTACGCTCGCTCAAATATGGGTTTATTATAACTTTTTCGTATTTATTCGCTATTAGGCTCAGTTGATGCGTTGCGGGGGTTGCCATCCCAATTATTCACTTTATTTTAAGTGCTCTCGCTCAAGAAGAGGTTTATTTTAACTTGTTCGTATTTACTGCATACTAGGCTCAGTCGCTGCGTAACCAAGGACTCGTTACAGATTATACTATTAATTTTAATTGCGCTAACTCAAGTAGAGGTTTATCAAATAAGAATGTACTTATAAAATCGTTCTGTTTAGCTGATTTTTATCTAACACCAAAATATTAAACAAAAAGAAAACTTACTATCCTGAAAAAAAGGATAAGCGGTAACCCAATACATGAAAAGTTACAAAAAACACGAAATAAACATACATTAGACCAACTGACTAAAAAAATATTAACAAATTCACTAACAAAACTCCCGAAACACAAATACAGAAATTAGCATAGAAAAGAAACACGAATTTATAATAAACCCATAATTGAGCGATCGCGATAACAATTAATAGTGTAATCGGTAACGAACCTTTGGAAACGCAGCTACTGAGCCTATTATCCAATAAATACGAAAAAGTTATAATAAACCAATATTTGAGTGAGCACACGAATAATTAATAGACTGGTCGGGAAAGAAACCCTCCGTAACGCAGCAACTGAGCCTAGTATCCAATAAATACGAAAAAGTTATAATAAACCCATATTTGAGCGAGCGCGATTAAAATTAATAGTGTAGTCGGTAACGAACCTTTGGGAACGCAGCTACTGAGCCTGGTATCCAATAAATACGAAAATGTTATAATAAACCCATATTTGAGCGAGCGCGATTAAAATTAATAGTGTAGTCGGTAACGAACCTTTGGGAACGCAGCTACTGAGCCTAGTATCCAATAAATACGAAAAAGTTATAATAAACCCATATTTGAGGGAGTGCGATTAAAATTAATAGTGTAATCGGTAACGAACCTTTGGGAACGCAGCTACTGAGCCTGGTATCCAATAAATACGAAAATGTTATAATAAACCCATATTTGAGGGAGTGCGATTAAAATTAATAGTGTAATCGGTAACGAACCTTTGGGAACGCAGCTACTGAGCCTGGTATCCAATAAATACGAAAATGTTATAATAAACCCATATTTGAGCGAGCGCGATTAAAATTAATAGTGTAGTCGGTAACGAACCTTTGGGAACGCAGCTACTGAGCCTAGTATCCAATAAATACGAAAAAGTTATAATTAACCCATATTTGAGCGAGCGCGATTAAAATTAATAGTGTAGTCGGTAACGAACCTTTGGGAACGCAGCTACTGAGCCTAGTATCCAATAAATACGAAAAAGTTATAATAAACCCATATTTGAGGGAGTGCGATTAAAATTAATAGTGTAATCGGTAACGAACCTTTAGGAACGCAGCTACTGAGCCTTGTATCCAATAAATACGAAAAAGTTATAATAAACCCATATTTGAGCGAGCGCTATTGAAATTAATAGTGTAGTCGGTAACGAACTTTGGAAACGCATCTGCTGAGCCTACTATCCAATAAATACGAAAAAGTTATAATAAAACCATATTTGAGCGAGCGCGATTAAAATTAATAGTGTAGTCTGTAACGAACCTTTGTGAACGAAGCTACTGAGCCTTGTATCCAATAAATACGAAAAAGTTATAATAAACCCATATTTGAGCGAGCGCAATTAAAATTAATAGTATAATCGGTAACGAACCTTTGGGAACGCAGCTACTGAGCCTTGTATCCAATAAATACGAAAAAGTTATAATAAACCCATATTTGAGCGAGCGCGATTAAAATTAATAGTATAATCGGTAACGAACCTTTGGGAACGCAGCTACTGAGCCTTGTATCCAATAAATATGAAAAAGTTATAATAAACCCATATTTGAGCGAGCGCGATTAAAATTAATAGTATAATCGGTAACGAACCTTTGGGAACGCATCTGCTTAGCCTACTATCCAATAAATACGAAAAAGTTAAAATAAACCTCTATTGATAATATTTTCGCCAGCGATTATAAAACTAAAATAAAACGAATCCCGCTAATCCGACTACCAGACCTTGTATCGCAAATGTCTTAAAATTAAAGTATCGGTTATACTTATTATTATATTCGTGACTAATTATATGTAGAACATAGCCCCTGGGAACATTTAACAAGCCACAAGGGTTAAAAACACAAGGTGTAATTAAAATAACCATTAAAACATAAAATCATGTTAATTTTATTTTTATTATTTTATTGAAATCGAAAAAGGTTGAATTTGAAATGGAAAAGGTTGAATTTGACTTGGAAAAGGTTGAATTTGACTTGGAAAAGGTTGAATTTGACTTGGAAAAGTTTGAATTTGACTTGGAAAAGGTTGAATTTGACTTGGAAAAGGTTGAATTTGACTTGGAAAAGGTTGAATTTGACTTGGAAAAGGTTGAATTTGACTTGGAAATGCTATATATATATATATATATATATATATATATATATATATATATATATATATATATATTTATATATATATATCATATACCAAGTTGTGAAAGGTAGTAGAGAGTGATAAAAAGCTGATAAAACTAACTTATTTTATTTTTATTCCATAGTACGGATTTTATGATCCAAATTTTCATGGCTAAAATCTTTATATATAGCTTCTATCTCATTTATCTACGCAGAAAAATACTTGAAATCTCTGCAATGTGGGAAATGCCAATCCTTTACGATTAATAGTGTACTCTATGAGGTGTTGTATTCTCATTTATTTTGATATCCTATTTAGTTTAATACTTTGTATTGATATCATATTTGGAAATAATAAACTCTCGTGTATAATTTCGCAACGCTCTATACAATACCGTGAACACAGCCATATAAATAGCGTGAGTCGATAAAGTTCATACAAACCTTTGGATACTGGATTGCTCAACTTGAGAACAGTTAGGTTAAGAGAAAGTACATTGGGAGTTAGTCATCGACCAGAATCGAAAAGTTTCTTCAACGTCATGGAGCTCTATTGTTTATGGTTGCCTTCTCTTTTGTAACCTCATTGACAAATCTCAAAGGAATCGGCACAATTTCTATTTATCACAAATATTAGTGTGTCCCATAAGTGTTTTCCTCGATGAATATTATGCATTTTTCGACAATTTTCGGAAAGATAGCATAAAATGGGGCTCTCTGGGTATGGAAGAATACAACTGAGAAGATAGGTTTATATGTAGTACGGTAAATCCACTTGAAACAACAAATATTATCCATTGATTTTGCATTAAATAATAAGGAAAGAAACTAATTGGACACCTTAACATGATAGATAAAATGAAAATTTTATTAATTACATATTTTGTATATCATATCGGACATCATTGGCCCTTGTTAAATTAATTTTATAGTTGTCTTACTAGTCTTTTAAGGGATCACCTGTAGCAGGGTGGCTAGCATATCAGCCTTCTATTCCTAAGGTCACGGGAGGAGTATCTATCACGGGCTATGTCTGCAACAAATAGGATGTTTAGGTCATTATGGAGGAGTTGATTTGTGACAAAATAAGAAGCATTCAGGATTTTGCGAAGGATTTTGGATTGTAAGGACTGGATGCGGGAGGAATTAGATGGTTTCGTAGAGCCCCAAAGCTCAAGAGGACAAGAGGAGTATTATTGAAGGAGACAGTAGGGCAAGATGTCATCGGTTTGCGACGAAGGGTAAAGGTGATTTTTTAGGATTTATTGGGATTTATTTTAATCCTCTTTGGCGGTAATAAAGTTAAAATATATCTGAAAAACCTTGTGCGGTTGCTATTTGTAAAAAAAAAAAAAAAAAAAATATGAAGTAGAACATTTTACAGGTAAGGTTGAAGTTGTTAATTTTGGAATACTGTAAATGTTTGTATACGATTGTGCATCATATTAGAAACTATGCACTTTTTGAATAATTCAAACCGAATTATTAACTATATGGATGAACAAAAATATGGGCCTGTGGTTTATTTTCTGACTCCCTTAAATATGTATATACATATTTATATTTTCTTGTTTTATTTTATATTTTAGAATATATTGTTTCCCTGAATTAGTGAATAATGTTTATATCATGTCCTATTAAATGTACAGATCAAATATAATTCAATAATCACTAATTTAATCCTCTCTGTGATAAGATTTACTTCTTTTTCACACAACTATTTGCACTTGTATGCTATATTATCTAATGATTATTATTATTATTATATTTAACATTTATTAATATGTATTTATAAGAAGTAGGTGTAAACATATTGAGGTATTCCATAATTTTTCATAGATGAATTTGAAAGTGCCTTAACAATTTCGGATAGAGAGAATAATGAGGCTTTTTGAGATATGGAAGCAGTTAATTGAGCAGTTACATTATTGTTTATACATAATTATTGTTTTAACAATAATTAATTTTACATGTTTGGTTTATAGTGTGAGGTTAGTGTATGTAGTTAGTGGTGTATTATGAATAGTGGAAAAAAATTAAACATTATAAAAAACATAATTGTTGTTATTGTTACTATAAAGAGAGATTCGATCGTATGGGTAAGTCATTTCATGTTTATACCTTGTTTCTAACAGAAATGGAATATAAATATATCATTAAATTGTCAAAGTATTCGTGCCCATGTCCTGGATCTTGAGGACGGTGTTTCTCGAAATTTAACGATATTGCTTTTATCTGAAACATGATTGAATAACAAAGATAACATCGATATCCCAAATTTCCATTGTATAGCTAAATTTAAGCGACCTCAGTACCGAGCTGCATGAATAGCCATGTACAAAAGTTATACAGACAAGAGAAACATTATAACTTCACAGATGGATGTAGCATTTAGCAATTCTGAGTCATACAGTTTTAATGAACCATCTATTGAAGGCATTTTTGTAGCAAATTGTGAAGCAGAAAATGGACTACCCATGATAATTGTTCTCATTTACATCTCTACCTAATCAAAGTCTCTTCTAGAGATCACTTGTAGCTGGATGGTTAACATAACAGTCTCCTTTGCCAAAGGTCCCGGGTTAAAACCCGCAGGTGGTCCTAGGATTTATTAATAGGAGTAAAAAATCCTTAGTTATGCCATCCTTCGGAGGGGACGTTAAAATGTGGTCCCGAGCCTGTGCGATGTCAGGTACTCGTTAAACATCCCTATCCTAATGAAACCGGAACAGGCAAAATTTAATACTCCCACTGTAGCATCATCCGATTAGCCATTGTAACATAAAGTGACGTTAAATAAATAAACAAACAAAAACTAATCAAACTGTAAAGAAAATAATTTAATTCATCCATGAAAATTAACTTTAAATAAAAAAATAAAATAAAATAAATATATATATATATATATATATATATATATATATATATACATATATGCAGATTGTTTTATTTAGTTTATTGTTTAAGAAAAAAAACGAAGTAACTTGAAAACTTTTTTTTTTTAGTAATGTTTTCTTATTAGGTTAAATTGTTTTATTTTTACAAATAATCAACCAATACTTCCTAAAACTGTAAACAAATAAATTTCTGATTATTAACCATAACCTCCTAGCGCGAGCGCCTGACTATTAAGCCTTAATATGCTAATGATGAGAACTACAAGCCGGTTCCTCGGAAGATACGTTCATGCCTGGTATCAATTAGAGAAGATATATATTCAGGAGGCATTGGCTTTTTGTAAGACATTATACGACAGGGATCATGTTGGCATTGTTAACATCATGCCTCCTAGATCTCACCGACGTTTATCATTGTATCGAAAAAATTTAGGTTTCCCACTAACTGAATGGTCCATATTGGCATACAATGACGTTAAATGAATAAACAAGCAATATATCTTTCAAAACAACTTTATTATTCATAAAGATACATGTTAAAGTATTTTGGAATGATACACTGATTTAAAAAAAAAAAAAAAAATTAAACCTTTCGTCAAGCCTAGGAAAATACAAGATAGCACCGATACGATTAAATAATAAGTTAAATGTGCAATAATAAGATAATAACGATAACACATAAAAACAAAAAATAATGTAAAAAGATAATGTTGGTATGGAAAAATAAAAAGGTTGTAGAGGAATAAGTAAAAGTTATGGAAATTAGGTACATGTAGTGAATAGGTGAAAATATATACGTGAAATTAATAAATTTAATATTTTATTTAAATTAAAACAATTCTCAGTCATGGCCGACAGTGAAATACTGAATTCATATCGCTCTATCATTGTAACTCTATATTTATTGTGAATCGTTATGAACAGTTTTCAGTCTTTGTAAAAGGTGATATTAAGAACATTTGGACATGATAACGATGTCGAACACTGAGGTGAGTGTGTTTTAATTTATAACTAGCTCAATTACGAGGTGGTACTGAGTTAAGGCTGCCACGAGGCACTTAATCCTCTGGCTCTTATCACCAACTTCACGGCCAGCCTGGCAACCTACCTGCTTCCAGCCGTCTTCAGTTCGTATAGAGACTATAGAAGTTCTTTTTTTTTTTCTCTTTTTTCCTTTTATAATTTTTTTTTTCTTCCTAAAATGTTCTTTTTATTTTATTGTATATATTTATGTAAATAATTTAATTTTTAAGGATTAATTAATTTTTTTTTTAATATATAGGTCATATATATTTTTTCTTTTTTTATTTATTATTTATTTTTTTTTTTTTTTCAAATTGATATTATTTTATTACTGACTCTAATTTTTGTAATTATTAAATATGGATTTAGAGCAAACCTCAAATGACGAGACTGAGGAAGAGACACAATTTTCGGAAATAAGCGAAACCGACTCCCAATATTTAAAACGACGTACTCTAAAAAAAAGAAATCGCCATTCTGCCCCGAATTCAGCCAGCAATTCACCGAACAAGAAAAAAAACAAATCGTCAAAAACTAAAATGCCACCTCAAAATAAATCTCAACCTATCACTCGCAGCCAATCTACTGCAGCCATTACATCAGACATATCGAAACCAGGTACCTCAGCAAGCAATAACCCAACTACCACGCTAAATAAACCAAATCCGATTCAGGCGCCACAAGGTTTTACCGATCCCGAGCCACCACCCGTTTACGTATCAAAAATAGAAAATTTCTTACAATTTAGCAAAGAAATAGCGAATTTAATAGGACCAACTAATTTTCGATGTTTCTCTCGAGTCGGTGACGTAAAAATAAACACCACTTCCAAAGAAACCTATAAAACATTGATCAGCCACCTCACATTAAAAAAATATGATTTTCACTGTTACCAGTTGAAACAGGAAAAATCCTACAGAGCAGTCTTACGGGGTCTCCATTCAACAACCCCTACAAATGTTATAAAAGAAGAATTAGAAGAAATCGGTCACATTGTAAGAAATGTGTCATGTGTATTACACCCTACGGATAAATACCCTTTACCGTTATTTTTCGTGGATTTAGAGCCATCGACAAATAATTCAGACATTTTTAATATCAACCGGCTAGTTTACTCAACTGTTAAATTTGAGGAGCCGAGACAAAAAAATATCATTGTTCAATGCACCAAATGTCAAAATTTGGGGCATACAAAGAGTTACTGTCACCACCAGGCCAGGTGCGTCAAATGTGCCGGCCCACACGCCTCTAACGAATGTAGCAGACCTAGAGATGAGCCAGCAGAATGCGCTCTCTGTGGAGAAGGACACCCGGCGAGCTACAGAGGATGCTCCGTCTACAAAAGTCAGCTCAGAAACCGTACTCTACATATAGCAGTTAAACGCCCGGAAAAGAGTTACATCCAGCCTCCTGAGTTTCAATCTTCGGCTATTTTTCCTGAATTGGATAAAATACCAACTCAAGCCACCACCCAGCAACCATCCACGTCAACAGGACCACCACAGGACCTTAATCCTCAATCAGAAACAACGAGAAAACAACAACCTCAGGCGCCTCGGGTCTCCCAACCTAAGCCTCAGACCTCTCAAATCAAGCAACAGACCTCCCAATCCAAGCCTCAGGCCAGATCTTTCCAGTCTAAACCTCAGTCAATTCCTTCCCATCACTTTCCGTTGCGGGTCAAATTACCACCTCCGCATCCACCCCCAAGTTCCACACTACCTATCCGGTCAAACCCAACCCAGCCTTCAAAAACCGAATCAACTCCTCGTACACCACAGCGTATCCATCCCCCAGCAACCAATTATAACCACATCAGCTACCCACCTCAGCCTCCTGACCCTTACTCTTTTTCCAACCAACATCCTGTCGAGATCACATCCATTCTATCATCCTTCCTTTTCGAAATTCAAGAGACCATTCGACCACTGATCAACCTCCTCACAAGATTCCTGTCTGAAATTCCTCTTAATATCCCACGATGAGTTTAAAGCCCCTAGCTATCGTTTTGTGGAATGCTAATGGCCTACTGAACCACCGTGACGAACTTGACATCTTTCTACATGACAATTACATAGATATTGCACTTCTGACTGAAACTCACTTTACTCAGAGATCACATTTCTACGTACGTGACTACATTACTTACAGATCGGACCATCCAGACAATACTTCACATGCCGGCTCTTGCATTCTTGTTCATAAATCTTTACCCCATTCCCTTATTCCTTCTACTCCAACTGACGCCATTCAATCCACCTCAGTAATCATTACAACCCGTCCTTACCATTTAAAATTCTCAGCTGTATACTGTCGTCCTGGCAATGTCCTTTCATACCACCATCTTGAATCCTTATTCCGTTCCTTCGGACCGCGCTTTATTGCTGGAGGTGACTACAATGCTAAACACCAACGATGGGGTTGTCGATCCTCCAACTCCCGTGGTAATATCCTCTCTCATGTCTCAAAGTCCAACTCCTACTCTATTCTTTCTCCCACGAACCCCACTTATTGGCCTACATCTCTGAAAAAACATCCTGATATCCTAGATATATTTGTTACCTCTCAGATTTCCTCTTCCCAAGCAATCATCAAGTCCTTAGACGACCTTTCATCAGATCATAGTCCAGTTTTGCTTTTATTACATTCAAACTTTGCTCCAAGACCCTCTCCCTCTACATTGATTACAGGACGAATCAACTGGGACAGATTTCGATATGATTTGGAAAATAAATTAGACTTGAAAATTCCTCTGAAGACAACAAATGACATTGACAGAGCCATCGAAAAACTTACAACATCGATACAGACTAGTATAAAAGATAACACCTCAAACAGGACAACTATCAACTCACAGCAGACTAACTTGCCACCTCATCTTTGCATCTTATTAAGGGAAAAACGTCGAGCAAGGGTAAGGTGGCATAGGACTAGATACCCATCCGACAAAACCTATTATACGAAACTTACTAACAAATTAAAATCAGAAATTAAAAAGTTCAAAATTCAAAATTTAATTAACTTTACAGAAAATCTCACCACTACTGACAAATCACTATGGACGACCACTAAGAAGCTGCTCAAGTTCAAAGACTGCAACTATCCACTCCTTACCGAATCCCAAAGATGGACAAGAACCGACGAGGAAAAAGCCCAGCTTTTTGGTCAACACCTTCTTAAAACTTTTATCCCTCACCCTGATATCCTTAATCCCGTTCATCTTGAATGTATTGAAGCAGAACTAACTATTCCTCTCCAAATGTCCCTTCCACCTAAAGCTTTTCATCCCTCAGAAATTTCCAGTATTATTCACTATCTCCCTTCCCGCAAAGCTCCTGGGCCCGATCTAATCACATCCCAAATTTTAAAACTTCTTCCTCGAAAAGCCATCCTATTTCTTACCTATATTTATAATGCTGTACTCCGCACAACATATTTTCCCAACCCCTGGAAATCATCAATAGTCAAAATGATCCATAAACCCAAAAAGCCGCCTGAATATCCGTCCTCTTACCGCCCCATCTCTCTTTTATGTATCATGGGAAAAATCCTTGAAAAACTCCTTCTGAAACGTATATATCCTATCCTTGATTCCAATAATATTATCCCCAATCATCAGTTTGGCTTCCGAACATCCCATTCAACAATCCAGCAGTGCCATCGTGTGGTGGATGTAGTCTCCTCTGCTTTGGAGCGCGGATTGTACTGCACGGGAGCCTTTCTCGACGTAGAGCAAGCATTTGATAGAGTCTGGCATCCAGGACTGCTGTACAAACTCCGAAAATTCCTCCCTCCAACATACTTCCTTATCATCCAGTCCTACCTCACTGACAGATCCTTCAAAATAAATCACAATGGGTTCTACTCATCTCTTTTTACTCCGTCCGCTGGTGTCCCCCAAGGCAGTATCCTAGGACCCATTCTCTACACAGTATATACAGCTGATATCCCAACCAATCCTAACACTTTCCTTTCCACTTATGCTGATGACACTTGTGTGTTATCAGTCAATAACGATCCAACTGTTGCCTCTCAAACCCTTCAATCCCACATCAGAGACCTTGAGATATGGTGTCAGAATTGGAGAATTAAAATAAATTCCAACAAATCCCATCAAATAACCTTTACCCTTCGTCGTAAGCCAATGACATCCTGTCCCACAGTATCCTTTAATAATATTCCACTTGTCCCTGTTGAACAGATCCGCTACCTAGGACTGCTCCTTGACAAACGTCTCACATGGAATCCACACACAAGACTGAAACGACAGGAAACTGCTCGCCGCTTTCGATTACTTCAACACTTACTAGACAGACGCTCAAACCTTCCACTTAACTACAAAAGGCTCATCTACATGACCATCATAAGGCCTATATGGACATACGGAGTTGAGCTTTGGGGCTCTACTAAACCATCGAATTCTTCCCGTATCCAATCCTTACAATCCAAAATCCTTCGTAAAATCCTCAACGCTCCTTACTTTGTCACAAATAAAATCATCCATAAAGACCTAAATGTTCCATATGTTGCTGATTTGGCCCGAACTAGATATCAATCATTCTATGACAAACTCCATTCCCACTCCAACCCACTAGTTTCAACCCTTGCTTCCTCTTCGATTCCTGATAATCCTCCGAGGCGTCTGAAAAGAAGATGGCCTCGAGACCTTCTTGTTTAAAATAGTGACTGGAGTGCTTCCATTGGGTTGCTCCTCAACAAGTCTGTCTCATGTGATTTTTCTTTTAGCATATTTACTTGTTGTAATATAAATTACAGTTGTAAATTTCAATAAATAAATATATAAAAAAAAAAAAAAAAAACAATTCTCTTCTTGAACACTATATTGATTATCACATTATTTATATATTATCATTGATCGTTTCCAAGTCTTTTTACTCCATTTTCAAAATAGTGTTATCAAAAACTAAAAACAACAAAATAACGTCGAAAATAAGCATAAATTAAACTACAACATTTAAAAATAGCCATATAAAATTGACATCTATATCATAATCATGATTTGAAATTCTATCACTTTACATTTTATCACATACCTTCCATATCAGAGATATAAATATTGGTCATAATTATTCATTAACATTTTCTACTTGTTTTACACAGTTGACATTCAATAAAATGAATCACTATATTTTTTTATAAATACCTCTTACAACTATGGTTATATATAAATAAATTTAAATTATTTACAAGATTACGAAGTAAATTAATCAGTATTATAGTAGTTTGACAATATATATCTCCACCTCTGACTACTTATTACCAAAATTAATATTTATTTGACTGTTTGTTTGTTATTACTACTATCTTATTATTGAACTGTTAACTTATTATCATGTTTTTGTTTTTTTATTGTATCCACTTTTATCTTGTTTTTCTCTTAGCACTGATGAAGGCGCACAATGTAGACCGAAACGTCGGCACACAAATAAAGTAAAGTAAGTCTTATTGGTGGGATTTCTTGATGACCACATTTCAAACCAACTACTACATCATATCATCTCAATGACCAACAATCGATCACCTGTTGTGTGGTGGCTAGTATAACATCCTTCTATATTCAAGGTCGCGGGGTCAAACCAGGCTGATGGATTTTTAAAGGTAATAAAATGTCCTTGGTTTTGCCGTCTTTCTTGGGAACAAAGAATAATAATTAAGGTTCGTAGTAGAAACGGTGATGATTTCGGTAATATGAATATTTAAAGGTATATATCACTACTTTTAAATAAATTACTTAATAAATAACAATAATAAAGTAATACAAGTGAAAAAATCAATAAGTACACTGTTTAGAGGTACTTTATTTAAGATTAAGCTTTTATTGCCTTAATATTAGGGAATTCACGGATATCCATCTTTCTGTTTAAATCAGTATTAAATAGTAATACATGGGATCACCTGTGGTGTACTGGCTTACATAACACCCTTCAATGCCTATGATCGTTGGTTCAAACCTGGCATAGGGCTCTATTTTTTTTTTAAAGAGCAAAAAGTCCTTCGTTATGCCTACCCTCAGAGGACACGTAAAATATATAATAGTATCATAGTAATTGTAGTATAATAGTTAAATAGTAGTTGCTAGCAAACAGTCTTCTACGCCCAACTTCACAGGTTCAAACTCGGCAGATAGCTCTTGGATTTTTTTAAAGGGGGTAAAAAATGTTTGGTGATGTCCTTGCGACGGCAGGTACTTGTTAAATCCTAATTAAACTGGATAGGCAAAAGTTATTTCTCCTACTGTAGCATCGTCCGACTAGCCATAGTAGCATAAAAGTGTCGTTAAATGAATTAAAAAACAAGCAAAAAACTACATCAATATAAATATATATATTCTATTCTACAAAATAAACATATCTAATATTGCGGACATGTGTATATTGGTTTTATAGGTAGGTGTGGAAGATTTTTAAAGGTTACTAGATATATATATTTTGGAGACTTCGGCCAAAGAGAAGATCTCTTCATCATGTTAGAGACTATTCTTACATCTTTACAAGAACCCGACCATCCTGGACATCACCTGAGCCGGTGCGTGTCATTCCTGGCCATGACCTCACCCCCGAAGAGAGAGGCTCCGCGACGTAGAGGGTATCCGGGATACACCTGCTGTCATGAGATCAGCACCGGCAATAGTACGGAGGGGTCCTCTAGGTGGAGGAGTGGGGCCTAAGGTAGGGTTCAGGGGCAGGGAATGGGAAACGGCGGGAGCAGTCGGGGAGACCCGAAGTGTCCCGATCTTTCCTCTGTCAAGTAAATAGGGATCAACTTTGTTTTCTCTATAAACAGCGAGTGTCAAAAGTATTCGGAATTCGTATTTCTTTTCATTTAATAAAAATATTTCACAACCATGAATTCATATAATTCTTTTTCACTCATCTATATTTATAAAATAAAGTCCAATTTCACTCGATTTTCTGGTCTTCGCAGTTTCTCAAAAATGATTATGGTTGTGATGTTGAAATTTCTCCTGGAAATCTTACCGACTAGGTGTGCAATAAGGCTGGGTTTGGTTAAATTCGCTCTCTATGTTATTTAAAAAACATTTTTCTAAAACGTAAAAAAATTTAATTTTTCGAATAACTCTAAACTATACACATCCTCAAAAACTATAAGTATTCATTTGAATGACAATCAAATTTTTAACTATCTAGAAGCAAAATTGTCTTTCTGAACAGTAATAGCATAGATACTAAAATACTTATAACAAATATATTTAGGTATATTTCGTTTCATAGGTATGTTTCGTGTGTAGGTTTCTACCAAATTCATATGTTTCATTGTTGTTGGTTTTTAAAATGATCAATAGCTTGAAAAACGTTTAAGTTTTGAAAAGATAATAAAACTTAGTTCTGAATTCTAAAAAAATGGAAGCTTATTCAGGTGGAAGGGTACACCCCCGAGTGGAAACAATACGCATTTATGTTACATAGAAGTTCCCATGGTATAGAATGATAATGTTTCAAAGCAAAAATGTCAGTATTACATGTGTCATAATCACGGGTATGCCTACTTGCTACTGGCATGTTATTGTAGATTAAACTGAATAAAATTAATATCTGACAATCAACAATAATCATTTATTTGTCATACAAAGACATAATTAAAAGTTTAACTCTCTACTATCTCAGGTATATTTATATTGTATAACCTCATCTAACACAGTTATTATAAACACCTTTCTTAATTCGCAGCGATTTAAAAGAAAATGAAATAGTCGCGTGCAAAGCCGTGAGGTACAGCTAGTAAATCTATAATAGAGACTCCCATAAACGAAAATCACTGACCAGATGGCCGAATAGTTTATGTTCTAAACAATTATTCCTCCTCATGTAACATATAGAAAACCTTGGAAAGATCTTTTTTTTAAATAAGGCTCTAAAATATAAACGCAACGATAGATAAACGGCTTCGAATATTTTTTTTAAGAGAATTAGTAAAAACGTTAAAAAATATATGAGAATAAGGGGATGGCTGAGTAAGGTGTAGAAAATATAATAATATATTGTAATAGCAAAAAAGTGAGCGTCCGAGAAATATTAATGTTAAAACTGAAAGACTGAATTCTGATACACAATAAGTGTTTCAACAGTTGCACCGTGTTCTAAAAAAATATAACAAAAAGAAAAACATGGCACAAGAAGTTCGGAAAACGTCTCTCAGCAGGCAAGGCAGTAGGAGAATATTTGTAAAAACAATTCAAAGAGAAGGTTAATGAATTAAAATGTTGACAGATGACTTCCTTACTAAAATACATGGTTCCTATGAAAAAATTTTGGTTTGATGGAAACCAAATAAAGAATTTAGTATGCCATAGTAAAACACCTTGAGCGGCCAGTGATAGTAAGGGATCAGTTTATTAGTTACAAAGTAAGTAGCCTTTTAAATTGTTGGGATTGGATACGGGAAGATTTTAATGGTTTAGTAGAGCCCCAAATCTCTACTCCGTAAGTCCATCCATATAGGCCTTATGATAGTCATCTTGATGAGTCTTTTGTAGTTAAGTGGAAGATTAGAAAGTTTGTCTAGTGAGTGTTGAAGTAATCGAAAACGTCGTGCAGTTTCTTGTCGTTTCAGTCTTGTATGAGGGTTCCAAGTAAGGCGTTTGTCAAGGTGTAGTCCTAGATATCGAATCTGTTCAACCGGGACAAGAGGAGTGTTATTGATGGACACTGTAGGGCTGGATGTCATAGGTTTACGACGAAGGGTAAAGGTAATTTGGTTTGATTTGTTGCAATTTATTTGTAATTCTCCAATTCTGACACCATACCTCAAGGTCTCTGATGTGGGATTGGAGAGTTTGAGAGCCAATAGTTGGATCAGCATTGACTGATAACACACAAGTGTCATCAGCATAGGTAAAAAGGAAAGTGTTACGATGGGACGGGATATCAGCTGTTTGTTTATTAATTTAACAACACCTTATGCTCTACAGTCGGAGTGAGGAAAATCCTTGGGCTATCTGTCGGGTTGGAAACCGTGAAATTTGACATAGAAGGCTGTTATGCCAAATACCAACGGTGATTTTATTTTAAAGGTGATTACACACGAAATGGACTAATTCTCAAGGATATCTCCGGTTTTCATATTTTAAGGACTGCTTTAATTATTATTCTAAGCTAAAGTCGCCATTTTCGTTAAAAGGATTCTTAACAATTGACATCTAGTAACTAGTAAAATGGAAGGGAACCATTACTTTTTGACTGGATTCTTCTTTTAATAAAAGGAAATGAATCGAAATATTTCACTGGTATCTAGGATTTATTATTACTGTTGTTGTTTTGTAATCATATCCATTAAAAAAACCTTTCAATCCAAATTTTTAAGACTAGCAACGACCTCAACCGTATGTTTCAAACGATATCTTTCATTCACGACCTACGCTGTCCGATTACAACAAACCGCATCCGAATGACTTACAAACGATTTTACGAAAAACTGCTTGGACACATTAACAAATGTGTTCAAAACATGGCTTGAACTTAAATAACTAGACTGAAAAGGAGTTGGATGAGTTTCCTCCTGGCCTGAAATAATAGTATATTTTTGAATGTCACGAAGATGCACCACTAGGTGCTGTTTCCTCCTCATACCAAACGATACCATGTTTCCTTGTTTATAAAATCCTATTAGCTTATTGTATATATTTTAGAGATGCAAATAAAATCATTAAATAAAATAAAAAATATCCTTTAAAAAAATGTATTTATTTTTGAAGTGTAAACTTTTACGCACCTCACACAATTCTTGCAGGCTGTGTGTGAGGCTGATCGTCACTGCTCGATCGGATGAACTCGGACCGCCGAGTTTAACCGAGCGAGAAAGATAATAGTCTTCTGCATTGTGTCCCTGTGTTTATGTGTTGTGTATGTTTGTTTATGTTAGAATTCTTATTAATTGGTATTATCAATAGTCTTTAAAAGTTATTATTAATAGGTCATAATAATTATTATTTTAACAATAATTTTTTTTTTTACATTTTTGGTTTATATTGTGAGGTTAGTGTATGTAGTTAGTTGTGTATTATATAGTGAAAAAAAACATTGAGCATCATAAAAAACATAAATATTGTTATTGCTATTATAAAGAGTAATTCGATCGTTTAGGTAAGTCATTTTATGTTTATACTTTGTTTCTAAGAGAAATGGAATATAAATATATTCATTAAATTGTCGAAGTCATCGCGCACATTTCCTGGATCTTGACGACGGTGTTGCTAGAAATTCAACGATATTGTTTTTATCTGAAACATGGTTTAACTATGAAGATAACATCGATATCCCGAATTTTTATTGTATAAATAAATTTAAGCGACCTCAGTGCCGAGCTGCAGGCGTAGCCATGTATAAAAACACGACAAACATCATAACTTCACGGATGTTGCTTTTAGGAATTCTCAATCATACAGTTTTAATGAACCATCTATTCAAAAAATTTCAAAAAATACAATTTAAAGAAAAGAAAAAATATATATTTATTTATATTATAATAAATATATATATATATATCAGGAAATAACTGTAGAAACTCGACGGGTTTAGCAAAATAACACAAATAGCATGCTATAGCAAACGTGGTGAGTACCCCTATTATATCTTATTAGTGAAAACTGTTACAATCACCATACTATCAAATTCTTTTGTTGATCGATTCAAAAATACTTATTTATACTGAACACTTTTTTATTGTTCGTAAATTTTAATAAATGTTCACAGCTAATGCTTTGATTATTATTTTATTTATTTCAAAAATCATTTTTTCTCTTTGAGTTCTATACACCGGGCACTCCAACAATATGTTTTTTAGGGTCTCCCTGCCATCACATTTACTTAAATCTATTTCCGCGAACCGAGGGACATTGGGGTTTAACGCCTTAAAAGGCAAACAGACAAACTACTTACCATCTATCGTAATCATCCGTATACTATCACCGGTTTTCATAAACTTTGTTGGTTGTTAAGGTATCTTATCCAAAGTCCCACCCAAGTTTAAACCTTGGCTCCTAGACTAATAACAAAGCCCTATAAACACGACCGAGCTATGACTCGGAAGACTTCGGCCAGTTCCGACACTTCCCGGTGTTTCCCAAGCTCTGCCCCTAGGCATACCCCTCCTTCCACCGCGGCCCTAGTAAGTTGCTGGTGACTTGGCGGGCGGGTGTGCGGTGAGTGGCGGTGAGGCACCCTGACATATCTAACTCGTAGCGAGATCACTTTGATGAGACTTGTCTCGTCTGCAATCCTGTCACCTTTCAGGCTCTACAGATATAATAACAACAAAGGTATTATATAGTCTCCTTGCGATGTTTTCATTAGTATCATAGTACACTAATCTCACAGGCGGCTAGTCACAACAAACGAAAATCATATAATACAACATACCTAGCAAAGGCAACACAATATTGTCATATCTATTACTTCAGTTGGAAATATTCCATTTGCAGACTTAGTAGATCACAAATCAAAAGGAAGCTATTGCTTAAAAGATAATTATGTCTAGATTCAGAAGATGCACCAAAAATGGATTTAAATTGTTCTAGTACTTTTTTATTAATTTTTCATTTATTTAACGTCGAAATATTTCAAGGTGTTATTTATTATATATTTTATCTTCCTTTTGCTTATCGATACAAAGATAATTACACATGCATACCTAGTCTAAAGTCTTGCAAGAAAAACAATATGCTCTGTAATCCAAAATAACTACTATGCACAAAGAACTGGATATTCCAACAATACAAGAATTTATACACAACAAACGCTTTTTTTTTACAAAACGCAAATTGAATGACCATACACTCATGAACCAAATAGCTAATTATACTAACAAGGAATGGATCCTAAATGTGTCTCAGTTTTTCCAGATAAAACTAGACATTAAAATATTAGACTCTACAAAACATTAGGTACCAACGCTCATCAGGAGTCTCGTAAAAAATAGAAAACCTTGCACTAGAAGAACATATTTTATTTGAATTATTAGCTATTTGTTTTATTAGTGTATCGCTATTCAATTGTCGTTTTGCATAAAATGATAGCGTTTGTTGTTTTTAGTACGTAGTAGTTATTTTGTTGAAGGTTCTTAATTATTGTAATTTCTTAAACATTTAATTATATATTATAAATATCATATTGTAATTCTATTAATTTATTTATATGCATTTTCCTTGCAATACTGTGCCATGCAAATGCAATTGTAGCCTGTTTAACAGCTTTATATAAAATTAACTTCTTTTAGTTTATAATTTTTAATAATGAACTTTAGTAATAAACCAAAGTAGAAAAAAATATCACCCCTTCCCCTTCACAAAGAATAAAAAAAAATAATAATAATATATTGTCTGTCAACCGTACAAATTTATAAATACATATGAACTTGTTAGTGCCTTTCGATACTGAATTAAATTCCCTACAAGACATACAAATAATTATCGAAATCTATTAAGAACTAACAGAATCTATTGAAATGAGCAGTGGTGGTTGGCCATTTTCCCTCAACACATTTTTTTTTTCAAAATAGTTATTTGCGTGTTAACAACTATATAAACTGTTATGCCCTGATATAGTTATTTGGGAATAATAAACCAGTGTGTAGTAATTTGCTGAGATTTTTAATTGTCGTTGTATTGTTAGGCTAAAGTAAGAGAAAACTTATTATAAGTCGCTTCACTATATTATGTCACTTCGAAATATTTCGACTTTAAATAAAAAAAACAATTTTTTTTTTCAACAACAATTTTTTATTGAGTATTATTACAATCTGTCACAATTTGGACACAATAATAGTGGTGAAATATAACATACATACTACATTCATACAATATTTACACAGAAATAAAATATATATACAATAATGAATTAATAAAATGGTAACAATGTCTATAAATCACTCATACCTATATATACGTCATACATACATCACATTGGGTGGAGAATCTAGCCAGTGCTAAAGCACTAATATATACATATTTACGAGAGGTCGCGGGGCCACTGCCGTTTCAACCTTCTAGGTGGGTTGTATGGATGAGTGGAGCTGGTAAGTGATTGAGCTAGAGGATTAGGATGATGAATGAGGTTCTGGTGGACTTTGGAAAATTTAGATGGAAGTAGGTCTGAAATAAATGGAACATTAAGGTTGTGGTGCAAGGTATAGTTGGAGACATAATGAGGAGCATTTACTATTGTTCGGAGGACTTTGGATTGAAAGGATTAAATTCGTTCTATGTTAAAACGTTTAGCAGTCCCTCACAGTTCAAGTCCGTAGGTCCAGACAGGCTTCAGTATTTTCTTGTGTAATAATAATTTGTTTTCAACTGTAAGTTCAGATTTTCTGTTGAGTAGTCGGTATAACTGTCATGTTCTTGTCTTTTAAGTCTTGTATGTGGGTTCCATGTCAATCTTTTGTCTAATAGTAACCCATGATACCGGACTGTATCTGAACGAGGAATCAGTAATGAGTTAAAATAAACTGGCGGACAGGATTTTCGTCTAAGAGTGAATGTTACCTGTTTACATTTGGCTTCGTTTACCTTTATCCGCCAGTTATTACACCAGTGTTCGATAAGGAAAAGGTGTCTCTGCAGGTTTAAGGATGCTGTTTCAGGATTAGAACTGGATGATAGGTTGGCGGTGTCGTCTGCAAATGTTGCCAGAAAGGTATCAGGATGTGTAGGAATATCAGCAGTGTAAAGGATGTAGAGGACGGGTCCCAAGACGCTGCCTTGAGGAACATCGGCCTCAACGGGATAAAAGTTAGTAACTTCTACACCACCGCGAACTCGGAAAGAACGGTTTGAGGGATAGGGTCGGAGAATGAGGTATAGAGACTGGGGTAAATGAGTTTCAGCTTGAAGACTAATACCTGGTCAGAAGCTTGCACAATGTCCATAAACGCACCAGAACAATACTCTTTGCATTCAAGAGCTGAGGAAATATGATCTACAACTCGAAGCCCCTTTTGAACTGTGGAATGCTGAGGACGGAATCCAAATTGATGGGAAGGAAGATTTTGAGATTCTAATATGGGTAGGATACATTTAAGAAGGAGCTTTTCGAAGATTTTTGAGAGAATGAGGAGTAGACTAATAGGCCTGTAGGATGAAGTGTTGTTGGTAGGTTTGCCTGGTTTTAGAAAAAGAATGATAGTGGAATGTTTCCATGACAGAGGAAAATAGGTGGTGCGTAGGATACAGTTGTAGACGTAAGTAAGGAATATAATAGCTTTCTGTGGAAGTTGTCGGAGGATCTGGGAAGTAAGGAGATCGTGTCCAGGAGATTTACGGAGAGTCAGTTTTTGGAGAAGATATTTGACCTCAAAGGGATTAATAGCTTTAGGAGGTAGGAAAAGTAGAATTGGTGACATAAGAAAGTCTCTTACTGTTGCGGTATGATTGATGTGGGATTCCGGGATAACACAATTAATAAGAAAATACCTAGATTTATTTTAGGCTATCTTCAGAATCTAAACAAAATTATCTTTCAAGCGACACCTTCCTCTTGTTCATTGGTGTTGTACTCTCAAGGTGAGGATCCCAAATTTGTCTCACCTATTTTGATGAACTATATTTACGTAAACCTAGACATTAAACTTTTAGATTCTGCAAAATATTACGGGCCAGCGCTCTCCAGGAGTCGCGTAAAAAAATCGGAAACATTTTAATTTTTAATTTCTAAAAATTATTAATATATCTGATTCTAGGGGAGGTACATAAATCAATTTGTTGTCAAGATTAATCCAATTCAAAGGGAAATAATTAAAAAAATAATCAATTATGCTTGGCAATAACCCTAAAAATATAAATAATCTCGTCAATACAGTAATTTTAATAAGGTTTTTTTTTTTTTTTTTTTTTTTTTTTTTTTTTTTTTTTTTTAAACTTGGCTCTGATTACGATTCCTTTCTAGAAGTAAGGAATACAATTTTTAAGAACCCTTAATAACAGTACTGTTTTGACGAGATTATTTATATTTTTAGGGTTATTACCAAACGTAAAACTTATATATTTTAATGAGACATTTTTTAATTATTTCGCTTTAAAATAGCATAATTTTGACAGCAATCTTATTTTTCTACCTATTGTAGAAACAGATATAATAATTAAAATATGTTTTTCATGCACGAAATTTCTGATTTTTCTACGCAACTCCTGGAGAGTTGCCCCCTTATATTTTGCAGGTTCTAATGGTTTAATGTATATTTTTTCCTGAAACAAAATTCATGAAAATTGGTGAGACACGTTTAGGGTTCTCTCCTAATAAATACCGCGTCGATCAACAACAGGAAAGTACCGACCGTCTGGAACATAGTTTTGTTTAGATTTTAAAGATGCACCTGGGATCACCTATTGCAGGGTGGCTAGCATAACAGCCTTCTATGCTAAAGGTCTCGGGTTTAAACCCCCAGGTAGTCCTAGGATATTTTGATGGGAATAAAAATCCTTAGTTATGCCGTCCTTCCGAGGGGAAGTAAAGAGGTGGTCCTGACCTGTGCGATGTCAGGTACTCGCTAAAGATCCCTAGATAGGCAAAATTTAGGACCCACGCTGTATCATCGTCCGATTAGCCACCACACGAACGAAAATGCACCTAAAATGGATATTACTAGTATTTTCTTATTAATTGCATTTTTTTTTAACGTCGAAATATCGAAATATGAGCACTGCTAATTTAAAAACGCTATATCTCTGATATTTATTCATTTATACATAGATAATATGTATTATCTGTTGTTCATTGTACAGAAGTATTCCATAAATTGATTATAAATACTGCAAATGTATTTTAAATAAATAAGCTTTTAATAAAAAAAACAACACAAAAAGTAAAGATTTTTGAATTATTATGTAATTCTATTTATGAATTAAAAAAATTAAAATGATATATTAGAAATTAATGTAGATTTTTTCGGCATATATTGATAGATATTAATTCAGTCGAAACACTACCCGTAAAACATTATTTTTTTTTTTAATAGTCCAATTATACTAATTATAATTTGGAGATAAAATGGTAAATCTATTTTATTTTAATAGTTAATAATACTAATGAAAATATTAAACAATGTTTGTTATAACTGTGTTTATTGCTTTATAGTTATTTGTTTTATCGTATTCTAGACTATTTGTAGAATTATCAGGCACAATATATTATACATAAAATCCTTTCATGTATAAGTTTTTGTTTTACATAGATAATACGGATTAATACTCTGAATCACCTATAAATTCAATGTAGTTGTATAGAAATTTTGATAGTGTAAGTTCACTGTGATTAGATAAAAATAAAAAAGCATAACATATTTTATAAAAATTTGTAAATCTGAATGATGGAATTATATCGAAACAACCATCATTATAATTATATTGTTAAATATAAAAAATCTGGTGCTCGCAACAAACAACTTTCACTTCCTTCTTTATTAAAATGAATACAAGAACTTTTAAATACATTTAAAAATAAATAAAGGTAATTACATTTGAGTTTCGACTGAAATATGTAATTTATTAAGTAATCTATCATATTATTATCCACAACAATCAGTTAGTTTTATTGGCTTTTCATCATTCTCCATTAACCTTTAAAATTCCGTGTATTAGATCATATTTTTTCTAAAATCTTTAGCATTTCAACAGTATATTTTACACCTGTTCAAAAACACAAAAATTGCATAAAAAAATATGTTTGCATTTTTCTCTTTTAGTTGCTTATCGAATTCGCACAACTTGCATATGTATCCGTTATTTATCAATCGGATTTTCAACACTCTTCATTAACTTTTACTCTTTACAATTTTGTGTATAAGATAACATTTTTTCTGAAATCTTTAGCTTACCAACGATATATTATTAACCTATATTACTGTTCTTATTATAGGAAAACAGAAAGTTACTTTAAAAAATATGTTTGTTCTTTTCTTCTTTAGTAGGTTTTTAAATTTGTTCAATTTGTATCTTAACCTGTTTTTTATCTATGCTGATAAGATGATATGATAAAAGTTTTGGAACCTATGAAATTGAAGGTACTTTAGAAGAAGACAATTTTAAATATCGGCATTTAAGCACTTCCAAACTGTTTCAATCAGAATTAAACCTACATTATAATAAAGCCTGTTATATTTTACAATGTTATAGCGAGTTTAATTAAAATTGTTTAAGTCATTTATGAGAAAATCGTAAAAAGATGCAAAATGCACAATATAAAGTGGCTCTTCTGGTTCGTTGATTTTAATGAAAAATTTGCTGTCATATCTCAGGCTCATAGTTGGATTATATATAAAGTTTCAGTTTCGTACAACTATTTAATGGACCACACATACACAAACCTTGTCGCGCGACTGGTTTACTAAGACTGCGGGGATCTCGAAAAACATATATTTCGAGTGACTGGAATAAAAACAATTTTCACGATCGCAATACTTGCCCTTTCTATATTTTTCATGTAAATATATAAGTTAAAATAAAAATTATTTTTGGAAACAAATAAATGAATAAAAAAGCTAATATTTGTATTACGTTTGTTTGTTTATTTATTTAAACTCACTTTATGCTACTGTGGCTAACCGGACGATACTACAGGGGGAGTTATAAATTTTGCCTATCCATGTTTAATTAGGATAGGGATCTTTAACGATTACCTGACTCGGGACCAACTTTTTACGTTTTCTCCAAAGGACGGCTTACTTTTATTCCCATTAAAAAATCCTAGGGCCACATGTGGGTTCTAACCCGTGATCTTGGACATAGAAGGCTGTTATACTAGCCATAGATTAGTATCGCCTTTATTTTGCGAGGTTCGAACCCGGCTATAGTTGTAAAATTATTTATTCTGCTGTGACGTAGAGGATTCTTCCGGGGACTCACGCAGCCTCTATATCTATTCAATTCTATTATTATCTAATACTTGAGTTGCTATTCCACCGAAGGTTGAGACGGCGTTATTATTCCGACGGCATACTTTGGCGCCAAAGAGATTCGCACTTGAACGGGGATCCGATCTGGCAAAGTGTCCCGATTAAATTGGAAACTGTACAACTGACCTAAATTAAACAATTTAAATAGCACTTATTTGCCATCTTGTCAAAAACAATGCCACTCTCATAGTAAAATGCGGTGCGCGAATGACCCAACATTCACTTAACATCCTTCTCGACAAGTATTGTAAACTTTTTCTACTTTCACTCACCTATATATGAAATATACAGTGAGGAAAAGTATTGCGTAAGTAAATTTTCTAATTACATTTTTCAACGGAAATACGCGTTTTAGGGTCTCCTGAGGCTAAATGACCATGTTGCACCAAAATTACTTTTTGTGTGTGTCAAGTCTTACAAGAAAACGAAAAATCCTGAAGTTTCGCATTTAGGACAACTATACGTACGAGATGTTACAGCATATTTTTACTATTATCGGCTGACCAAAAGTGCTACTTTACTACTTTGCAACTTCTTACGATTCTCTCAAAAATTATCCCAAAGATTTTGATTAAAAAATAATTGATTAATGTAGTAAGTATGGTAAATCTGCCCACGGGGCTTTCTTGAATCAAACTTAGGGGATCAGTTTGGTATCAAATAAAAATAATTCACCTAAATTTTCAGCTTTTTAATTCAAACTGTTTTCGAGATTTTTTTTAAAAACCTCTTTTTTCTATTTTATAATTTTTTACTAGTAAAATTTGAAATCAATTAGTGCTGATTTTTTCCCTAGTTGTTAGGAGTCAAAGACATGAAAAAATTATATGATCATGATTCTTAAACAAATGTTTAGCTCTTCAGCTTTAACCGTTTTCGAGTTTAAAAAATAAAAACAAAAAAAACACACCTTTTATCGATTTTATAATCGTTGTTGTATTTCGAAATAAGTTAGGATTCATTTTTAAAAGGTGTCACTCGCCGAATTTTTCTCCTTCTCCTCTGTACTCAAGAATATTTTCGAATTTTCCGAAGCGGTGGAACAGTACGAAAAAAAAATAATAACTATTTTTTTTCTGAAATCTTGCGTTTTAAGAAACTTATTGTTATCAGATTATTGAAAAATGTGCAGAAAATATTTTTTTGGCCCAAAATACATCCTGAAAAGAGTCAAATAGTTTATTAAATTATTTATTAATACATTATTTTGGGCTTTCAGTAAACTTTATCGCAGTGATATGGTTGATTTGGAAATAACGTCTCAATTGTCGAAACTTGCTAATTTTCGTACTATAAATACGATTGTATACTGTTGTGCACCAGATATTTATAGTATGTTGAAAGATTCAATCATCATCAATATAACACGCAGCCTACAGATATGTTGTATGTGACGTTAAGCTAACTCTACTTGATTCTTTGTGTACTGTAAGTGGAATTAACATACTTTTACCCGATACACGATAAGAACTACCTTTAAGGTATGAAGCAGGTTATAAACAACACGTTAGTCCTTGAACGTCGTATCGTTTCTTTTGTCGCCTGTCCCAGGTAGATCCTTCCTAGGGACATACTTCGGCGTGCCGTCCTTCGGGAGTTCCGGGCGACAAGAAGTAATCTCGTCAGGAAACGTCTGTGTCCGCTCGGGCAAATTTACGAGTGCTCATTTACATTACTTACATGGTTTTAATCTTTTGATATTTTAAAAATCTTGTTTTTCACCTTAGCAATTTATTAGATAGGTCGAGGGTAGCTGATTGCTTAGAAGGTATTATCATTATTATTTATACAATTATTATATCTTCTTAATGCTATTAAATAATTATACACTTAGGAAACATACATCATTCTTTATTGTCTTTGTTTTAACATCTCTGCAGTATTTAATACATAATAACAATAATGTAATATTACTATTCCTTTCGATTACCTATATTGAAATGGTCTCACATGGCTTAAATACCGATATATATATATATATATATATATATATATATATATATATATATATATATATATATATATTTAATAAATAGTTTAATTAATAAATTAGTAA
This sequence comes from Piezodorus guildinii, assembly GCA_023052935.1. Lineage (NCBI taxonomy): Eukaryota > Metazoa > Arthropoda > Insecta > Hemiptera > Pentatomidae > Piezodorus > Piezodorus guildinii. The sequence goes on along the minus strand of CM041292.1, from coordinate 177,259,496 downwards.
ATAGTTTAATTATGATTAATTGAAATTTACAACTGTATTAGTTAATACATCAAGTAAATTAGATAACAGAGAAATACCTAAAAAAGACATAAAGGGAAAATGCCCATCGGCAGGACTCCACTAGGTAATCTAAACTAGAAGGTCTCGAGGCCATCTTCTTTTCAGACGCTTCGGAGGATTGTCACTAATGAAAGAGGAAGCTAGGATTGAAACTAGTGGGTTAGAGTGGGAGTGGAATTTCTCATGGAAGGATTAATATCTTGTTTGGGCCAAATCAGCAACATATGGGATATTAAGGTCTTTATGTATGAGTTTATTCGTGACAAAGTAAGGAGCATTGAGGATTTTTCGAAGGTTTTTGGAATGTAAAGATTGAATACGGGAAGAATTTGATGGTTTAGAAGAGCCCAGAGCTCAACTCCGTAAGTCCAGATAGGCCTTATGATGGTGATATAGGTGAGCCTTTCGTTGATAAGTGGAAGGTTATAGCGCCTGTCCAGTAAATGTTGATGTAAGCGAAAGCGGCGGGCAGTTTCTTGTCGTTTCAGTCTTGTGTACGTATTCTATGTTAAACGTTTGTCAAGAAGGAGTCCTATATAGTGAATCTGTTCAACCGGGACAAGCGGAATATTGTTAAAGGACACTGTAAGACAGGATGCCATAGGTTTACGACGAAGGGTATAGGTAATTTGTTGGAATTGATTTTGATTCACCAATTCTGACACCATACCTCAAGGTCTCTGAAGTGGGATTGTAGAGTTTGAGAGGCAACAGTAGGATCGTTATTGACTGATAACACACAAGTGTCATCAGCATAGGTAGAAAGGGAGGAATTGGGATGGGTTGGGATATCAGCTTAATAGACTCTGTAAAGGATGGGTCCTAGGAACATGGATTGGGTCCTAGGAAGGATGGGTCCCTACTACCTTGAGGGACATCAGCAGAATAGAATAAAATAAATGTTATTAATGATCTCTAACATTTGGGACCAACTGGTCTTCTCCTACAATGAACACGATCTTGCAGAATGAGTAAAAAGGGATAAATAGGAACTATTCTGGATTGTTTTGAAGGATTTCTTAGAGAGGTAGGACTGGATGAGTAGGTAGTATGTAAAAGGAAGGTATTTTGCGGAGTTTGTAAAGCTGTCCTGGGTACCAAACTCGGTCAAAGGCCTGTTCCACTTCGAGAAAGGCTCCCGTGCAGTACAATACGCCTTCCAGTGCAGATGAGACAACATCCACCACACGATGACATTGTTGGATGGTAGAGTGGGATGAGCGAAATCCAAACTGGTGGTCCGGGATTATCTGAAAAGTCTCTAAAATGGAATAGAGTCGTTTAAGGTCATTCCATGATTTTACCCAGACGATATTTCAAATTTTCTTTCTCTAAAGTACCTTTAATTTTTTAGGCTTCATAAAATTAACTATATCATCTGATTAGCAATGCTTAAACCAGCTAAATATATAAGTTGAACGAATCTGATAACCAACTAAAGGAGAAAAGAGCAGAAATATTTTTTTATGCATTTTTCGTGTGTGTACAAGAATTGTAATATAGATGAAAAATATACCGCTGGGAAGCTAAAGATTTTAGAAAAATATTATACAATACACATAATTGTAAAAGTCAATGGAGAGTGATAAGAAGCCTATAAAAGTAACTAATTGTAGTAGATAAAAAAAATAGATTATTTAATAATACACATGTTTCTATCAAAACATGATGTCATTAATTCTTTGATCTTTTTTCATATCTAAAAAAATAATTTAAAAATTCTTAAATCAATTTTAGCAACCTAGGTAAGTGAAAGTCTTGTGTTGCGAGCACAAGATAATACAATATTGTTATTTATTTGTTTTTTAATAAATTCTTAAAAAATAAATAATTCCAAGGATGACTTTAACCGAGTTTATTTTTCTTCTAAATTAATACCAAATTGAATACATTAAACTTTAACAATGGAAATGAATACAAATTATTTCACAAGACTAATGTAAAATTTAAAAATTAACATTTATAATGGACTCAAAACAATGGATAATTAATTATTGAAGATGATTATGAAACGTGGTGTAATTGAGCTTATGATTCAAGCCGTCCGTCGTTATCGCTGGCTATAGCTATCGCCATGCAATCGTATCTAAGATATACTCTTGTCTGAATAATAGTAAAATATATACATACATACATATATATATATTTATATATTATATATATATATATATAAAACCTAGTGGACCCGAGCCTGTGCGACGTCAGGTCCTCGTTAAAGATCCCTATCCTAATTAAGCTTGGATACGAACAATTTAGGACTCTCTCTGTAGCATCGTCGAATCAGCTAAAGCAGCATGAAGTGATGTTACATGAATAAAAAACAACTTCATTTTCCTGCTAAATTAATTACAAATTGAATAAATTAAATCGTGGTTTGATGATGGAAATGAAAGAAATTTGTTTCATAAGACTAATTTAAATTTAAAAATCTTGCGGGCAACACACGACTTTCACTTACCTCCATTTTTAAAATCAATGAAAGAATTTTCAAACACAGTTAGAGATAAATATACGTGAAACTATTAAAGAATTAATTAAATCGAATTTATATAGAAACATGTGTTTTATTAAAAAATCTATTATATTATTATCTAAAATAATCCGTTAGTTTTATCATCTTTTCATTACTCTCTATTAACTTCTAAAATCTTGTGTCTGAGATAATATTTTTTCTAAAATCTTTAGCTTTCCAACGGTATATCATACATGTATATTACTGTTCTGTTCAAATATATTACTGTTATGTTCAAAAACGAAAAATTTCATTTAAAAAATATGTTTTATGTTTTATCCTTTAGTTGGGTATCGAATTCATTCAGTTTATATATTTACCTGTTTTTTATCAGTAGTAACTAGATAATATAGTTATTTTTAAAGAATCAACAAAATTAAAGGTAGTTTAGAAAAAGAAAATTTATCGTAAAATTTGAAATATCGGCATTTAAGCCCTGTCAGACGATTTCAATCAGAATTAAACCTACATGATATTAAAACCCATTAAATTTTACATCGATATAGCGAGTTTAATCAAAATCGTCGTAACCGTTTTCAAGAAAATAGAAAAAAGGTGCAAAATGCATGGTATAAAGTGGCACTTCTAGTAAGCTCATTTTGATGAAAAAGGTTTTGTAACGTCTCGGGCGTATATTTATCTTTCTTTTTTTTTTTTATATTTATTTATTGAAATTTACAAATGTAATTATTTGTCTTAAATATGAAATTTCAGTTTCATATGACTTACAGTTTCCGCACGGGACTTACCACACATAGACTTTTTGCGGGACTTGGTTATTTGGACTCTGGGAACCCTGAAACATGTATTTCCGTTGAAAACTGGAATTCGAAAAATTTCACGATCGCAATACTATATATAGTAAGTGAAAATAAAAATTAACAATTGTATATATATATATATATATATATATATATATATATATATATATATATATATATTTAATTCTTATTATTCCCATCCCTCACCGAGGCATCCTGCATTATCTCGTTACTTTAGTCTTTTAATGATTTAACTCAATGTTATTTATTGCTTTCACTTACCTATGTATGAAATATATAGTAAGGTAAAGTATCGTTATCGTGAAAAATTCCACTTGTCAACGGAAATACCCGTTTTAAGGTCCATTGAGTCCAAATAACCAAGTCCCACAAAAAGGTTTGTGTGAACAAACGTGTGTGATAAGTATAACGCGAAAACAAAAAGTACTATGACACTGAAATTTCACGTTTAAGACAACTATACGCCCGAGATGTTACTGCAACTTTTTTACAAAATCAGCTAACCAGAAGAGCAACTTGACACTATGCATTTTGCACCTTTTTACGATTTCCTCAAAAACTGCCCTAACGATTTTGATTAGACTCGCTATATCGATGTAAAATTTTATAAGCTTTATTCTGATTGAAATAGTCTGACAGGGCTTAAGCTTAATTATAAATTGATAATGATTGTTTTCTTAGAAATTAATGATTATTCAAATCGGAAGGAATTTGAAAATTGATGAAATTGATGCGTGCACCAGATTGTTGTTTTGTTTTTATTTCGAAACTATTCGAATTCCGCCTTGAAAGAGGTTATGCTTATTTATTATTTTGTATTAGTCAAACCCATTATATGATAGCGTATTCCATAAATTACCAAGGTTGCCAGTTAGATGAACTCACTTCCTACTACCCTCGAGATGTTAGACCTACGGAACAAGGTAGAAATAAATTATAGTTCGGTGCGGACAGAGGGCATTAATATTATTAAGGGTCGTAAAGATCTAGGATTGAGGTGACAGTGGACAATATCACAGCTTGCGTCCTTCCGGAAATAGATATCGAAAACCGGATATATTCTCTGACCTCATCTAGTCGCTAAATTAAGGAAGAGCAGATGTGGCGCACTCTAGTAGCGACCTACCGCAACCTTACTTTTAGAAATATATAACTTAAATTTTTATTTTATTTATTTATTTAACGTCACTTTATGCTACTATGGCTAATCGGACGATGCTACAGTGGGACTCCTAAATTTTGCCTATCCAGGTTTTATTAGGATAGGGATCTTTAACGAGTACCTGATGGCATCGCACAGGCTCGGGACCACCTTTTAACGCCTCCTCCGAAGGACGGTGTAACTAAGGATTTTTTACTCCCATTAAAAAATCCTAGGATAACCTGCGGATTTGAACCCGTGACGTTTGGCATAGGAGGCTGTTACGCTAGCCACCCAGCTACAAGTGATCCTGTATAACTTAAATAATCGTATACAAAGGCATTAGACTATGACTTTTCTGGGTCCGACTTCGAACATGGCTGTGTTCTTTTACAACTTTGTGTATGAGATGAAAGCCTTTTTTATTCATTTGTTGGTTATGAAATTCGTTCAAATGTATATTTATTTAGCCGTTTTTATCATTGCTAATAATATCATATAGTTAATTTTTTTAATCTGCAAAAAGGTACTTTAGATTACAGAAAAAAAATTAAAATATTGGCATTTGATTCCTGTCAGACTATTTAAATTAAAATGAATCCTATATGATATCAATACCCATCAAATGTAACATCGATATAGCGAGTTTAATTAAAACCGTGAGATATTTGGAGAAAATTGTAAAAAAGTGCAAAAGGCACGGTATAAATTGGCTCTTCTGGTTGGCAGATTTTTATGAAAAAGTTGCTGTAATATCTTGGGCTTATATTGTTGTTATATACAGAATTTCAGTTTCGTAAGACTTCATTTTTTTTGTGTTGGACCTACCACAAACACACAGACCTTTTCGCGTAACTTGGTCATGTGGACTCAGAGGAACCTAAGACGTGTATTTCCGTTGAAAACTGGAATTCGTAAAGTTTCACGATATCAATACCTCCCTTTACTGGGGTCACCTATAATATACTGGTTAGCATAACAGCCTTCTATGCCCAATGCCACGGGTTCACAGAGGCAGGTGGCCCTAGGATTTTTTAATGGGAGTAAAAAATCCTTAGTTATGCTGTCCTTCGGAAGGGACGTAAAAAGGTGGTCCCTAGCCTGTGGGATCTCAAGTACTCGTTAAAGATACTTATCCTAATTATAACTGGATTGGCAAAATTTAGGTCTCAGTAGCATAAAGTGGCGTTAAATAAACAAACTTTTCCTTTCTATATATTTCATTTATAGTTAAGTTAAAGTAAAGTATCTTGATAATGCTCATTTTTGTTCTCTGTATTAAAATGCACCATTGACGAACAATTGGGACGTTGATTTCCAAAAGGTACTAAAGGACATTTTTAACGAAAATGATTTTTTTACATATTTGTATTCTCATCATTTAGTTTTATCTAAGTATTCTATTTGATGCTATCTAATGAATTCTCAAGTCCTTAAAAAATGCGATTTAGAAATGCGGCCATTTTCTAAAAGTACTAATTACGCATTTATTTTCGTTCCAAATCATTCTAAAAAAATTTATTTCATAACTTTAATATGATGTTATTATTATAGTAAAAAAAAAATCTAAATTTTAAGGCAAAAACACCCAAATTAGCTGGTTTAATAATATAGTAATGAGAGATATTCGCGCTTCCTGTAAAATTTCCTAGAATGGATATAGTACCTTTTGGAAATCAACGTCTCAATTGTAAACAATATTATGCAGACTTTGTTTCTAGCAGCTACCTAAAAGTGTCAACTATCAAACTTCAATAGAAACTCTAACATTAACAAAATAATAAGGAAACAAACATAACACTATCTTTTAGTGGTAGATTAAATTACACTCTTGGCAACATATTTTATGTATCGTCTTATAATTTTACTTTATATGTTATACTAAATTATGATTTTTTTTATTACAGGTAAGTTTTTTCTTCAACAATGCAGTAGTGAGTACTACATTCTATATTTCTATTTTACTTAACTTTAACTTTCTTTATATTTTTATTTTTATTGTGTACATATGAATATATTAAACACATACACATACACATACACTCACACATACACAACACACACACGTGAGAAAGAGAGAGAGAGATAAATAGATAGATAGAGTTAAGTGAAAAGATTGCTGTCCCTAACATCCCAGATTCATCCTTGTCTTAAATATTTTGATCTAGTTAACACAAAAATTCAGAGCTTTTGTGGCACTCGTTCTTTAGGAATGATTTTACGATATAAATATTTTGCCTAAGTAGCTAGCGCGCTTGTTTCTCGTGCTAAAGGTTTTAAGTTCGAAAACCCAGTTCCGGAGGAACGTTTTCTCAAGCATTTAATTAATGAGGATTCACTCTCCCCTAGGTATGTGGGACCGTCAGCCAAATGGTAGCCACTTACAAAATAAGGCGTAGGGAGTGATGACCCTACACTACAAAATGTATCGAGAATCGTTGAGTGTAATCTCCCAGGAGTTAAATCCGCGAGGCCTAGGGCTAACACGGCCTGTTGCGCCACTAGAAAAAAAAAATGATAAAATAAATTGCATAACAAGCTAAGTAAAAGAAATGTATAATATATTGTTGGAAAGCAAATGATTTTAGCAAAAAAGTCATAAACATAAGCTACTAATCGGACGATGCTACAGTCGAAATATTCTCTCTCTCTCTCTCTCTTTCTCTCTCTCTCTCTCTCTCTCTCTCTCTATATATATATATTATATATATATATATATATATATATATATATATATATATAATTTTGTTTGAAATAATTCGGGTTTTAGGTCATTAAACTTGTATGACCTAATTAAATCAATTAATTATTTAATTGACTTTTAATAAAGTTTAATGACCTAAAACCCGAATTATTTCAAACAAAATTATAATACAAAAGGGTCGATGAATTAATTTCTTGTATATATATATATATATATATATATATATATATATATATATATATATATATATATTATATATATATATATATATTTGTGAGTACACGTTTATATATACCCAGACTAGACGAAATAGGGCAGTTATTTAAACAGACTTGGCCAGTGGCCTAAATTGAAGAACAGATGTGAAGGGGCATTATTCAGTGTACAAGAACATTACTGTACAACCTCTACACCAACTGAAATCGGAACACCTTTGTATTTATTCTACTTACATCTCAAGTGAGAGTGGATATAAACAAAAACATGCTTGGAACTCTAATACATTATATAGCTTTTCATAAAAAAATTCATAAAAATTCATGATTTTTTCAGTCAAATTCATAATTTTTTCAATCGAATTCATAATTTGTTTCAGTCAAATTCATACTTTTTTCTATCAAATTCATATTTTTTTCAGTCAATTTCATAATTTCTTGTGCCCATTTTATACATTCAATTTAATCAGGTTTTGCTACCAAGAGCATAACATTTTTATTAAATCTTGTTGTTGTTTATCCATTTAACGTCGCTTTATGTTACTGTGCTTAATCCGACGGTGCAGCGGGAGTCTTAAGTTTTGTCTATCCAGGTTTACTTAAGATAGGGATCTTTTACGAGTTCCACTTTTTAAATCTTTTAAGAGTCACCTGTGGTGCACAAATATTAGGCGATCTGCTGGTTTTGGACTTGCGACCTTAAGTATAGAAGGCTGTTATGCTAGCCACTACTCCACAGGTGACCTTTAATACATTCAACAAGGTGTTTGAATCTGCCGGACTGGAACCCGTGACCTTGGGTATATTAATCTTTAACACCTTGCTGAATGCATCGAGGGTCACCTGTAGAGTAGTGGCTAACATAACAGAATCTTTTGAAGGACGAAATAACCAAGGATTTTTACTCGCTAAAAGCAAAGATAGAGCCATCTGGCTCTTCTGGTTAACTGATTTAGATTTTTAAAAAATGCTGTAACATCACGGGCGTATAGTCGTTTTAAATATGTAATCCCAGTTATATAGAACTTTTCGTTAACGTCCGGGAGCTACCACACACAAACGAATTCGAAAATTTTCACGATCGCAATACTTTCCCCTATTATATATTTCATATATAGGTAAGTGAAAGTAAAAATCTGGTGCGCGCAACACACGACTTTCACTCCCCCTTGTTAAAACCAATTTAAGAATTTTTAAATACCGTTAGAGATGAAATTAGTTTAAAGTATTAATTAAATTGATTTTCTATAAAAACATGTGTTTTATCGAATAATCTATTATATTAATATTTTTAAAAAATCAGGTAATTTTATCCGCTTTTCATCTCTCTTTATTACATTTTACAACTTTGTGCATATCTTATATTATTTTATAAAACTTTGTAAATAAGTAATCATAATATTTTTTCTAATTTTTTTAGCTTTCCAACGATATATTATACATAAATATTACGTTTCCTATATAAACAAATTCTTTTGCACTTTTCTCTTTCAGTTCATTATCAAGTTCATTCAACTTATATATTTAGCGGTTTTTTAATCAATGCTAACAACATGAAATGGTTAATTTTTTCGAATGTACAAAATTGAAGATACTTTTGGGGAAGCAAATTAAAACTATCAGCATTAAAGCCCTGTCAGACTATTTCAATGAGAATGAAACCTACATCATATTAAAGCTCATTAAATTTTGTATCAATATAGCAAGTTTAATCAAAATCGCTAGAGCCATATTTGAGAAAATCGTAAAAAGGTCCAAAATGCATAGTATAAAGTGGCTCTTCTGGTTAGCTGATTTTTTTTTAAAGTTTCTGTAACATCACGGGCTTATAGTTGTTTTAAATATGAAATTTCATTTTCATAGGACTTTTCGTTTACGTCCGGGAGCTACCTACACACATACGAATTCGAAAATTTTCATGATCTCAATACTTATTATATATTTCATATATAGGTAACTGGAAGTAAAATTGGATCCCCTTCTGCGTTGGTGATCTAAAAAAATCATTCTTAAGTTTGTTTGTTTGTTTATTTATTTAACGTCACTTTATGCTACAATGGACGATGCTACAGTGGGAGTATTAAATTTTGCCTATCCAGGTTTTATTAGGATAGGGATCTTTAACGAGTACCTGACATCGCACAGGCTCGGGACCACGTTTTAACGTTCCCTCCGAAGGACGGCATAACTACGGATTTAATTTCCCAATAAAAAATCGTAGGGCCACTTGCGGGTTTGAACGCGTGACCTTTGGCACAGGAGGCTGTTATGCTAACCACCCAGCTACAAGTGTCCCCATCATTCTTAAGTATTACTCCTTTATGGCGATATTCATCCATATATTTCTCAACACGAAACCCTTACATTCATTCTTGAAAATTTTTATTGTCGCAATGTGGATCTACAAACTTTGGTTCCACAGTATATTTAATATTGTTGTAAAATTATTGTTTTAACTGATTTTGGTAATAATTTACACAGCCAACCGAACCATCTTATGGTTCTTTTTATACATACTTTCTACTCTTAAATACTCGTATAATTCAAACTAAACTTGTCAATTACCTAAGATTTGATAAGATAGATGGAAGCAAATACTCTAAACCCACCGTTGGCTGAGACAGTATTAGCCAGAACCTGAACTAGCTATTTCGGGCGGGCTCCAAATCATTTGGATTAAAGTCAAACCTCAGGTCTTCAATCTAGTCCACTGTATCATAGCCTCTCTTGTTTACCTGCCCTATAGATAATATATATAAAGGTGAAAACGCTGTAATTATTTCCAATATTGACAATATTAGGGTAAAACTGTTTATATAGCTGTTGATAGGCGATTAAGTAATATGAAAAGCAATAAACAATTCAAAGGATAATGGCATATAACCACTGCTAATTTCGAAACGCTATATCTCTGCCAGTTCTGAACCAATTTCAATGTGTTTTTATTTTTCATTTTGTAGAATACTTAATTATCAATAAAATAGAAAACATATATATATATATATATATATATATATATGTATATATTTATTTATTAATTAGGACAAACGATTTTTTTTTCGGATTCTACGCATCTTGAAACGTAAGCTATTAATTTTTAAGGGGTAGGAGGTGTTTTTTTTTGTTGCCTATTTCAAAGATTCATTATTGAAAATAATAAAATTTAAAAAAAAACTGTATCACTACAACCCATGAAGGATCTTGGGCACAGTACATACAGAGATTCGTAATGTTTCTAGGCCAACGGCCGTGCAATGAGGTGATTCGGCCGAGATCACGCTCAACCGCCAGGTTTTTCCCCATTTTTTGGTACCCACTTTATAGAGGCTGGATCTGCCCCAGGAGGGTCTCCATACACCAAAAGCGTCCCCCGGCTGAAATAACAGAATAAATAATATTCCGTCATGACCAGGATTCGAACCCAGGTCCCGGAGCACAGTAGACTAGCGCTCTATGCACTAGACCACGCCGCTCCCCTTATTGAAAATAATATACTTTCTCATACATATATATGAACTGTATAAATTGCAAGACATAGAATTAGAATTTGACACTAATACTTCTGCATGTGTTAGTCTTTGGTTAGTCAAGCAGGAAAACGATAGGTCTTACGAAACTAAAACATATTTTATATTATCGGATTGTATATGGCTGAGATGTTACAGTAACTTTTCCATTAAAACCGACAAGGAGAGTCACTTTATAACATACATTTAGTACCTTTTTGCGATTTTGAAACGGCTCTTAACTATTTTGATTAAACTCGCTATATCAATGTTAACTCTAATTATATTATGTATCCTGTAACTTTCAATCTGATTGGAACAGTCTGACAGGGCTTTAATACCGATATTTTAACTTTTCTTTCACTGAAGTGCCTTTAATTTTGGATATCCAAAGAAAATAACCATTTCATCTAGTTAAAGTAGATGAAAAAACGGGTATGTGTAGACGTTGCACGAATCCGATGAACTAAATGAGGAAAAAACAAACAGATTTTTAAGGTAATTTTTGTTTTTCCAACAATAAGAATAGTAATACAGACGGATAATATACTGTTGGAAAGGTAATATTTTTGAAAAAAATGTTATGATTACTTATATACAAAGTTTTATGAGATAATAGATAGTGGATAATAGAATAAAATTATGTCATTGTGGTAAATAATTATTCCTATCGATATTTAATCAAAAATAGTTATTTCCATCGGTACTCGATATTAACTTTTTAAACCCTAATTTCATTTATTATATTTTAATCTTATTTTAACAACAGAGATAAATGAAAGTCGTGTGTTGGGCGCATTAGATTAAAAAAATATTTACTGTTCAACAATGAAACTACGTTGTTCAATCTTATAACGCTTAATCTTCACTAACACTAAAACATCAGCTATTTAATTGACAAAGAAATAGTAAGTAAAAAATAAAAAGGAAGAACTGTATTTTATATTAGTTTTTTTTGTTTTTAAATTTACAACTGTATAGTATAATACAACAAGTAAATATGTTGGTTAATGATAAAATACATGAAGAGAAACTGCCCATTGGCAGCACTCTTTAGTAGTGAGTCTCTTCTTTTCAGACACCGTCAGAGGATTGTCAGAAATGGAAGAGGAAGCAAGGATGGAAACTAGTGGATTAGAGTGGGAGTGGAGTTTGGTATGGAAGTTGTGGCGCCTTGTGCGGGTCAAAAACATATGCAACATTAAGGTTTTTATAGATGATTTTATTCGTGACAAAGTAAGGAGTGTTGAGGATTTTTGAATTTTGGATGGTAAGGATTGAATACGGGAAGAATTTGATGGTTTCGAAGAGCCCAGAGCTCAACTCCGTAAGTCCAGATAGGCCTTATGATGGTGATATAGGTGAGCCTTTTGTTGATAAGTGGAAGGTTAAAGAGTCTGTCTAGTAATGCTGGAGTTAGCGAAAGCTACGTGCAGTTTCTTGTCGTTTCAGTCTTGTGTACGGATTCCATTTTAGACGTATGTCAAGCAGGAGCCCTAAATAGAGAATTTTTCAACCGGGTCAAGCGAAATATCATCAAAGGACACTGTAGGGCAGGATGTCATTGGTTTACGACGAAGGGTAAAGGTAATTTCATGGGATATATTGGAATTGATTTTAATTCTCCAATTCTGACACCATACCTCAAAATCTCAGATATGTTATATTAGATTTGAATCTTGTTTTGATTTCATAATACACTTTATATGATTTTATCCATAGGCATAAGTAAGGGGAGAGCAGGGCCCGAAAAAAAGACGGTGTTTGAAGAAAATAACTTCTATTATCACTGGCCACACGATCTGGTACAAATCTTGCGTACGCCTTTGCTTGTATACCTAGCTTACAAGTACTACGCAGAACACGCATACATAATATATTAGATTGAGAAGATGATGGCATCGATGAAGAATGGGCTGATTGAATAAAGGACGAAGGAAAGGAATGAGACAATGAGAATGAGTGAGCTCACCGGCTGATTTAGGCAGGTGTTTCTGGAAGGTAGCGAAGGTCTTGTTGTCTCTAAGGGCGCGTTGGGTGATTGCGCGGTAACGGGTTCTATATATTGCAGTGTAAAATTAGTTTGTAGCTTCTTCAATATTTTAATTTAATCCTCTCTGTTTTTACAAAATCATATTTACTTGGTCAATGATGTTTACATATTATCAAACGCTGCAAATTATTACACAATGGTTTATTATTTCCAAATAACTATAAATAACAGTTTATAGGCAAGTAACTTATATGAAAAGCGATAAATAACTCATGGAACATCGAGGAACATGGAATATCACCGCTGCTAATTTAAATACGCTATATCTTTGCTACAATAGTTCTCAATCAATTTCAATGATTCTTTTTACTTTCACTTACTATATATAGTAAGGGAAAGTATTGCGATCGTGAAAATTTTCGAATTCCAGTTTTCAACGGAAATACACGTTTCAGGGTTCCCTGAGTCCAAATAACCAAGTCCCGCAAAAAGGTCTGTGTGTGTGTGTGTGTTAGCTTCCGGGCGGAAACAGTAAGTCCTATGAAACTGAAATTTCATAATTAAGACAACTATACGCCCGAGACGTTACAAAATCTTTTTCATCCAAATCGGCTTACCAGAAGAGCCACTTTATACCATGCATTTTGCACCTTTTTTCGATTTTCTCAAAAACGGTTCCGACGATTTTGTTTAAACTCGCTTTATCGATGTAAAATTTAATGGGCTTTAATATCATGTAGGTTTCATTCTTATTAAAATGGTCTGACAGGGCTTCAATGCCGATAATTTAAATTTTCTACCCCTAAAGTACGTTTAATTTTGTCGATTCTATAAAAATAACTATATTATCTTGGCACCACTGATGAAAAACAGGTAAATATATAAATTGAATGAATTCGATTCCCAACTAAAGGAGAAAACTGAAAAAATATATTTTTTATGCAATTTTTCGTTTTTGAACATAAGAACAGTAATATACATGTATGATATACCGTTGGAAAGCTTGATATTTTAGAAAAAATATTATCTCATACACAAGCTTTTAAAAATTAGTAGGGAGTGATGAAAAGCCGATAAAACTAAGCGATTATTTTAGATAGTAATATAATAGATTTTTTAATAAAACACATGTTTCTATAAAAATTCCATTTAATTAATTCTTTAATGGTTTCACTCATATTTATCTCTAACTGTATTTGAAAATTCTTTAATTGATTCTAAAAACGGAAGCAAGTGAAAGTCGTGTGTTGCCCGCACCAGATTTTGTTCATTTTGTAGGACTATATAGATCAACTTTTTTTTTTTTTTTTTTTTTTTTTTCTTAAGTGATTATGAAACTCTAAACATATTTTTCCCTATCTTTGAAAACAACTAAGCCATGGGCTTGTTTTGCGTAAAATTTCAATTTTTTTCTAATTATTTTGGTTAAAAAACACCAGTAAATTGATTCTCTATGTTCAAAAATAACTGAGTTATTGAATTAAATTACTATTAATCTAGGTATTTTCAAAATAACCAGCTGGTATCAACGTCTAGATGTTCGGATCATCGTTGCATGCCCTACTATTTTTGTGTCAATTTTCACAAATTTGGTCAAGTAGTTTTGGAGAAATTCCGCGGACTGCGAACAAACGGATTTTTTTTTAATCATCATTCGGATTCTGCACTTCTTGAAACGTAAGCTCTCATTATTTTTTATTTTATTTTTGCCAATTACAAAGGTTTATTATTGAAAATAATAAACCAAAAAAGAATTGCTTAAGGTCCTTTTATGCATCAGTTTCAAACTAGATTCCTCATCTTTAAGTGGTATTTTGTTAGCTCAAAATGAAAGAGGTAAAAAAATTCTTTTTTTGTTAATTAATTGAGTTTTATTTCCGGAAAGGATAATCCGATGGACAGACGGTAAGCTAAATGTCCACAAGAGGTTTGCTCGGTTCAAAATCGGACATTTTTACTTGTAAGGCTCAAAGCGCTCCGGTCGTCCTTGGTGGAATGGTGACCAAATGCAAGCATTGATCACAGTAATAGGCAACATCTAATTGATACAAAACATTCACAAGAATTTGAAGCGCTACTAACTTATTTAACAACCTAATAATGTCAGGAACCCAAAACGCGTGGAGTATAAACGCCCTCTAAGTTCTAGGGGCAGCTGTAGAGATAAAAAGCTGTGAAGGCCATAGTGCTGGTAAGCTACAAGACTCAGATTCAAGTCCGATTTCGGCTGATAATTTTCTTCCTGTTATCTGGGTCGATCCAGGGATCTAGAAAGTATAAAGTGGGTACATTTAGAGAAAAAAAAAACCTAAAGATTGAGTATGACTTACTTACTCATCAAAAGCACTTCTCTTACTCACTAACTTAATTTTTGACTAAATGATTCCTGTAGGAGTGCCCAACACCTTAAGAACCGCGAACAAGAAAATTGTAAAAAAAAATCTGGTGCGCGCAACACACGACTTTCACTTACCTCCGTGGTTGAAATCAGTTTAAGAATTGTTAAATAGTAAAATTGAGCTTTAATCGTTTTCGTGCTAGACCTACCACACTTTTTGTGGGACTTGGCCATTTCGACTCGGAGACCCTAAAACGTATATTTCCGCTGTAAACGCTAATTTGAAAATTTTCATGTTCGCAATACTTTTCCTTCTTATATATTTCATATATAGGTAACTAAACGAAAAGAAAAAGATTGGTTCATGATGGGTTTTTTCAACGTATGTACGTTGTTTGGTGATAATCTACGTATTTTCATTTCGAAAAAACAAAACAAAACAATTCTATATGTGAAAAACACATTTTAGGGGAAAATATTTGTTGTATGCATGAAATATTTTTTATGAGTAATTTGTAACGATAAATGGAAATCCCCAAGACAAAATATTATGAAAGCATGTGAAAGTATTTCCTTCTAACAACAGCCCGCGATATCCATGTTGTAAATATATGAGATAATATTCCTAATTATTTCTGTTAAACATCCGTGAAATGCTTTTTACTATTCTCACCGCTATCAGAGCTGTTTTTTTCCTATTTTATCACAAGGAACGTTTTGTAATTTGGTCAGATTTTTAATAATACACAAATCTGGTGCGCACAGCACACGGCTTTCAATTACCTTCCTTGTTAAAATCAATTTAAGGATTTTTAAGTACATTTAGGAATGTAAATAAATTGTTAAAGAATTAATTACATTGAATATTAATGGAAACAGGTGTTTTATTAAAAAATCATTATGTTATTATCTAAAATAATTAGTTTTATTGGCTTTTTATTAGTCTTTATTAACATTTACAAGCTTGTGTATTAGATAATATTTTTTTATAAAATCTTTCGCTTTCCAATGGTATATTATTGTTCTTAAGTAAAAAAAAAAAAATTCATTAAAAAAATATTTTTTTTAGTTTTATTCTTTATTTTGATAACGAATTCCTTTAGCTTGTATATTTACCTGTTTTATAGCAATACTAATCAGATGATATGGTCAATTTCATAAAAACAAAAAATTAAAGGTACTTTAGAGGAAGAAATTTTGAAATATCGGCGTTTAAGTCCTGCCAAACTGTTTCATTCAGAATGAAATCTATCATGGTATTAAAGCCCATCAAATTTTCATCAATATAGCGAGTTTAATAAAAATGTTTCACGTTTTGAGAAAATCTTTAAATGAGGTTTCCAAAATGCTGTACTATATTAAGTGGCTCTCTCTTGTAAGCTGGATTTTGATGATAAAAGTTCCTGCAACATCTCGGGCGTATAGTTGTTTTAAATATGAAATTTAAGTTTTATAGGAATTTTCAATAGATGTTTTTAGCAATGCCAAATCGATGATATGGTTATTTTATTTAATCTAATCAATTAAAGATACTTTAGAGGAAGGAAATTCAAAATATTGGCATTTATACCAAAGTTTAAATACAAAGTTATTTTACAGCCATATATATGCATATACCTTTGGGAAGCAGAAGTTTTTCTGTCTAATAAAAAAAATCTTGTCTATATACCTACAAATCTATGTAAGGTAATTTATAGTCATGAAAACCGGATAAAGCTAAGTGATTGTTGTACATAATAATTTATATTGTTAGATTGTTTAATCTAAAACATAAATTTGCATCGAAGTTATTGTATCAAATTCTATAACCAACTACAGGAGAAAAGAACGAAAATATGTATATAATAAAATTTTTTTTTTTTCTTAACATAGGAACAGCAACATTGATGTATAATATACAGTTGGAAAGCAAAGATTTTTAAAAACATAACTACCTTATATACAAAGTTGTCAAAGGTAATGTAAAGTGACAAATATGGCATACAATTATTATTGAAATTTGATATTTCTTTATTATTTTAATATACGTGCCCATGCTTTGCACGGATGAAATTTGAATGAGATGTCAGCTATGTTTAAAAATCCTCTTTCTGACCGATTTAAGGTTTATCGCTTTGGGAGTTTTCAATCTAAAGAACAGTTCAATTAGCAAGAAAATATCTTCATTTTATAACGCCTATTCATTATTATATTTAATAATCGGCTAAATGATAAACATAAATCAAAATTGGCTGAGTTTATTAATCTGTTATTTTAAAGTGAAGAATACAGAAAACTTAATTTTCCATCTAAAAAAAAAAATTGATTGCTATGTATGTATTCAAAAACTACAGAAATAACAAAGGTTCCTGTCGTATTAGGTTTATAATTATTTCACATTCCAAATGAATTATTTATAATACATTTTGAAGGTTTAATTATTTTCCATAGAAATCCCCTTCAGTTTACAGTGAAACATCTTTTTTCATGAAATAAATATTAAATTTGAAATAATTAATATAAATGTTAGTTTATAGATTTACAACAAATTACCATTTATGATAACAACTTAGTTACGATTCAGTACGTGATTTGTGATTGTTTCTAAATTATTGAGTACTAAATGGAAGATATAACGTGCACGATTCTTTTCGATAGTGATGACATTCTCCCATTAACAATAACATATGTTCAAAAATGTATGGGCTTACAATAACTTGTAAAATATATTTTATTGCCTATTAACTTTTCTGAAATCTTTTGCTTTCTTACGGTATAATATACGTCTATATTACTACTTTATAGTTTAAATTAGTTACTTAATAATTAGTGATAGTTAATTAGTTATTACTACTTATATTTCAGGAGGGGTGTCCGTGGCTGAGTGGCTAGCGTGAAAGTTTTACATGCTAAAGGTTGTGAGTTCAAATCCTAGTCCCGGCGGGACTTTTATAACAATGTAATTAAATGAGGATTTATTACAGCCTCTCCCCCGGGTATGTGAGACCCGTCATCCAAATGGTGGCCACTCACAAAATTAGGCGTATGGAGTGATGACCCTATACTATAAAATGCATCGAGAAGCGTGAGTGTAATCTCCAAGATTACAACCACGAAGCCCAGTGCCTGCACGGCCTGTCACGCCACTCATATTTCAGGAATAATGTTTTTAACACTTGGTTACATAATATTTATTTTTCACGTTTAAGGAAAAGATGAATTGCAATGTATTTAACTTCTAAACCTTCTGGAAAGAATACCCTAAATTATGATGAAAACTGTATCAAAATCCGTCTTATGTTTTCGAAGGAGTTAGCGGAAACACAAATTGTGTATATATAGAAAGAAGAGATGTAAATCACGTAAATTAAGATTTTTTTTATAATTTAGGTTTATTTAATGGTTCTGCATAGGATTTTAACCACGGAGGTAAGTTAAAGTCGTGTGTTGGGCACACCGGATTTGTTTTTAAAGGTCTCGCCCTTTTTTTGGAAACATTTAGCATAATAACTTACAGATTTCACATCCTTTGAAATACATAAGTCTGAACCTATTAGAGAGGTTGGGAACTTGAAATGAGTCTGCTTCTGCGAGATATATTAGAAGAGTCAGTAACGAGATAATGGTGTTCCGACGAGCTAGGAAATGACAGAACTATCATCGCGGCAACTTACTCCAAGGTCATTTTCACGATATTATTATTACGTATTTATTGATAAATAATACACCTGATCCTTATGATGTATACCATGACCACCGCTTTAGTGCGATCTTGGACTTCCAGACTGTTCATCCAGTTCTGGATTGCGCGGGGTCTTGAAGTTCCCTTCCGGAAAATAATTATGACGTTACCGCCAGAGTTCCTCAGGTTTAAATGGGGTCTGTCGGGAATAGGGTGCGTCATTCCATCATGTGCCGTTGGAGAGAATACAGGAGCGTCTTTTGGTGAGTATAATGTGTTATTTTGAATTGTGGAGGTTCATTGCAGAACTACGGTTGTTGTTTAACGAGTGGAACAAGATTTGAAAAAAAAAATTACTTTATCATTACTCTCTGGGAAAAACACTAGATCATCGATACGTCTATCTATAACGTACTGCTTTCTACTTTCACTTACCTATATATAAAATATATAGTTATGGAGAGTATTGCGAACGTAAACATTTTTGAATTCCAGGTTTGAAAGGAAATAAACATTTTAGGGTACACCGAGTTCAAATAACCAAGTCCCAAGAAAAAGTCTCTGTGTGTGGAAACTCCCATGCGTAAACTAAAAGTGCAATGAAACTGAAATTTCATATTTATGACAACTATAGGTCTGAGATGTTACAGAAACGTTTTCATCAAAATCAGCTAACCAGAAGAGCCACTTTATACCATGCATTTTACTCTTTTTTACGATTTACTAAAAAAACAGCTCTAACAATTTTGATTAAACTCCCAATATTGATGTAAAATTTAATGGGCTTTAATATCATGTAGGTTTCATTCTTATTGAAATAGTCTAGTAGGGCTTAATTGCCGATAGTTTAAATTTTCTTCCTTTAAAGTACCTTTAAGTTTGTAGAATCTTCAAAAATAACTATATCATCTATTTACTACTGATAAAAAATGGATAAATATACAATTTGATCAAATAAGATATTTAACTAAAGGAAAAAAATGTTTTTTTTAATGCGATTTTTCGTTTTTGGCGGTCGTGCATTAATGGTTAAGTCAAAATCTTTTCTTTTACAGGTGAGCGACTTAAACTTTACGTTTCACCCAAAATAGAGTTATAACATAGAGCTTTCTTTCCAACAAGAAATTTCTTTAACCAATTTAACACAACGCGGGAGAAGGTCTGAGGGAGCGGTACCTGGAGTTGACTTATTTTTATATAACTCGAGTTATCCAGTTTTTCACGACCGCCACCGATATAAAAGTTAAGCGAATTTGATAGAAAATTAAAGGAGAAAAGTGCCAAGATATCTTTTTATGCTATTGTTGTGTTTTGACCACAAGAATAGTAATATAGATTTATAGTATAGCGTTGGATAGCTAAGGATTTGAGAAAAATATTATCTTATACACAAGCTTGTAAATGTTAATTAAGAGTGATGAAAAGCCGATAAAACTAACTGACTATTTTAGATAATAATATAATAGTTTTTTTAATGAACCATATGTTTTTATAGAAATTCAATTTAATTAGTTCTTTAATAGTTTTACTCATTTATATCTCTAACTGTTTTGAAAAATTCTTTTATCGATTGTAGAAACAGAGGTAAGTCAAAGTCGTGTGTTCCTCGCACCAGATTTTTCCAGTCAGATAGACGAAGTAGGAGGGGAGGAGGATTGATGAATTTTAGAGAAAGAAATATAACAACATTTATGGGACCTCCTTTTGTGTTGTGGTTAAAATAACAGCCTTCAATGGCGGAGGTTGCGGATCTAACCCGGCTAAAAAACTCGTTGGTTCTGATGACCTTCGGAGGGAACGTAAAATCCTGAGCCATAGCGAAGTCAGGTACTCGTTCAAGATGCCCATTCTAAATGAACATGGATAGGCAACATTTCTCGCTGTAGCATCGTAGAAACAGCCACGGTAATATAAAGTGACGTTGAATTAAGAAACAAACAAAAAAAAAAAAAAAAGTTTTAATCATTTATGTAAATTTAGACAGTGGTACATTGGTAAAATTATTCATTTACAACAATTTAGGCAATCATTTTGATCCGGACAATGCCAAAAGAGCTTGAGCATATCAACTGTGTTATATTCTTGAAGGTGAAAAAAACCTAATCTAAAAGAAACTACAAATACTGAGGCTCTACCATTTAATGTGTAAACCATTAAAAAAAAAAAAAAATCTGGAGGACGCAAGACTCGACTTTCACTCACCTCCGTTGTTAAAATAAATTTAAATTTTTTAAAAATCCTTTCCTATACATTGTATATACACATGACATACCAACCCACCCCACCACAGTGACTGCTAATTACGCGGCTGAAATGTTAACATCAAGCGGCGACCCTATACTAGCCTCACTGACTCTACTAAATCACTTAATGCTGCTACGAAATTGGTGCACTCTTTGAAAAATTCGTTTAAATCACGAAAAATCAAAACACGTTCACACTACGACAGAACACTTACCCACCAATTTCTATCGACAACAACCAAATTCCTCAGACAAACTCTGTACATTACCTAGGACTGACACTCGATCGAAAGATGACTTGGGGCTCACATGTCAAGATGAAAAGTACTACACTCTCTTTTATCTAAATTACCAAAATTAAAAATTAGACAGAAACTGAATACATATACATACCTACTTAAACCAATATGGACTTACGCTTCACAGATTTTTGGTTTAACAAAAAAGACTCACATACAAAAACTGCAATCACTTCAATCCAAAATTTTAAGACTCATAACGACAGCTCCTTGGTACGTAAACAACAGAACCCTTCTCACGGACTTACAACAACCAACAGTTGACGAACACATACGAACTCTCTATTCGCGTTTTCATAGCAAACTTAACGGATACGACCATAGACTGATTAACGACATGTCAATAGCTGAAATGCTTGTCAGAAGTATTCTGAAAAGAAGCTGGATGAGAGACCTCCTCTATCTAAATTAAATCCTACGAAGGGGTGCTGCTGGGCACTTTCCTTCCCCATGCCTTACATGTTTGATCTCACTATTTATACAGCATATTTGCTGATTGTCAGATAGCTTCAGACAGGTGTGAATGAAGATAGGAAGAAAAAAAAAATAAATAAATTCATAAACAATTAATTACATTTAAGAGAATTACAAGAATTACATTTAATTAATATTACAAGAATTGAGTTTAAATAGAAATTTGTGTTTTATTAAATAATCTATTATATTATTGTCTACGACTATCATTTCGTTCTATTGGCTTCTCATCACTCTCCGTTTTATAATAACTTTTATTATTCTTTGTATAAGATTGATAATTTTTTTTTTGTACATTTGATAGATGTGTCACTAAGGAGAAGTTTCACTCTATAACTATCTCGAAAAGATAAATCATCGTGTGATAACTTCAGCCTTGATTATAGCAACTATTAAAATGAAACTCTATTATTAAACTGAAACTAATGGATTAAGAATTCTCTTTTTTTTTTGTTCTATTCAAATCTAGGATACTATTAATCATTTGGTACTAATGAACTAAGCAGGATTGTAAGAATTACAACAGGAATACGCGAGTTTTTATTAATCGTATCGACTTTGCTTACGTCAAACACATCGATCTGATATAATCGAGTTGAATATATTCATGAACTTTTGCAAAGTCATCCAACTGAAGATATTAATTGTTCGTTCGTGAACGATCCCTTGTAGTCAGTGTTTCTCAATCACCGCCAGTGGTCTATGAATCATATGTTACAGCATAATAGCTCTGATCATTGAAGTTTCCTGTAATCCAGCAGGCATATCCGGGACCGAACGAAAAAAAAACATATCAAAATTTTACGCTATGATTTGTTATTACCAAATAATGATTACCAATCAACACAGTTACCAACAGTTATACACAACAAATGCTATATAGCCAAATATTTCATCCGCAAAATTATCCTATAGAAATTTAAAATTATCACCAAAAAACTAATTGATTCTATAAAAAAGCGTCATTCATACTATTCTGCCCCAGTCTGGAGTTAAACATACGAATTGAACAACCGAAAAATTATGTTTTTTACACGCGAATCACAACTATGTTATCCGATTAAAATATCTACAAATTAGCTGCCACAAAAAATGTTTTCCCGTTACTTGAAATTCTGGCTTCTCATTCATTCGAAAAATTGGTGACTGTAAAAAGACTACTCTAAAACGTTATACACATAAACGTACGAAATACAAATTACTTAATTAACTATGGAATATATAATTTTAGTTTACAAATATGAATTCAACAATTTATTTTAACTTTAATTATCTTCCTTATTTACATTATGTTAGTTAGTAATTTTTTTTTATTAATTACTTTAAATCTTTTAATTGTGTAGTTTTTTAAAAATAGATTTTACTACTGTTTAATACCAAAATATGATATATTAAATTCTGGCCACATGTAGAAGTCTTTTAAAAATAAATATTAAAAAAATAAAGCCATTAGTTGACTGTTGAAAAATTTAGGATAAAATTAGTCCATGTGGCGGTTAGTGAGTGAAAAACAATGAAATAGTTTTAACTATTTGTTATTTCCCCAACAAAAAAAATATCCACGGTTTTTTATTCATATTCTAATTTATGTGTTTGCAAGAAGAAATGCTATAAAAATACTTAACTTAATTGAGAACCTACGAGAACAGAAGCGACGCAATTAAATTGTTTAAAATAGCCTAAAAACTGATTATTAGGTAAAAACTATTGATCAAAATAATAGCAGTGATTAAATATGAGCTAAATGAACCAATAAAAATGCATAAAATGAAGAAAACAATCAATTAATGGTGATATATTACGGGGTTGGGTGCTTTTGAAGTATAATAAGAAATATAGTACCTTTTGGAATGAAATGAAAGGAAAGGTTATATCTGTTTAGGAGCGTGGATAGAGCGCTAGTCTACTGTGCTCCGGGTCCTGGGTTCGAATCCCGGTTATGACAGAATATTATTTATTCTTAAGGTTGATTTTGGGCTGAATAAATTCTTCCATTAATACTCAATTTTTTATTTCATCAGTATGACGTTTCGGGATATTCTCCCATCTTCAGAAGTCTACAAAGTATATTAAGCAATTAGCAATACTTTAAAAATTACTATAATGAAGTGAATGGTTTAAAAATTTATAAATTAGGTGTCAATTGATAACAAAATATTTAAAACTATTAAATAACAAATTTTAAAATCAGAAGGAGGCATTAAAAGCAAAAATTTAACAATGTTACATAGTACTTAGTTAAAAAATAAATAAATATTATAAAGTTACCTTGTTATATATTCAGTACTCCTAACATTTTCACTAATACACACATTCAGCTAGGTAAAATAGTAAAATGAAGTCAATATTTAAATACATCAGATCTGAGCAAGAGTATTGCTCACATCTTTGTCCTCAACTGGATTAAGGATTAGACCAATTTTTAACTTGTATATAGTTATTGTTATTTCATATTGTGAAATTCTTTAAAGCATTTATTATTAATCATTTATATTATATTTTTAATTTTTTAATTAAATCAGAATAGTGGTAACCTAAATGTCTTGAGTCAGTTTTAAAATTCACGGTTTTATCTATATTTTTATTGATATATATAGCCTCTATGGTTTTCATATTTTGTTTATTTTTTACTATTTCCAAAATTTGTGGTCTATTGAGATCAAACTTATGTTTTCAATTTATGCTATGTTGTGATAAAGCAGTTTTATTTATATTTTTACTGTTGTTACAATTACTTTTCTGCTGTTTAGTTCTAGTACTAACTTCTTTTGGACATTTCCCCTATGTAACATTTATAATTTATTTCAGCCGGGGGACGACCCTGGGGTATGGAGACCCTCCAGGGGCACACCCAGCCTCAATAAAGTGGGTACCCAAAATTGGGGAAAAACCTGGCGGCTGAGCGTGATCTCATCACCTCATTGCGTGGCCGTTGGCTTAGAAACAGTACGAATCTCTATATGTAGTAAGCCCAAGACCCTTCATGGGTTGTAGCGGTACAGGTTTTTTTAATTTTTTTTTACAATTTTGTACGTGTTAGAAGGAAATGTTTTTAGTACCTTTTGGAAGGAAATGTTTTTAGTACCTTTTGGAAGGAAATGTTTTTAGTACCTTTTGGAAGGAAATGTTTTTAGTACCTTTTGGAAGGAAATGTTTTTAGTACCTTTTGGAAGGAAATGTTTTTAGTACCTTTTGGAAGGAAATGTTTTTAGTACCTTTTGGAAGGAAATGTTTTTAGTACCTTTTGGAAGGAAATGTTTTTAGTATCTTCTGGAAGGAAATGTTTTTAGTACCTTTTGGAAGGAAATGTTTTTAGTACCTTTTGGAAGGAAATGTATTTAGTACCTTTTGGAAGGAAATGTTTTTAGTACCTTTTGGAAGGAAATGTTTTTAGTACCTTTTGGAAGGAAATGTTTTTAGTACCTTTTGGAAGGAAATGTTTTTAGTGCCTTTTGGAAGGAAATGTTTTTAGTACCTTTTGGAAGGAAATGTTTTTAGTACCTTTTGGAAGGAAATGTTTTTAGTACCTTTTGGAAGGAAATGTTTTTAGTACCTTTTGGAAGGAAATGTTTTTAGTACCTTTTGGAAGGAAATGTTTTTAGTACCTTTTGGAAGGAAATGTTTTTAGTACCTTTTGGAAGGAAATGTTTTTAGTACCTTTGGAAGGAAATGTTTTTAGTACTTTTGGAATGAAATGCAATTTTCAAATAAGTTTTTAAAGGAGTTATATGTTTTTTATATAAAATCTGATGACGGATTTATATAGAACTAAACCATTAGTATACAAATATGTCATAACATGAATTTCGAAAAAAATGTCCTTTAGTACCTTTTAGAAATCAAAGTCGCAATTGCCTAAACAGCTGTTTTAAAATTTTATCATATTATAAAAATAAATGTCGATGTATATTGATAGCATGACTCAGGGGTGCTACGTATAGAGCGACCTGACAGTATAATTCCAGGCTTAAGTAGGTAATTCCCTCCGTGACGTAGTCCCAAGGTCATGGAACATCTGGAGCTTCCAGAAACCTGATTCATCACGTCACTAGATCAGTGGTGACGTCATTATATTTATCAACAACGAGATCATCATTCGTAATTTTATAAGTTGTTTATTGATGTGTGAAATCTGTAAAAAATCTGGTGCGCGTGACATGCAACATTCAATCACCTTCCTTTCTCAGACCACTTTTAAAACATCTTAAAGTTTAAATTTGTTTTAATCGAGTGCTAATTGATGTTTTAGATTCAATACTATAGAATATAAATGATTATTTCCAACAATAAGTTAAGTTAATTAAATTTCAACAATATTGTTTGTTGATTTTTTTTAATTAGCATATGATTGGTATTTTAAACATCTGTATTATTATTGTAAATATTCGGTAAAGAAAATGTAACATGTAAAAATATTACACAAATTTTGTCTTTTGTTGTTTATCAAAGTTTTTTTTATTTATTTAGTTTTTTTATAGCATAAGTTATATAATGTAAATTGAGTTATAGGACCATGTACATACCTATAAATATATATATTTATATATAATTCCCGAAGGTTTAGTGGGCTAAAAAGTAAGAAAATGATCCTTTTTTCGCACTTGCAAACATCTGCAAGTTTCAATTATTTAATAATGTATTGTAATAATTTATTATTTTTCAAAATAGATTTATTTATCCTTTAGTTAAGTATACAATGTCCTACAAACTAAAACCATTACTACCTACCTGAATGCATTTCTTGGTGTATTTTCATAGCATAAAATTATAGGTTATTTATTATTTTTTATTTATCAGCTCGACAGGCGCCTGAAGCTGCCCTTGGCCCTCTCAACTGCCCTTTCTAATCACTTCGGTGAGCAGCATGCCTGCAGGATACTCCTACCATCCCCAAGTCCTCATCCACGGAGTCCTTCCACCTTCCCTTCGGTCTTCCATCACGTGGTCTGACTCCATCCCGGGTCCCGTAATATAATTTCCTTGCGGCTCTACCTTCATCCATCCTGATAACATGTCCCAGCCATTTTAAGCGCTGAATTCGCACAATATGAGAAACTCGGAGATCGTCGAAAAGGTGGTAGATCTCTTTGTTCTTCCTTAAGCGATATGTGCCATTCTCTCTAACTGGCCCTAAGATTCGTCTCAACACTTTTCTTTCAAACCTGTCGATCTATTCAGTCAGCCTTTTACGTAGGATCCACGTTATATGTTACAAATCAAACATACTTAAATTTTATTTTTCAGCCATAAACTTTTTTTCGGCGTGTTCGCTAATACAGTATAATTACTTTCTCAAGATTGTCAATTATGACAATCTTATGCTTTAAAAATTATAAAGTTTAAATAACATATTTTTTTAATTTGCCCAGGATTTTGTAACTATTGGGAATTTACCCAGAAAATATATTTATTTTTTTTCAAATCGATGTCAAGCAACTAGTGCTTTATATATATATATATATATATATATATATATATATATATATATATATATATATATATATATATATATACACACGTATATATTGAGCATCGTGCTATAAGACCTTGGAAGTTGAGACAGGCCATCCGTGTCGAATCTATTTTGGTTGATTACCAACCTAGCTCATTCATTCAGTTGGTGCTCTTTTGATGGTGATTTCCTCTTAAATATATATGTATACTTAATTATTATAAAATTTATATTTTAAAGTATATAATATTTTATACCGTACAGAATTAAAAACAATCAATGACAGCTTGTTGTATAATGATCATGGATTACAACATTTGAGAAGTTAAAAGAAGATAAGTGATTTTGCTAACATAAATTCTAGAATCGCGGGTGAGGACATGAAAACTTTGTGGGGATGTGAAATCATAAAAAGTTACCACATTACTCGATTTTCAAATACCTCTCTAATTAAAATAAATTTAAAAATTATTAGTAAATGATATTGAAAAACATGAAATAATTACAGCATGTTAAAGACTTACAGTCCACTGACCATTTTGGAGGAATTGATTCTTTCGACTTAAGAGAACCTAAAATGGGATTTTTCTATTGAACTGAAAATTTTTATCGATTCATATATAGGTAAGTGAAATAAAAACAACCAATTAAGCTGATTCTCCATATTTCTGAAGTGCCTTTGAAATTTACTATACTTGATCATCGTATGGAGTGACTGTAAAGAGCTTTGTTTGTTTGTTTTTTTATAAATATTTTTATTGAAATTTACAACTGTATTTTGTAATCCAACAAGTAAATATGCTGCTAATGATAAAATACATAAAGAGAAACTGCCCATTGGCAGCACTCTAGTAGGCAATCTAAACAAGAAAGTATCGAGGTCATCTTCTTTTCAGACGCCTCGGAGGGTTATCCGGAATTGAAGAGGAAGAAATGATTGAAACTAGAGGGTTAGAGTGAGAATGGAGTTTCTCATGGAAGGATTCATACCTGGTTCGGGCCAAAACAGTAACATAGAGAACATCAAAGTCTTTGTGGATGAGTTTATTCGTGACAAAGTAAGGAGCGTTAAGGATTTTGGATTTTAAGGATTGGATACGAAAGGAATTAGATGTAGAGCCCCATACCTCCATTCCGTAAGTCCAGATAGGTTTTATAATAGTCATGTAGACGAGCATTTTGTAGTTAAGAGGAAGGTTTGATTGTTTGTCTACTAAGTGTTGAAGTAGTCGAAAACGGCGAGCGGTTTCTTGTATTTTTAATCTTGTATGAGGGTTCCAAGTTGAACGTTTGTCAAGATATAGTCCTAGATATCTGATCTGTTTAACAGGAACTAGTTTAGTGTTATTAGAGGATACTGTAGGGTTGGAATTTATATATTTATTTATCACCCCTTTATGCTACTGAGGCTAATCGGACGATGCTACAGTGGGAGTCCTTACTATTTGACCCCAGCCACTATGCTACATGTGACCCGGTAAAGAGTTTTAATTCAACAAAAATTAAATTTATGCAACTTGTAACTTACATTTAGAAACAGTAACCTTCCTATTTATATCAAATCGCTCAATAACATATGTTCGTTCTAAATCCATCGTGGTAATATAATAATACTATCAACGCTCCATACCTACTACAGTAACCAAAACTTAAATTTAACTAAATCAACGATAATTACTAAAGAAATAACATAAAAAAAATTAATACAATTTTTTACTTTCACTTACTTACCTATGTATGAAAAATATAGTAAGGGAAAGTTGCGATCGTTAAAATTATCGAATTCCAGTTTTCGACGGAAATACACTTTTTTTAGGGTCCCCTGAGTCCAAATAACCAAGTCCCGCAAGAAGGTGTGTGTGATAACTTCCGGGCGAAAACGAAAAGTCCTTTAAAACTAAAATTTCATATTTAAGCTAACTATTCGCCTAAGATGTTACAGAAGCTTTTTCATCAAAATCAGCTTACCGGAAGATCTACTTTATTCCATGCATTTTTCACCTTTTTACGATTTTCTCAAAAACGGCTCTAACGATTTTGATTAAACTCTATATATCGATATAAAATTCGATGGTGGACATTAATGTGATGTAGGTTTCATTCTGACAGGGCTTGAACCAGATATTTTAAATTTTCTTTCTCTAAAGTACCTTTAATTTTGTGGATTAGTTTCAAGTGTCATGGCTGCGAGTACAGTTCACTATAAGTATAGCTCTGTCTTTCTTACCTTCTCATCACTGTGTTATCGCATGAACATCGTTCAAACTTTGTGAATCGTGAGTTGTTATACTATTACACACATTACCGAACACAGAAAGCGAGGTGAGTGGCGTTTTGTTCAATAAGCAATCATAGACTAGTGACCGCTTGGGCTAGAGATAAGGGCCAGGCTTGCCTGCTAATCCTTCTCTAGTGTTGACAAGGACTAGGTCAGGACTGTTGTTCAACGACCTAATCAGACAATATTTATAAACATTAGTTTTATCCCTCAATGAGTTTTTAAATTTATTTTCCTCGAAGACTTTTATTTATTTATTTTTTCATTAACTTAGAAATGTTTGCTTTGTTTTTTTTAAATAGTATATGTATATAATATTGTAAATAGTTTAGTTTTAAGATCTTTAAGGTTAATTTTCTTTTAATTAGTAATTTTTTTCTAATAATTATATATAGATGTATAACTTCTTTATTTTCTATCTGTTTCATTTATTTATCTAGATACATATATATGTTGTTATTTTTATATATATATTTTTTTTAATTAATTAAGCCATGGATCTAGATAAGACTCCATCTTGTGACGACTCGGAGGAGGAGACTCCCTTTTCTGAGATAAGCGAGTCAGACTCACAGTATTTAAAGCCACGGACTCTACAGAAACGCCAGAGAAAGAACACTAACTCGGCTGGTAACTCGACAAAACAGCCATCACCACCTAAAACTCGCAGTACCACTGCAGCCAACCTAAATGAGTCAACGGCGCCATCTTTACCCGGACCGTCTTCAACCGCACATTCAAAATCACCAGCTTCTACCTCTAGCACTTCTGCTAACGCCACCAATAAAAACCAGCTCCCGGAACAAGGATTTTCTGACCCGGAACCACCTCCAATATTTGTATCAAATATAAATAATTTCCTCTCGTTCGGCAAAGAAATTTCTGATCTCATAGGCCCGTCAAACTTTCAATGTTTTTCAAGAATAAATGATATAAAAATAAATACCACCAATAAGGAGAGCTATAAAAAACTTATCACTTATTTAAATAATAAAAATTTTGACTTCCACTGCTACCAGTTAAAACAAGATAAACCATACAGAGTAGTTCTGAGAGGACTCCACTCATCCACTCCTACTGAAGCCATCAAATGCGGCCTAGAAGAAATTGGCCATAATGTTAGGAATATCTCATGTGTAACACACCCCAAAGAAAAATATGCTTTGCCCTTGTTTTTCGTGGATCTGGAGCCAGCCAGGAATAACACGGAGATATTTCAAGTTAGACGGCTAGTATATTCGACCGTTCGGTTTGAAGAGCCTAGACAAAAGACAATTATCGTACAGTGCACTAGATGTCAATCATTAGGACACACGAAGTCCTACTGCTATCACCCTGCTAGATGTGTTAAATGTGCCGGGCCACATGCCTCTGACACATGCCTTAAACCCCCTAATGAGACTGCAAAGTGCGCACTTTGTGGTGAAGACCATCCGGCTAGCTATAGGGGCTGTAGCGTATACAAAAATCTTCTTAAGCAGAGGACACACCACCTAGCGGAATTACGAGTGGAGCAGAATATTCGCACGCAGGTGCCTGATTTGGACAATTTGAATAACTACCCAGAAATTCAAAAACAAACAGGTACCATCGTCCAGCAGCCAACTACAACAACTGCAGTCAGGGAAACTACAGAGCACTCAAAAAAACATCTCTCCGAGATCATCAAGCATCAACAGCCACAAAGACAGGCGCCTCCTAAATCCCTAACCAAGCCTTCTTCCTCCCATCCTAACCCGCAACCTGTACACCGATCCGTTCCTCCCCATACACCCTTACGTGTAAAATTGCCTCCTGAACATCCTCCCCAAATACCATCTCCTTCAGTTCAACCAAGTCAAATAAACCCCTCGCCTCAAGTACCTCAGCGGACTGAACATCATCGTACTCCACGGCGAGTCCAGCCCCAAGCCAACGATCCGGACCATACAAATCATCC
The DNA here is from genome assembly GCA_023052935.1 of Piezodorus guildinii. Taxonomy (NCBI): domain Eukaryota; kingdom Metazoa; phylum Arthropoda; class Insecta; order Hemiptera; family Pentatomidae; genus Piezodorus; species Piezodorus guildinii. Next base: position 177,227,899 of record CM041292.1, on the reverse strand, counting down.
TGCACAAGTCTCTTACCCACATCCGTATCCCTACCAAGACCCTTCCAACATATGCTCCATTCTCCAGTCTTTTCTTTCAGATCTTAGAAATACTATTCAACCACTAATCACCCTTCTTACTAGAATCCTTACCCAAATCCCATTCAATCTCCCACGATGAGTGTAAAGCCCCTAGCCATCCTTTTGTGGAACGCTAACGGCCTACTCAACCACCGTGACGAACTGGACATTTTCCTCCATGACAACCATATTGACGTAGCTCTCTTGACTGAAACGCACTTTACACAACGAACACGTTTTTACATACGTGACTACACCACATATAGATCGGACCACCCAGACAACACTTCCCATGCCGGGTCATGCATCCTTATCCATAAATCCTTGCCTCATTCCCTTATTCCTTCTACTCCAACTGACGCCATACAATCAACCTCAGTGACCATTCCAACTCGTCCTTTTCATCTCACCCTCTCAGCTGTATATTGTCCTCCTGGTGTTTCCCTTTCCTATAACCAACTTGAAACCCTGTTTCGATCCCTCGGACCGCGCTTTATCGCTGGAGGAGACTATAATGCTAAACACCAACGGTGGGGTTGCCGCACTTCCAACTCCCGAGGTAATCTCCTTTCTAGTGTCTCTATTTCCCATAGCTATACTGTCCTCTCACCTATGAATCCCACGTATTGGCCGACATCCTTAAAAAAAAAACCTGATATCCTGGACATATTTATCACCTCACAAATTTCCTCCTCCCAAACCACAATCAGATCACTGAACGACCTTTCATCAGATCATAGCCCGGTTTTGCTTTCCTTACATTCCAGTTTTGTTCCTCAACCCCTTCCACCTACATTGATCAATGGACGAGTAAACTGGGACATATTTCGACTTGACCTGGAAAGCAAATTGGACTTGAACACTCCACCCAAGACAAACAATGATATTGATACAGCTGTTAAAAAACTGACTGACTCCATAACTTGTAGTATAATTGACAACACAAAGACCACCAACATTAATGACACTCAACATACAGATCTGCCACAGCACATTCGATTCTTAATAAAGGAAAAGCGCAGAGCGAGATCGAAGTGGCATAAGACTCGATACCCAACTGACAAAACTTATTATACCAAACTAACTAACAAACTCAAGTCGGAAATAAAAACATACAAAATTCAAAATTTACTCAGATTTACTGAAAACCTTACTACAACAGACAAATCATTATGGACAACCACAAAAAAACTACTTAAGTTCAAAGACTGTAACCATCCACTCTTGACTGAAAACCAAATCTGGACAAGAACTGACGAAGAGAAAGCTCAGATATTCGGACAACATCTTTACAATACTTATACTCCACATCCAGATATCCTTAACCCCAATCACCTTAAAATGATAGAAGAAGACCTAACTATTCCCCTCCCAATGACCCTTCCACCTAAAGCATTCCATCCTTCCGAAATATCCAATATCATTCACAGATTACCTGCCCGAAAAGCTCCTGGCCATGACTTAATCACTTCCTACATCTCCCTCAAAAAGCCATTCTATTCCTTACCTACATCTATAATGCCGTACTCCGTACTACTTATTTTCCTGCCTCCTGGAAATTGTCCATAGTAAAAATGATCCCTAAACCCAAAAAGTCACCTGAAAATCCATCTTCCTACCGTCCCATTTCTCTTTTATGTATAATGGGTAAAATTCTAGAAAAACTCCTTCTGAAACGTATATATCCAATCCTTGATTCCCATCATATTATTCCAGATCATCAATTCGGTTTCCGTACATCTCACTCCACTATCCAGCAATGTCATCGTGTGGTTGATGTTGTCTCCTCTGCGTTGGAGCGCGGATTGTACTGCACGGGAGCCTTTCTCGATGTAGAACAGGCCTTTGACCGAGTCTGGCACCCTGGATTGCTTTACAAGCTCCGTCTATTCCCCCTCCTACCTATTTTCTTATTATCCAGTCCTACCTCGCTGATAGATCTTTCAAAATAAATCACAATCGTTCCTATTCCTCCCTGTTTTCTCAATCTGCTGGTGTTCCTCAAGGCAGCATCCTAGGACCTGTACTTTATACAGTCTATACAGCTGATATCCCAACCCATCCTAACACATTCCTTTCTACCTATGCTGATGACACGTGTGTGCTATCAGTAGATAATGATCCAGTTACTGCCTCCCACACTCTTCAATCCCACATCCGAGACCTTGAAGTATGGTGCCAGAATTGGAGGATTAAAATTAATTCTAACAAATCCCACCAGATAACCTTTACCCTTCGTCGTAAACCAATGACTTCCTGCCCTACAGTATCCTTTAATGACACTCCACTAGCCCCTGTTGAACAGATTCGATACCTAGGACTCCACCTTGACAAACGTCTAACTTGGAACCCCCATACAAGACTTAAACGACAAGAAACTGCCCGACGTTTTCGACTACTTCAACACTTACTGGACAAACGCTCCAAACTTCCACTTAATTACAAAAGACTCATTTATATGACCATCATAAGACCGATATGGACTTACGGAGTAGAGCTATGGGGCTCTACTAAACCATCGAATTCCTCTCGTATCCAGTCCTTACAATCCAAAATCCTTCGGAAAATCCTCAATGCTCCTTATTTTGTCACAAACACACTCATTCATAAAGACCTTAATATTCCATATGTTGCTGACTTAGCCCGAACCAGGTACCATTCCTTCCATGAAAAGCTCCATTCCCACTACAATCCATTAGTTTCAGTCCTTGCTTCATCTTCAATCCCTGATAATCCTCCGAGGCGTCTGAAAAGAAGATGGCCACGGGACCTTCTAGTTTAGAGTGTTTTTAGAGTGCTGCCACTGGGTAGTGTCTCTACATGTATTTCATGACAGTTTTATATATTACCATCACATTTACTTGATGTATTTTTATTTAATACAGTTGTAAATATCAATAAATATGTTAAAAAAAAAAAAAATTTTGTGGATTAAAAAAAATAATTAAACATTATCTTATTAGCATTGATAAATAACGGATAAATATGCAAGTTGAGCGATTTCGATAAACTGAAATAGAAAAATGCAAACATATTTTTTAATGCAATTTTTGTGTTTTTGAACACAAGAATAACAATATAGATGTATAATATACCGCTGGACAGCTTATGATTTCATAAAAAATGTTATCTAATACACGGAATTTTAAAGGTTAATGGAGAGTGATGAAAAGCCAATAAAACTAACTGATTGTTGTAGATACTAATATAATAGATTATTTAATAAAACACATTTTTTTTATTGAAATTCAGAATGATTAATTCTTTAACAATTTATTTGTATCTTTAAATGTATTTCAAAGTTCTTATATTGATATTAACAACGGTGGTAAGTGAAAGTCGTATGTTGCGTGCACCAGATATTTTTTTATGTGGGGTGAAGGAATGGTCGAGGGAATTTCACCTATGATATTGGAACAATCCTAAAAGCCTTCAATGCCAAACGTCGCGGGTTCGACCCAGCCAGAAAACCCTAGGATTTGTCTAAGGTTGTAATGAATACTTGGTCCTTCCATACCGGGCGTGAAATGGTGGTCCTGTGCGATGTCAGGTACATCCCATCTATAGATGTAAGATCACTATTCTAATTAAACCTGGATAGGCAAAATTTTAGGACTCCTACTGTAGTGCCCTCAGATTAGCCACAGTAGCAAAAATTGACCTTAAATCGCTTAAGAAACTAACATTTTTTTTATTTTTATAATTTCTTTATCGAAGTTTTTGATAACTTCGTTAGCCGTTCAAGAATGGACGGTTCATTTAATGAAATAGTTGTTGAGAGTTATGTCATATAACCGTCATAGGCATGGAATAGACAGAGGATAGTACGCCATGACATCATAGAGAGATGGTATTCAATTAAACATTGTGATCTCATTACCGAACCAATTAGAGCCCTACCAGCCCAACTTGGTGGAGCCTCCTTTGTTTCTGACATCATATCCCGGTCAACCGCAGAGATAATTATTTTCCTTTGAAGTCGCCGCCATTCTTATCTTACTATCTTTTTTTGACGGCTTCTTTGAAATACCATTGATTATTAAATATGATTAATCATGTGTATGCCCACTACTTACAGAATGTTGTTTAACATAAAAAACTGTACTCTACAACCCATGAAGGGTATTGGGTCCATTACATAGAGAGATTCGTACTGTTTATTGGCCAACGACCGTGCAAGGTGGTTATTAGGATTAGATCAAGTAGAGATGTCTGGAGTTTCTTCCACTTTTTGGGTACCTACTTTATAGATGCTGACTGGACCCCATAAAGTTCGTCTTCTTACTCTAGTTTTGCTCACGGCTGAATTCCCAGAATAGATAACTACCCTGCAACAGCTTGAATTCGATCCCAGAACCAGGAAAACAGTAATATTGTGATTATTAATGTAATAAATGCCAAATACTGCTCCCATTTTTTACTTGGGGCACACAATGGGAATAATTACTATCGTTTCCCGTAAAGGAAAGTTTAAAAACGATGTGTTTATCATTGCTTTAAAATTATATTTAGTTTATTAAGGGGAGCCTTAATAATTATAAGGGGAGCTCGTGGTTGAGTGGCTAGCGCGCTAGTCCCAGTCCCGGCGGGGCTTTTAAAAGAGTGTAATTAAATGAGGATTCACTCACGGCCTCTTCCCCTGGTATGTGAGACCCTTCAATCAAATGGTGGCCACTCACAAAAGTAGGCGTAGGGAGTGATGACCCTACACTACAAAATACATCGATAAACGTTAGTGTGATCTCCCAGGAGATTACACCGCGAGGCCCAGGGCCTACAAGGCCTGTCGCGCCACTAGAAGAATAATATATATATATATATATATATATATATATATATATATATATATATATATATGTGTGTGTGTGTGTGTGTGTTTGTAATTTTTTTTCTAAAATTTATCGGGTGTTAGGTCTTTAATAATTACTTCTCCTTCTTAATTTGTTTTTTTGACGTTTCGATCTCCCTTCAGAAGCTATGAACTTTAGGATCCTTTTCATACTGCAAGTATAATACTTCCTTCCGCTGTGCTTTCTGGTATCCTTCCTCTACCAAGTTATACAATCCCGGTGTACGTTTTACATCTCGGATCTCCTTAGTTTCAAATCCTTCATTCACCCCCCGCAAACACCCGCTCGCGGCCTTCTGATCTGTATGTAACGTCCCATTGATCCACAGCCTTCCATAGATCGTTCTTAATCCGATCCGTATCCCTCGAGAACTCCATTCCTTCCAATATCTGGGACTCCCAAACTCTTTTAACACTTAAATCCCCTCTTTTCAGCCATTTGCTATTAATTAAATTCCTAAATAATCCCAAGTAGATGCTAATTTCAGGAAAAATCGACAAACAAAGGAGACAGATTCTTTTATTTATTTATTTAATTTTTATTTTCATGGGCACATTAAAGAGCGAATATTATTTGGAACGATTATCTTTCAAAGATGTAAGGATAAATTATATATTATTTTGCAAACATTCTGAATAATTGCACATTCCTTTTCTTTTTTTAAGTTTATATTTTTACTTTTTTTTGTTTCTCTTAAATCTTATCATATTTTTTTATTATATCTTATTTTTCTGTTCTCATTTTATCATACATTTCTTTTTTTTTTTTTTTTTTTGTACATTTTTACTAGAATTTATCTTTTGAGTTATTTTATTAGTTTAATTCGATGGTTTACAATTTGTTTACTCTAAGACTCCAGTAGCCCACTTTCTCACTGCCTCGACGGCCAGCTCTCTCACTATCACACTGCCACGACAGGTAACTCTCCCACTATCTCACCGCCACGACAGCCAGCTCTCACTACCACAATAGCCAACTATCTCACTGCCATGACAGCTAGCTCTCCCACTATCTCACTGCCACACAAACCAGCTATCCCCTGGCGTATCCTGGACGGGGTCATGCACCCCCTGAGAAGATCCCTCCTTTGAGAGGTCACTGGGACAGTTCCTGAACGCCGGCTACCTCGACCTCTCTGCTATTCCTGTCGATGCTTCCTGGACGCCACGTATCTATTTTCTATTGTCGTTCGTCAAGGTGTAACATGAGCCTACATCTGTATCGTAAAACAATCTGTTTCTATTCCTCCGAAAATGACAAATTATTTGTAATAATATACGCCCTCTTATCAATTATTCATAGCTGGATAGCAGATATTTTATTATCTATTATATATATATATATATATATTACAAGCATTGGAGTTTGGCCCATTTGGTGTTACTAGTTGTAAGTATTAATGACAATAGTAGTTTAAATATACATACATAGGTAAATTCCTATTATTTACCGCAACATATTAATACAAATTGTTACACAAATTATGTTTATTTAATGTTACCTTAAACACACACACATATATATATATATATATATATATATATATATATATATATATATATATATATATATTAAGAAAAATAAATAGATCATATTTTATTTACCCACAGCATCAAACTTTATAATGTTTTCTAAGAATGATTGTTAACTGTTTTGAACGATATAATTTCCTGTCAATACTCTATAGGGTAGGGCATTGCAATTACAAGTGTTCTAAGTGATTAGTGATATATTTTTGACACTTTTCTCAATCATGCTTTGTTTATTTATCAATTACTATCTAATTTATTACGTATCTTTAACCTTGTATAAAAATTTTAAAAAAAAATTACAATTTAAAGAAACAAATCACTAACACATTGCACCATTATATAAATAACTATTAACTAACTAACTATATATACGTATATATATATATATATATATATATATATATATTTTTTTTTTTTTTTTTTTCATTGCTAACATATTCTAAAATTAAAAATCCGAATATATTAATATTTTTTGTAAGTATAATAGATTAAATCAACATAACAAAACATCATGATATAAACAACCAGAAAATAATTGACGAACTGTAATTTAATTATAGATTTATGTTGTTTAAAATATTAAATATATATATATATATATATATATATATATATATATATATATATATATATATATATATATATATATACACAGATAAAATAAAATGGATCAATTAATAGCTTAGGATTAATATTGATAAAGTACCGTTATTTTCATAATATATCAACTTTTATTTTACTTATTTTTAGGTGAGTTAACTTGTCTACTATTTACAAATAATGATCCAGCTCTTACGTGAGTACTTACTATATTATATTTGATGCAATTAGTGCAATGTAGTTTGATAGATATCTATTTTATGAATAGTTGATAATGGCTCAAGATATTTTTAAAGATTTGAAGCTTAGAGTGCTTTAATGACACCACCCATTTTCCTTATATTATATCTACGTTCAATTTAAATTTTATGTTTAAAACTCAGAAAAATATTTTTTATTTCTTATCACACTTGTTTTTCTTGAAATCTTTATTTGTGCCTGTCTATAAGACAAGGTCAATCATCAAATGTAGGTAATGTTTCTGTATCGCTTTTTATTTGCAACATTTGGAAAAAAGTTAATGAAGTAGTTTCTGGTGTTAATGCTTAGAATTTATATGTTCATACCATTTTAGTGGTTACAATAGACCAAGATGCAGGTTATACAGTACCCGCAAAACCGAACAGTTGTGAGAATTCAGCGCCTCTGAGGGAAGGACAGGAATCGATGTAACTATGGCTTTTTATTGTATAACAATTTGTAAAAAGTTCGTAGCATTTTTTACTGGTGATTTCAATAAAACCTTCAGATTCTTGTCGATATTTTCAATCCATTATACACGACCTATTTTTATCTATTAAGTGTTTCCATCTTTTAGGTAATTTTTTTAAATTACCGCCATCATCAGTTGAAGAAAGACCCGAGCGCTTTTCGTCTCTCAAGTCAAAATTTCAATATCTCACGGTACTTTCTCTTAAAGCATCATCGCCATATACACTGCAAACTTTGTTAACCGTTTGTGAAGAGATTTTTTTTTTTTCGGAAATAGAAAATTATTAAATGACGAAGATGATTTTTTTTTCTCTTCAATTTTGTGCAAGCAAAATACTTTAAGTGGTATTTATTATTAGAAATCTCGGTTGAAACTGATGCGTAAAAGTACCTTAACTAATTCTTTTTTAGAATATGTAAACATTATTAGGGGAGCCCGTGGCTGAGTGGCTAGCGCGCTAGTCTCTCATGCTACAGGTTCTGAGTTCGAATACCAGTCCCGGCGGGGCTTTTATAAGGATGTAAAAAAATGGGGATTCACTCACAGCCTCTCTCCCGGGTATGTGAGACCCGTCAGCCAAAGGGTGGTCACTCACAAAATTAGTCGTAGGGAGTGATGACCCTACACTAAAAATTGCATCGTGAAATGTGAGTGTAAACTCCCAGGAGTTTACACCGCGAGGCCCAGGGCCTACACGGCCTGTCGCGCCACTGGAAGAAGAAGAAGAAACATTATTAAACCTAAGTAAACATGCACTTATAAACACAGAGAGGATTAAATTGAAATATTGAAAAACGACACGAACTTATTTTACAATCTAATAATTAAAGCTATATATATATATAATAGTCATTGTTACGAAATCTGATCGATTTCTATATTGAAGGAAATGAACAAACAATTAGTATTGAAGTAACAAACAATTATCACTTATTTTGTGCATTTTGGTGTATTACTTTCAATAATGAATCTTTGCAATCGACAAAAAAAAAAAATTATTATTTATATGATACCATAAAAAAAGGGTTTAACCTAGACGTTAATATCAGCTGGTTATTTTTAAAATGGCGGCCGATTAAAAGTGATTTGATTCAATAAGTCAGTTATTTTTTAAGAATAAGATAAAAATTTTTAGTGATAAATTGGGTATTTTTGAAGATAAATAAAAACATTTGAGGGCGATAAAAAATCATCTGGTGCGGGCAACACACGACTTTCGCTTACCTCCGTTTTTAAAATCGATTAAAGAATTTTCAAGTACAGTAAGAGATAAAAATGAGTGAAACCATTAAATAATTAATTATATGGAATTTCTATAGAAATATGCGTTTTATTAAAAAATCTATTATATTATTATATAAAATAATCAGTTAGTTTTATCGGCTCTATTAACTTTTAAAAGCTTGTGTATAAGATAATATTTTTTCTTAAATGTTTAACTTTCAAACGGTGCTCCATACATGTATTTTACAGTTCTTATGTTCAAAAACAAATAATTGCATTAAAAAATATATTTTTTCAGTTTTTTCCCTTAGTTGGCTATCGAATTCATTCAATTTTTGTATTTACCTGTTTTTCATCAGTGGTAACAAGATAATAAAATTATTTTTTTAGAATCAACAAAATTAAAGGTACTTTAGTAGAAGAAAATTTAAAATATCGGCAATTAAGCCTTGCCAGAATATTTTAATTAAAATAAAACCTACATGATATTAAAGCCTATTGAATTTCACATCGATATAGCGAGTTTTAACAAAGTCGTCGTAACCGGTTTTGAGAAAATCGTAAAAAGGTGCAAAGTGCATGGTGTAATGTGGCTCTTCTGGTAAGGTGATTTTGATGAAAAAGATTTTGTAACATCTCGGGCGTATAGTTGTCTTAAATATGAAATTTTAGTTTCATATGACTTTTCGTTTCTGCTCGGGAGTTACTACACATACACAGACCTTTTTGCGGGACTTGGTATCAGGGGACGTATATTTTCGTTGAAAACTGGAATTCGAAAATGTTCACGATCGCAATACTTTCTCTTACTATACACATTAAGTGAAAGTAAAAACATTAAAATCTTGGCTATATATATATATGCTTGTAGCTCCGTTATTTTAGAAGATAGAGAAAAAATGTATTAGTGTTTTTAACCAAAAAACGTGAATAATTATTATAAAGAAAAGAAGAGAATTAAAATTTTAGTCATAAATACTTCCATAACTCAGTTATTTTTGAAGGTACAGAAAATCATGTATAGAGTCTTAGAATCACTAAAGGACGACAAAAAAAAGATAAAAAAAAGTTTATTGGTATATTCCTAAAAATTTATTAAAAAAATTATTGAAATTGGTTCAGAACTAGCAAAGATATTGCGTTTTGAAATTAGCAGCGGTGATATTCCATTTTTCTCTGAATTATTCTTTGTTTTCATATTGATTTATAGGTATGAACAGCATCATAAACAGTTATACCCTAATATACTTAACATGGTGTAATAATTTGCAGCGTTTTCGTTATTTATAGAGGACTATTTTGTTGCAGAATAAAATTTATTATTGTATTTTCATTTCAAAATGCGTTGATTGATTGATTGTAAAATGAAATTGTTGTGCAAAATTGATGAAGATCCTAGTAGTCTAAATCATAACAAAAAATGTACAAGCAATTGACCAAACCCCGACAGAGGATGACATTGATAGTAGGCAGCATACACAAGGAGGCATAAATCTATTTTAGAAGAAGAATCAGAAGATAAATCAGAATAATGAATGGCCCTAATAATGTACGCCAATTCGCTAGTTCCTCTTTTTGCTCGTCTCGGGCTACAATCGTGAAAGTAATCCCTCACTCAATTACACGTGACAGTTGAAGTCAATTAACTTCGTCTCCTTCCTTATATAGCCTTAGCCCGGTCGAGGTTTAATTCCTATCCGACGAGTAATCATCGAGAATGGAAGAGGCAGTGCGAAGTATTTTTGATAAATAGGATTAATAAAAACTTTTTTTTTTAACCTTATTGTTTTCATTCACACCTTTTAACTTCATGAGAAACCAATGAATGTGTTAGTTAGGATAGGTTGGAATATCAACTGTACAGACTGTGTAAAGGATGGGTCCTACGATGCTGCCTTGAGGAACACCAGCAGACTGAGTAAAAAGGGATGAATAGGAACTATTGTGGTTTACTTTGAAGGATCAACCAGTGAGGTGGGACTGGATTATGAGAATATGTAACAGGAAAGAATTTACCGAGTTTATAAAGCAAACTCGCTCAATGTCGATTCAGAGAGAAATGCATTATTTAATCAAAATTACAATCAAACAAAACAGTGCTGCCCAACTGTATTGGGTTCCTATCACACATATCTATCTTGATGACATGTGATATTGACCTAAAAGTTATAAGGTTACCATACATTTACTTTCTTTATCAATAGCTTTCTATGTTATACCTTTTAATATGTAATATAGTTTATAATCCAAAGCGAAATCCATGCAAAAAAAAATTGAAAATTTCCTCCTAAAGGAGGACCAACAGTATCAAAGAATCAATGACAAAACTTAAGCAAAAAGATAAGACGAATAAAGAAAAACATAAATACAAGTAAATAAATGAGGTTAGGTAGAAATCTTAACCCAACTAATATCCATATTGGTGATGAATAATCCCCAGACAGTCCAATGTTATATTCTCAGCCATCATGGACAATTCACTATTACCAACACCGAGTTCTTCTAGACGGCTCCTTCTTCTACTGGACACAGTCCCGCGAGATCCGAGATCCCCGAGGCCTCTCATGGTGAACTATCTCTCTCTCCGAAGGTCTCCGGAACTCTTTTAGAAAGGGATCCTTTTGTTTTTGTTCACTCCCACCTTCATATTTCCAAAATCTCTCGTCGTACTTTTTCAAGCTTGAAGCGACTATATTCTCTCCGTCACCTATTCCCGCATGAAACCCAAAAACTCCTCGTTACCTCTCTAATATTTCTCCATTTCGACTATTGCTGTACGGTATACAGTGGTGTATCTGGGGATCTCGAGGTAAAAATAAAACACCTAATAAATTGCTTTGCTTTGTTCAATTAATCTTCGGGTCCCTAGGCATACCTCCGTATCCCAATCTTATGGCGAGTTGAAGTGTCTTTACCCTCCCAATCGTCGCAAGTACTTCCTTGCGTCATTCCTTTACCAAGTTATCCGATCTCGCCGCCCATCATACATTTTTGACCTCCTACAATTCAATCATCTGTCCATTCTCGTTGTACACGCTCCAGGCCTTCAGATTTATACAGTACGGCCCACCGAACTGCACATTTCGACAGATCCTTTCCCATTCGATCCTCAATCCTATGGAATCTATCTCTCCTTCATCCGTCACTCCATTCTCTTTTACCTTCAAATCCGCATTAGAATGCTTCCATTGGGTAGCTTCTCTACATGTGTTTCATGCCTTTTTACATTTCATATCAATTTACTGATGTATTACATATACAGTTGTAAATTCCAATAAAAATTAAAAAAAAAAATCCTGCATATTTGATACCTTAAAGAATATCTAGGCTCAATAGAGCTGCAATAAGCTTTTTTTTTATTTTTCTTCTCATTTAAATATGTCTATTTTATACCAGTACTTATTATATTATTTAATTTACTGAAAGACTGCAAAGTCCTTTTTGTACATTCTGTATATTTTGTAGAACTTGTTGAGAGTACTGACCAATTTTGTATTAATGTGTTGGTATATCTGTGTAAGTTGTCGTGAAAACGTTTGTAGAGGGCCCTCATTCGTTGACTGTTGGCATGTGAAGGTCTATCTGTAGAGTATTTTTGTAGACGTACCATGGAGAATTTGTTACAGTTATGAATATGTTTTGTAACCATTACCAGACTGTGAATAAACCTCCAGACACAAAAATCAGATTGTTTATGTTTATTTATTTTTGTCACGTAAGAACCATCAATAATAACTAGATTTAATCAAAATCTATTTCTAGTTATTTACGATAGTCATAAACTTTTCATGCACCTAATTAGCTTTAATTCCAATATTTTAAATCGTCTTCCTTCTTAGGTACCTTTAATTTTGTAAATTTATAAACAACGTGTAATTTTCGAAACTTAAATGTAATTATTCAAACCTTTTTCTCAGCTCAACGAGTTTTATTATTTGCTTTGTCATATAAAAGTTCTTAAATTGATTTTTACAACGAAAGTCAGTGAAGTCGTGTGTTGCTCGCACCAGATTTTTTTGTATTTTAATAAATCGAAGCATTAACATTTATTGAGTAATTAAATTCATTGAACTTAAAAAATCTGTGCATTCTATGATACATGAAATACCAATATTGTTAAGTTTGTTTACAATCATCATACCACAAAGTAAATATTTTTCTTTGTATTAAAAATATAAATGTCGTAATAGGAAAGAAAAGCTTAAAAATCAAAAATGCTGATATAGATACGTCTAATGGAATCTATAACAGTAAATGACATCATGGATTGATGTTTTGCATTAGATTAAAAAAAAAAAACTACACTTTTCAACACGACGGCTTAATAATATTCTCCGCGCTGTGTATTCATGAGATGGTAATGGTATTAAGATATCTTATGATTTATATATCTGAGAGTGGTCTGTGCGGTGCGCTCTGCTGGTGTGAGGTGTGCGAACTAAATGTCAGGTGAAGGGGCTGACGTAACCCGGTCTAATAGCTTTGTATGCTACAATTATTTCTCTCGCCCTTGGTATTTAGCCGTAGTAAAGTGGGGCAATGTTTATAGGTAGGTCAGTGTGTAGGGTACTAAGAAACTAGTCTTGGGTTCGAGTCCGGCTTTAGCAGGATAATTATTTATTGTTGTTGTTTTAATTTTAAGGACAAAAACTGTGTATGTTTATTATCGCCCTCACATCTTAACAAAAAGAAAAAATAGCAGGAAAAATATTAAAATAAATTATTAAAAAATATTAATATAAGAACATAGATAAATAAAAAATAAATAACTAATAATAATAGTAAAAATAATTAAAAGATAAAATAAAATATTAATATAATAACATAGATAAATAATTTATAGGTATAATTTGATATAATTTTTTGAAATGTACACTTTAGCGAAAGAAAATACAAAAATATGTCATTTAAGCTCTGTCAGACTATTTCAATCAGAATGAAATCTTCATCATATTAAAGCCGATTACATTTCACATCGATGTAGTGAGTTCAATAAAAATCGTTTGAGCCGTTTTTGAGTAAATCGTAGAAAGGTACAAATTCCATAGGATTAAGGAGGACGATTTTAGTAAACAAGTTGCTGTAACATATTGGGCTCATAGTTGTGTCAAATATGAAATTCCAGTTTCGTACGTCTTTTCGTTTTCATGCTATACACACACGGACAAACATACACACAGACCTTTTTGTTGGACTTGGTCATTTGGACTCATGGGGCCCTAAAACGTGTATTTCCACTGAAAAACGGAATTCGAAAATTTTCACGGACGCAATACTTTCCCTTACTATATAGGTAATGTATAGTTATTATGGTTAGTTAAATGTATAGTTGGTCATAGTCACCTAAATAGCGATGAAGGAGATGAACGAGTTAGGTGCACAGTCAGGATGAGACTGATGAGGGATCTCTGGAAAAGGTGAATCATCTAGCGGTGGTGGGAATACCAAAGAGGGTGAAAATAGGTGATGAAGGAGTGTCTGGAGGAAAAGGGAATGAGGAAAGAGGAGGGAGGAAAGGAGAAGATTGGAAGGAGCAGTAGGCAGATGTGGCCAAGCGGGTTAGCGCGAGTAAGCTGTACCGCACCGTTCTCTGGCAACCTAAAAAAAATATTTTATAATAGAAAAAATAATTACGAGTCCGCATAAAGATGCAAGGGGGCTTCCAGCTCTGGCACTAAGCCCATGTCCTTACCCCCTGGTACAAGGAAAAAATCTGGTGCGCACAACACTAGACTTTCACTTACCTCCGTTGTTAAAATCAATTTGAGAATGTTTAAATACATTTAGAGATAAAAATAAATTGGTAAAGAATTAATTAGATTAAATTTTAATAGAAACATATGTTTTATTAAAAAATCTATTATATTTTTTTCTACTTCAATCAGTTAGTTTCATCGAGTTTTCATCACTCTCCATTAACTTTTATAAGCTTGTGTACCAGATGAATTTAGGTCGAAAAGTTGGCCATAAATATAAGTTTACTGTGTATCATTCGATGACAACACCTCTGACTGCCTTTTTCTTATAAACATTTTATTATAACTAACGTTAATAATTTTATTTTTACTATAATAAAAGATCAATGAACTTTTTCAATTATTTGAACACCAGTAACTGTTTTTGTATGTTTATTTGAGATTACAGATAGCCTTAGAATTTTATAAGGTGTGAAAAAACCTTGGTATTTGGATTTTAACTAATTTTTAGGTTTGACGGCTTAGAGAAAATAGAGTAAATTACGTCCCGTCATTTGCTAAAAGTGTAGATAATTATATATATATATATATATATATATATAAATAATAAGGAAATAAAACTAGTTTTATGGATAATAAAATTTAACTCTTTATTAGTAACGAGAAGTGTCAAGGAGAGATATTACGCCCTTCGAGATATTCCGTAAGTAAAAATAATAATTTAGAATGAATTTTCTTATTTAAAAAAAGTTATAGTGTCCTAAAAATGTTTTTTGCAAGCCGCAACTGTTCAAGTGACCTGTGGTTTAGTGGCTAGCATAACAGTTTTTTATAAAGATGGTTGCAATTACAAACATAGCAGATGACCTTAGGATTTTTATTTTTATAGGGGGTGTAAGATGTTAGGTTATGCCTTTTTTTCGCAGAACGCGTAAAATGGTGGGCCTGAGCCTTTTTTTAGGTTTTTAAAATTATAAATAATAAATCTTTTTCTATTTGATTAATAAATTATAAATATATATTATAAAATATAAATTTTCCTGTAGCATGGTAGCTAGCATAACAGCCTTGCATGTCAAAGGTCACGGATTCAAACCCGCATATAGTCCTAGGATTTTTTAATAGGAGTAAAAAATCCTTAGCTATGCCGACGTTCGGAGAGGACGTAAGAAGGTTGTCCCGAGCCTGTGCGATGCCAAGTACTCGTTAAAGATCCTTATCCTAATTTACCTGGATAGGCAAAATTGAAGACTCCCCCTGCAGCATCGTCCGATTACCTGCAGTAACATAAAGTGACGTTAAAGTAACAAGCAAGCAAATTTATGTATACATTTTTAAATCGATTCAGCTATGGGGTTCTACTGAACCATCTAATTCTTCCCTTAGCCAGTCTTTGCAATCCAAAATCTAAATGTGCCTTATTTTGTCAAAAGTCGAAAATTTTATCATTCATAAAGACTCCAATATCCGATTAGTTTAATACTTAACCATGTATAGATTACTTATTTTTTAAAATAAATTTTTCATTTAAGTCAAATTACAGACATTTTTTAAGTGCAAGTAGAAGTCACTATCCCACTAAGGCAAGCCCGTGTGTGGGAAAGGAGTTCACCTGCGGCAATTAAATATAAGTACAATAACCAACAGTAACACAGTAAGGAACTATACTAATAATAAAAATTAAAAAAAATATAAAGAAAAAGTTTCGCATTACACGATAGGAAAGAATATAATACTTAAACAACATATAAAAACAATATATAGAAAACAGTAACACTAAACACAGTAAGAAACAGTAATTGACTAAGCCAAAATGCTATAAGGAATACATATAAATATATACAAGACATAAAATGAAGGCACGTAAATACAAAATTGAATTTTATATAATACTTGAATAATATAAAAAAATATGATGCGGGCAACATACGACTTTCACTAACCTTCGTTGCTAAAAACGATTAAAGAATTTTAAATAAAGTTAGAGATGAAAATGAGTAAAACTTATAAATAATTAATTTAATGAAATATCTATAAAAACTTGTGTTTTATTAAAAGTCTATTATTTCATTATCTAGTCATTTAATTATTTTTATCGGATTTGTATCACTCTTTATTACCTTTTACAAGCTTGTGTATAAAATAAAGGTAGATGCTCTGTATAAATAAATAAATAAATTTATATATTTACCTGTTTTTTTTTTCATCACTGATAACAAGATATAGTTATTTTTATAGAATCTACATAATCAATGGCCTTTAGAAGAAGACAATTTTAAATTCGGTATTTAAGCCCTATTTCTAAGCACTATTTCAATCAGAATAAAACCTACATGATGTTAAAGCCCATTAAATTTTAAATCGATACAGCGAGTTTAATCGAAATCGTTAGAGCCGTTTATGGGAAACTCGTAAAAAAGTGCAAAATGCATAAAGTGGCTCTTCCGGTTGTCTGATTTAGATAGAAAAAAAAGTTGCTGTAACATCTCAGACATATGAAAACTCGAATTCTAAAATTTTCACTAT